>CM077671.1:380525710-381038210 GCA_039707655.1 Elymus sibiricus
ACAAGAGGATCATGAGGAAGCTTGGTCTGCAGATTGACAACGGGTCTGAGGAGAGGATTACTGATGAGGAGGAATGGATCAAGAAGAACTGCCCAAATGTCGAGTCAGAAGATGATGTGCCTGCTGCTACTGATGAGGAGGGAGATGATGAGCTTGATGTCTGACTATGCTGTGCCTATCATCACTTGGTCTCACTTTAGTCCTCTTTGCCCCTTTTGGTGTCTCGATGCCAAAGGGGGAGAGAGTGTGTAGGGATTTGCTGAGTCACGAGTATTTCTCCTTTTAGCTGCGTATCTCTTGTCTCGTGAACTCCCTTATTTGCTTTGGTTGTTTGCTTTGCCTTATGATGTCAGGCCTCTGAGTACTTTGTATGGTGTAAGACATACTACCTCTTATATCCATTATGTCTACATTATCGTAAGTCTATATTTCCTTACTTGCTTACCTGCTCATCACTCTTTCCATATGTATGCAAGTATGTGGCCTTGTCTATAAAATATAGGGGGAGTGGTGATCCTAGTGTGTGCTCTGTGCATTTCAAAAGCATATTCAAATAGGGCACACATCTAGGGGGAGCCCGTCTATATTTTGTAGATTTTGGGATTGCCATAGTCTTACTGTATATCTTATTGGCAAATCCCGTGTTTTCATCAACCCACCAAAAAGGGGGAGATTGTAAGAGCATAATTTCCCCTAAGTAGTTTTGGCGGTTGATGACAGTGCGTTTGCGGACTAACTGTGTGCATTAAGCTTTCAGAGATTATCAGGTGGCATGAGACGGTTATCTTCCCCTCAAGTAGTTTATCAGAAGACGGAGTCTGTTCCTTTCGAGGTTAGGTTGGTGGACCTGAGTCGTAGGGAAATCCGTACTATTAAGAGGGGATCCGCATCCGGAAAGGTTGGGTGGAATCATCACGTACACTTTGCACCCCAGTCCTTTCCCGGCTCGATGGAGTTTTCTCTGCCCCTAGAGGCTCCAAAGTTTCTCCTAAGCAGAAGTACCGCTCTTCAGAGCGGTAGTACCGCTCCAGCGGTACTACTGCCCTGAAGGTTTGCTCGAACGACCGCTTAGTGCTTAAGCGGAAGTTCCGAGCGGTACTACCGCTCATATTTCATAAGCGGAAGTTCCGAGCAGTACTACCGCCCCGAACTACCGCTTATGTTTCTTAAGCGGAAGTTCCGAGCGGTACTACCGCCCGTAACTACCGCTTATATTATTTAAGCGTAAGTGCCCAGCGGTTCTACCGCCCTGAGGAATTTTGGAACCTCTCTCGCATCCTTTTTTCTTCCGGGTTTCTGGAACCTCTAAGCGGAAGTACCGCCCTATGTTGAGCGGTACTACCGCCTCAAGCGGAAGTACCGCTCCCTCCCGAGCGGTACTACCGCTTAGTTGTTCCAGTGCGTGTATAAGCGGAAGTACCGCCCCCTAGGACGGTACTACCGCTTATGCGCGTATCTGGGCAGAAAAACGGCCAGTTTTCCTCCCACCTATATAAGTGAGTCTTCTTCCTCATTGAAGCTCACCTCTTCCCACATAAAGCTCCATTGTTGCTCCTAAGCTTATTCTTGCTCGTTCTCCCTCCCTAGCCATCAAAACTTGTTGATGCTCTAGGGTTTGGAGGAGAGGGCCTCGATCTACACTTCCACCGAGAGATATTTGATTCCCCCCATCAATCCCTTGCGGATCTTGTTACTCTTGGGTGTTTGAGCACCCTAGACGGAAGAGGTCACTTCGAAGCCATAGTCCATTGTGGTGAAGCTTCGTGGTGTCGTTGGGAGCCTCCAATTAAGTTGTGGAGATTGCCCCAACCTTGTTTGTAAAGGTTTGGTCGCCGCCCTCAAGGGCACCAATAGTGGAATCACGGCACCTCGCATTGTGTGAGGGCGTGAGGATAATACGGTGGCCCTAGTGGCTTCTTGGGGATCATTGTGCCTCCACACCGCTCCAACGGAGACGTACTTCCCCTCTCTGGGAAGGAACTTCGGTAACACATCCTCGTCTCCACTGGCTCCACTTTTGGTTACCTCTTACCTTTACTTTGTGCAAGCTAATTATATTGTTATATCTTGCTTGCTTAGCTTGTTGTTGTGATTTGCATCATATAGGTTGCTCACCTAGTTGCACATCTAGCCAACCTATTTGTTGCTAAGCCTAAATTGTTAAAGAAAAGTTAAAAATTGTTTGTTGCCTATTCACCCCCCCCTCTAGTCAACCATATCGATCCTTTCACTCAGCTTTGTCCCACAACGGCCGGGCTTTGAGGTAGCCACCTGACCCCGTGTGATGGTGATACTGCTTCTTTGCAGCATTGTTCTTGTTTGTCTCTGACATTTTCTTACTCTTGTCCGATGTCTTGTAGGCCACAAATGCGGGCCAGTGATCTCTTATCTTCTCAAATCGGCCGATGAATTCTGGAGTCTTCCCTTTGTCGACATAATCACCTTCAGGGACGTCGTCGTCCTTAGGCTTATTCCATTGCTTGATGCTGATCGGGATGTTGTCGCTAACAATAGCTCCGCACTGAGCAGCAAATGCGTGCTTGGTCCGCTTGGGTTCAATCGGTAGGCCATCGTCCGCGAGTGCTGTGATCGTGAACCTTTCATCCTTGCGCAACCTTCTCTTCGGGCCTCGTCTCGTTACCGAAGTTTGGCTCGATCCGGAGGGCTATAAAAGAAGAAAGAAGAATTAATATATGTACATACCAAAACAATTAATGCATCAATTAGCTAGTCAGCACAGGCTTAATTAATATATATACCTCGCCGGACTTTGCAACAGCTCCCTCCTCCGTTAGGTCACCGGAGCCGTCATCATGGTCTCCTTCTTCCTCCGGCATTCGGTCACCGAAGCCATCATGATCATGTCCTTCCTCCTCCATTGTTCGATCACCGGAGCCGTCATCCTCTCCTTCCAGACCATCGGTGTCATTGAGATACGACAAGACATCACGTCCGGCGAGGATTATCTCCCCCAACAACTGTTCTTGTTCCAAGTCTCTTTGATCCATAGTTTCTGCAAATATTACAACATGGCAATTAATATACAAACATGAATGTCCGACGTCCGGACCGCCTCTCTCATGATTGTCAAACAAGGGATTCTCTTAACCTTTAAGGGATTTAATTAACAAAATGGCGCCATTCTGGATATGCAGAAAATGGTCCATATTTTTCCTGATCTCATCTACCCTTCTATATGTCACGTTGTCTAGTGTCAAAGGATTAAAGAAAACCATGGCTTCATCATTAGCCGGAAGTAACAGGCGCATAATGGTACGAAGCTCTCCAAAATTGTTTTGGAACGGAGTCCCGGATAGGATAATTAATTCGCTTTTTGGTACGAAGTTCAGCAAGAGCCTTCCGAATATCGCTATTTGGAAGGCCTTTGCTGAAATTCGTACCAAAAAGCGAATTATTCTATCCGGAACTCCGTTCCAAAACAACTTTGAAGAGCTTCGTAGCATCATACGCCTGTTACTTCTGGCTAATGATGAAGCCATGGATTTCTTCAATACTTTGACAGACAACGTGACATATAGAAGAATATATATATAGATGAGATGAGAAAAAAATTGGATCAACTTGTGCACATCCATAATGGGGGCATTCTTGATAAATCTATGTTACCGGAGTTTTCTATATGAACAAAAAAAAATTCCAAATGACATGTCCGACGTCCCCCCTCATGTCGAAGTTATCGGGGAGGGGGTAGACGACAACGACGCTCACCCCTCATGTCATGTCCGACGTCCCCCCTCATGTCGAAGTTATCGGGGAGGGGTAGACGACAACGACGCTCACCCCTCATGTCCGACGTCCGACGTCCCTCCTCATGTCATGTCCGACGTCCCCCCTCATGTCGAAGTTATCGGGGAGGTGGCCTCGACAACGCTCTTTTAACTTGGTAAATTTGGGTGGCCTCGACAACTATTCTAGGGTTTGGGGTGGCCTCGACAACGCTCTTTTAACTCATTTAACTTGGTAAATTTGGGTGGCCTCGACAACGCTTCTAGGGTTTGGGGTGGCTGTCGGTGTCAAATCCGGCATATCTCGTAGTAGGGGTCCTAAGCTAGGCGTCATGGAGCGATGGTAACATGGACACAGGATTTTACCCAGGTTCGGGCTCTCTCAAGGAGATAATACCCTACGTCCTGCTTTTGATTGTATTCATATGGGGTGTTGTACAGAGTACATGTCTCTACCACGAGATTATGAGATGTAATGTAATCATCTATTGACTAGCCTGGCCTCGGTTTATGTATGCACCGTAGGCCTAGGGTTTAGAGGAGTCCTTGTCTTGTGCGCCAAGCCTTGTGGAATCCTCCTTGTATTCGGCATGGGCTGCCCGAAGTGGCCCATTAGTGAATCATCACGGGGGTCCTCGGCCCGACCCACTGGTCGGGAGACGACGTGGTGAGTACCCCCTAGTCCAGGACACCGTTAGTAGCCCCCTGAACTGGTCTTCAAGTTAGGGACGCTCCTCGGTTCTTCCGAACAGTTCTTCGTCTTCGGCCGTCGGTCTTGAAAACTGGTTCAACAAATCTTCCCATGTCCGATCTTGAGGATCGCCGAGCTGAATCCGAAGAGTTCACACGTCGGGCATCCGAGAAGCCCCTTTAAGTTATCTGCCTTTATCAATGCCTTATTATTTTTTACGCCACACCTCGGGTTTGAAGGGTTTCCCGTGCGGCGGTGTCCTCTTGCGTCCGAGCTCCAACGCCGAACTGCATCTGAGGTGTCTTTTTACAGCCGAGCTCCAACGCCGGACTATGTCCGAGCTCCAACGCCGGACTGTGTTCGAGCTCCAACGCCGAACTGTGTTCGAGCTCCAACGCCGAACTGTATCCGAGGTGTCATAGATTACCTCGGTCTTGAAAAGGTTGAAGGATTTCATCCGAGCTTAATGCCGAAAATAGTGTTTTATGGAGCCAGCCATTCGCATCCAAGCTTTATGTCGGACTACTCCCGAGGCGTCCCCGATCTTGAGCTTTATGCCGGACTGCTTCCGATCTCCAACACCGGACTGCATCCGAGCTTCAACGATGATTAGCGTCCGAGGTGTCATAGATTACCTCGGTCTTTAAAAGATTGAACGAATTCTGCCGAGCTTAATGCCGGAAATGCCCTCTATGGAGCCAGCCACTTGCGCCCGAGCTTTATGCCGGACTGCTTCCGAGGTGGTGCACCACCCTGACCGCGGGCTGATTTTTTGTGGATATTCTTGATTGGTGCAATTTATTCTCTGCCGAGATATATAGCCAGTAGCCCTCAAGGTGTGTGTCGGTCTATAACCCGAGATGCACCTGAAGGATGACATAAAACCGCTGATCCCAGTAGCCCCTGAGACTCAGGTCGATTCGCAAAATCGGCCTGAGGATCAACTCCTAGCTCGGCAGCATACTTCGGAACACAAAAGCGGTGTGCACAGACCTCGAGACTCAGGTTAGGTGCGGCCGACCAACCCAAGGATCATAATCTCCTCGGAAACTGTATTGCACTGAAATTTTCTGCATTGAATTGTCAATGCAGTAGCCCCCGAGACTTGGGTTGGGCAATATGGCCGACCCTAGGATCATATCTCCTCGGGAACTAGTTCAACCGTCATGTACGTTTTGACAACGCCGAGGTGGAGTTCGGCAGGAAAGATGCCGAACTATAGTTTAGAAAAGAGTTTCCTAGCAAGACCATCACGCCGAACACCTCAACCAAGAGAATGTCCCACTTCCTGAAAGGAAAACATAAAATAGGTGAAAGATGTTATAAGCTCAAAAGACCAAAAACTTGCGTAAAAAACTTTACGTCTAGATTGAATCAAGTTTTTTGGTGCCAATACGAAATTGGTCTTAAAATTGTGCTTCCATCGTGCTTTGACATGACACATCCGATCTCTAGACTTCAAGTGGGTCAGCCTTCGGCTTCAACCTCCCTATCCCGAAGGCGGAGTGTTTCTCAGGCCAGTTTAGCGAACTAAACGTGAGCGGCTTTAGAGAGAAACCAGGCTACCCGGCTATTGATCATACACTTGAGTCGAGAAAGGAGGGGTAGAAAAAGACTTTGCAACGACTAAGAAGAAAACATCTATTATAAAACGTCTCATATTAATTTAAGAGCCCCCAAGTGACTTGGGTAAAAGAATTTTATGTATAATGATTGTATGTACCGAAGTACTTATATAATATCTGTGTTCGCCCGAACTTTGAACGCGTCTTAACCGACCGTCGGCTTCTCCCTCTTCGGCCAAGGGCCGAAAAGTGTTATCTACTCCGCCTACCGAGAATATCGGCGGTGTTTTGGATAACCAGGCAATCAGGCCATGAGGCTGTAACAGACAAAGCGCGCCCAGGGAACTTATGCTATATTACTTATGTAACGTAAGAAGCATCTTCAAAGAAAATAGTGCCCCCAACGGTACCTTTCTTTGGTCGCTCATGATTACTATGAGACTTGTGCAATAGATTTGTGTATGCGTGAGTTCCGTCGTGTGCCGACCATAGTTGAAAACAATAAGAGCGCTAGCTTTCGGCTTCACCCGTCTGAGGTACGAGTTCGGATGACCCGATCGTAACAATCGCAGAGGTGCTCCCTTTACTCCCTAGCCGAACAATCGGGAACGTAGGGGTAAGCCTAGGAGCCAGGCTACCCAGCTTTGCGGAACACTTAAGTCAACATGATGCATATTTTGGCATAATACACGAGCAAGGAAAGAAGCTGTACCATAATAATCACATGCAAAGAGAAAAGGTTTCATAAAGGAAGCCCCCAAGTAAACGGGGTATTTGAATTTGTTTGTAACAAACAAAGTTTTGACAAAGAAAGTTTTTCACAAACAACTTTTTGTCAAAAAAGTATAACGCTTGGTCGAACCGAACAAAAAGTAAAATTCTAAAGAGAGCTGAGCACGAAAACGACTTAGCTGGTTAATGTGCTCGGTGCGGTCCGGGGTTGTTACGGGACAAAGACATAGTCCTCGACCTGGCCGAGGTCCCAGGCCCCAAGCCCGAGGTAACTGAGCGAAGAGCTTGGGTCGTGAAGTGGCAACGCAACACGGTTGCTGCGGCGAGGCACAGCCCCCGGTCCAGCCGAGGAGACAGAGTAGTTCGGCAGCGTGACGACGAAGCCCCCAGTTATCATGGGAAAAGGAAGTGTTGTTAACAAACAAACTTTTTTATTTAACATAAATATAATGCTCGGTAGAACCGAACAAAAATTTAGAAATTTGAGCATTAAAGCGACTTAGCTGGTTAATGTGCTCGGTGTCGATGACGCGATCCGGGCTTGTGGCGGGACGAGGACGCCCATCGAACTTTTGACAGATCCGATATGGTGCATAGTCCTTGGCACGACCGAGGTCCCAGCCCCCAAGCCCGAGATGACCGAGCGAGGAGCTCGGCATTTCGAAGTAGTGACACGGCTCGGCCTATGTGGTGAGGCGAATCCCCCGGTCCAGCCGAGGTGGCGGAGTAGGTCGACAAGGTGACGTCGAACTGACCGCGCGACGCAGCCGAAGCCGATTACCTGCACACATAAAATAGTGCAAGCCAAGAGTAATAACAAATAAAGGTAATAATATATTTAAAAAAAATTCTTCTACTTAGTTAATTTAAGTGAAGCAAATAAGTAAAGGAATATGGCCTGGGCGCCGAGGTGCCTGAACGAAGAGTTCGGCTTGACGAAGTGGCGACGCTGCACGGTCGATGTGGCGAGATGAAGTCCTCGGTCCAGTTAACATGGCGAAGCTGTGATCGGCGGACGCCGAAGTCTCATGCAGGTCGGCTGGTGACGCCAAAGTCTCATGCCAGCCGAGGTGTTTGAAGCAGGTCGGCTGGTGACGCCGAAGTCCCCGGAGCAGGTTGATGAAGGGATGCCAAACCCCGGTCTAACCGAGGTGACGGAGCAGGTCGGCTGGCGACGCCGAAGTATTAGGCCAGCCGAGGTGTTGAAGCAGGTCGGCTGGTGACGCCGAAGTCTCATGCCAGCCGAGGTGTCGAAGCTGGTCAGCTGGTGACATCGAAGTCTCCGGAGCGGGTTAATGAGAAGATGACGAAGCCCCCAGTCTAGCCGAGGTGACGGGGCAGATCGGTAAGGTGACGCTAGAGCCCCATACCAGCCGACGTGTCAAAGCAGGTCGGCGTGGTGGACGTCAGCTTGAAAAAGTAACGGCGCGGCGATGCTGACGCAGGTCGGAATTTGTGACGAGGTCAATGCTGGCTTGATGAAGCAACGGAGCGCCCGACCCGTACAACCCACGGATGACGAGGTTTGCTTGATGATTATTCGGCCCTCGCGATGCCGAACTCTTGGTCGGCTCGCCGAGGTGATGATCCGAGGTGGTCGGCTCGCCGAGGTGATGCCGAACTCTCGATAGCCATGGAGCAACGTGGTCGGGCCGGTTTGACATCGGCGCGACGGTCAAGATCGCCTCGGAAAAGACTCAAAATTTGTGGGCACGTGTTTGAAAACAACACACAATACCCTAGAAAAAAATTCCTTAAAAAGGATGTCCAATATCCCGTTCATGAAAAAAAGATGAATTCGGGTCGGATTCGTTCTCGCGCAGAAAACAGATCCGAAAAATTGATGCACTCATTGGACGTTTCCCGGAGTTTGAACGGTCGGATTGAGCTGAAATGTTGAGGGGTGATCGGTATGGGAATTCCGCAGCCGATGAACGGTGGGATCTTCCAAACGATGTCCGAGCTCGAAGCTGGACACCTCGCCCTAAACTCATCCCGATTCCCGTCCAGATTCAACAGTGCTCCGGTATTTCGTAGATCGCCGAAGATTCCTCCATCGGAATACGACGAAATTTTACAGGGTTATTCTAGACTCAATTCCGCACAATTCCACCGAAGCAATCGTCAAAGCGACACTCGAGGAGGCGGGAACGACGAACACGAATTCGCTGTCCAGAAAAACTGCATGATCGCGTGAGGGCAATGTTGACGTTGAGCCCCCGAGCACCATAGAGGATTCTTCCATGATCTTGGTTGAGATTGGAGTTGATGTTGATGAACAAACCCGTCCGATCTAGATGATCCGACGTGGTGCGCAGTCCTCGGCCTAGCCGAGGTGACCAGTCAAGCCGGCGACGAAGATGCCGACGTCGACGATGTAGCTCGGTTCCGACGCGTAGATCGCGATGGAGCCAATCTGAATTCCCATCGCACCGCGGCGACTACCCAGCAGGCTCTCAATGAAAGCACCAATGTCGGTGTCAAATCCGGCATATCTCGTAGTAGGGGTTCTAAGCTAGGCGTCATGGAGCGATGGTAACATGGACACAGGATTTTACCCAGGTTCGGGCTCTCTTAAGGAGATAATACCCTACGTCCTGCTTTTGATTGTATTCATATGGGGTGTTGTACATAGTACAAGTCTCTACCACGAGATTATGAGATGTAATGTAATCATCTATTGACTAGCCCGGCCTCGGTTTATGTATGCACCGTAGGCCTAGGGTTTAGAGGAGTCCTTGTCTTGTGCGCCAAGTCTTGTGGAATCCTCCTTGTATTCGGCATGGGCTGCCCGAAGTGGCCCATTAGTGAATCATCACGGGGGTCCTCGGCCCGACCCACTGGTCGGGAGACGACGTGGTGAGTACCCCCTAGTCCAGGACACCGTCAGTGGCCTCGACAATGCTCTTTCAGTCCCAGTTTGGGTGGACTCGAGAGTTTCTATGAGCATAAAAAAATCTATACAAAAAACTTTCTTCTATGAACAAAAAACTTTCTTCTATGAACAAAAAACTTTCTATTAACATCATTGCTCATATATCAATGCATACATCCATGGATCATCATTGCTCATATATCCATGGATCATATATAAAAACTTTCTATGAACAAAAAAAAGTTCTATGAACAAAAAAAATTCTATGAACAAAAAAAAGTTATATGAACAAAAAAATTATACATCAATGCATACATATCCATGGATCATCCATATACATCTGCATACACATCTGCATACATATACATCAATGCATACATATGAACAAAAAAAGGCAGAGGCGGCGGCGGCGTCGGGGCGCGGGGGGCGGCCGGAGCGCGGGCGGCGTCGGCATCGCGGCGGGCGGCGGCATCGGGGCGCGGGGGGGGGGGGGAGGAGAGGAGGGGAACGGCGCGGCGGGTCACAGTGGGAGCGGGGACGGCGTCGGGGCAGCTCGGCGACGGCGACGACGGCGAGGTGGAGCAGCCTGACGGCGTCGGGGCAGGGCTCGGCGGCGACGGCGACGAGGAGCAGCCTGGGCGCGTCGGGCGGAGAAGAACAAGTGATTTCGAGAAACTGCTAAGTGTGGGCTTATATACACAGAGCATTGGTCCCGGTTGGTGGCACCAACCGGGACCAATGCACCCCTTTAGTCCCGGTTGGTGCCGCCAACCGGGACCAAAGGTCAGTTTTCAGCAGCCCAAAGGGCGGGAAACAGGGACCTTTGGTCCCGGTTGGTGGCACCAACCGGGACTAAAGGGGTGCATTGGTCCCGGTTGGTGCCACCAACCGGGACCAAAGGTCAGTTTTCAGCAGCCCAAAGGGCGGGAAACAGGGACCTTTGGTCCCGGTTGGTGGCACCAACCGGGACTAAAGGGGCGCATTGGTCCCGGTTGGTGCCACGAACCGGGACCAAAGGGTGGTGCTGCCCGGGGCCAAATTTTTAGTCCCACCTCGCTAGCTGAGAGAGCTCGAGAGTGGTTTATAAGCACTGCTACGCACACCCTCTCGAGCTCCTCTCAACTGCAGGCTTCCGGGCCTAATCTGTCACTGCCTGTGGGCCTATTGGGCCTTCTGCGGGCCTGAATCCTGGCCCAACAAGCTGGTTGGGCTTCTAGTCGTATTCATGCCGTGGTGGACCAGTAGGTGGCATTTTTTTTAAAAAAATTCCAGTTTTTTTGTTTTGTTTTTTGCTTTATTTATTTTATTTTGTTGCTACTTACTATTTTTCAGTGATTCTTTTTGCTTTTAGGTCACAAAAAATATAAACTTTCTGTTAGTGCCATTAGTTTTCAAATTTGAATAGTTCAAATTTGATTTTTTTGAAATTTTGTGTGAATCACTAGTTTGTGAATAACTTTACTAAAAAAATAGATTTTTGAGTGATTCTTTTTCCTGCTATTTAATATTACTGTGTTTTATCATTATATTCAATTTGGTAAGTTTGAGGTTATTTTAAATTTCTGTTTTAATCAAAAACAGATTTGGTTATTTTAGTTTGCTATTAAAGTTTCTAACAAAAAAATTCTTTATGAAAATTCTTTTTGCTATTAATGTTTTGAACAAAAAATACTTTGATAATTTTAGTTGCATAAATTTTATATAATTTTAGTTTCAAAAATACTAGAGGTTTATAAAAGCTTTTTAGTTGATTCCTTTTGCTATTAGAGTTTTATAAAAGCTATTTAGTTGATTCTTTTTGCTATTGAAGAATATTATAGTTTTGTTTTAGTTGATCATAACAGAATATTTTAATTGATTATTGTTAGTTCATTGTTTTTGCTATTAGAGTTTCATAAAAGTTTTCTTGTTCATTCTTTTTGCTATTAGTTCATTCTTTGAGCTAAATGACCCTGAAATTGAAAAGCACTACAAATGAACTCTGAAAAGGTTGAAAGTTGGCATGGTATCATCATTTCACCCACATAGCATGTGCTAAAAAGTTGAGAGGGTTACGGCAAAAACTGGATGCACTTCGTGTACAAAACGGACAATCTCTTTCGAAGTATCAGGGTTTCGGACGAAAACTCATCTGTTACAAAGGTATTTCATTTTTTTGAACTTATTTGAACTCCAGACTTTTTGTGTGTTCAAAATGAACCATTCAAAGCCACATCATCAATTTTCAACCCTTTGTGACTTCATCTGGTATTTTTCATGCATTTACTGATTTTTTAAGCTAAATGACCCTGAAATTGAAAAGCACTACAAATGAACTCTGAAAAGGTTGAAAGTTGGCATGGTATCATCATTTCACCCACATGGCATGTTATAAAAAGTTGAGAGGGTTACGACAAAAACTGGATGCACTTCGTGTACAAAACGGACAATCTCTTTCGAAGTATCAGGGTTTCATACGAAAACTCATCTGTTACAAAAGGCATTTCATTTCTTCACATGTAACTGCAATGATATAGTTGTGGAGAGAAAGTCTTCACTTTTTCTTCGCTTGTGTCCTTTGCTTATTGCGCCGTAACCATGGATAATCTTCATCGTTTAACAGGGTGCTTGGGTCAGCCTTGACTTTGAAGGGAGGAATTTCATGAAACTTTTCATAATCTTCAGACATGTCTGTCTTGCCCTCCAATCCCACGATGTCTCTTTTTCCTGAAAGAACTATGTGGCCCTTTGGCTCATCGTATGATGTATTCACTTCCTTATCTTTTCTTTTTCTCGGTTTGGTAGACATGTCCTTCACATAGAAAACCTGCGCCACATCATTGGCTAGGACGAATGGTTCGTCTGTGTACCCAAGATTGTTCAGATCCACTTTTGTCATTCCGTACTGTGGGTCTACATGTACCCCGCCTCCTGACAGATTGACCCATATGCACTGAAACAAAGGGACCTTGAAATCATGTCCATAGTCAAGTTCCCATATGTCCACTATGTAACCATAATATGTGTCATTTCCCCTATTGGTTGCTGCATCAAAGCGGACACCGCTGTTTTGGTTGGTGCTCTTTTGATCTTGGGCGATCGTGTAAAATGTATTCCCATTTATCTCGTACCCTTTGTAAGTCAATACAGTCGAAGGTGGTCCCCTGGCCAACGAGTATAACTCATCAGAAACAGTGTTGTCACCCATGAGACGTGTTTGCAACCAACTGCCGACAGTCCTGATGTGTTCATATGTAATCCAGTCGTCACACTGCTCCGGGTGTTTGGAGCGCAGAATATTCTTGTGTTCATCGACATACGGGGTCACCAAGGTAGAATTATGTAGAACTATGTAGTGTGCTTGAGACCAAGAATGCCCGTCCCTACATATTATTGAGTCCGCTCCTAGCGTGCCTTTTCCAGTCAGTCTCCCCTCATACCGCGATTGAGGGAGACCAATCTTCTTAAGGTCAGGAATGAAGTCAACACAAAACCCAATGGCATCCTCTGTTTGATGGCCCATGGAGATGCTTCCTTCTGGCCTAGCGCGGTTACGAACATATTTCTTTAAGACTCCCATGAACCTCTCAAAGGGGAACATATTGTGTAGAAATACAGGGCCGAGAGCGACAATCTCGTCGACTAGATGAACTAGGACGTGCGTCATGATATTGAAGAAGGATGGTGGGAACACCAGCTCGAAACTGACAAGACATTGCACCAAATCACTCCTTAACCTTGGCAGGATTTCTGGATCGATCACCTTATGAGAGATTGCATTGAGGAATGCACATAGCTTCACAATGGCTAATTGAACGTTTTCCGGTAGAAGCCCCCTCAATGCAACCGGAAGCAGTTGCGTCATCATCACGTGGTAGTCATGAGACTTTAGGTTCTGGAACTTTTTCTCTGCCATATTTATTATTCCCTTTATATTCGACGAGAAGCCAGACGGGACCTTCATACTGAGCAGGCATTCAAAGAAGATTTCCTTCTCTTCTTTGGTAAGAGCGTAGCTGGCAGGACCTTCATACTGCTTTGGATGCATGCCGTCTTTTTCATGCACACGTTGCTGTTCCTCCCGTGCCTCCGGTGTATCTTTTGTCTTCCCATACACTCCCAAGAAGCCTAGCAGGTTCACGCAAAGATTCTTCGTCACGTGCATCACGTCGATTGCAGAGCGGACCTCTAGGTCTTTCCAATAGGGTAGGTCCCAAAATATAGATTTCTTCTTCCACATGGGTGCGCGTCCCGCATCGTCAGTCGGAACAGATAGTCCGCCAGGACCCTTTCCAAAGATTACTTATAAATCATTGACCATATCAAGTATGTGATCACCAGTACGGAGGGCGGGCTTCTTCCGGTGATCTGCCTCACCTTTGAAATGCTTTCCTTTCTTTCGACATTGATGGTTGGTCGGAAGAAATCGACGATGCCCCAGGTACACATTCTTCCTGCATTTGTCCAAATATATACTGTCGGTGTCATCTAAACAGTGTGTGCATGCGTGGTATCCCTTGTTTGTCTGTCCTGAAAGGTTACTGAGAGCAGGCCAATCGTTGATGGTTACAAACAGCAACGCATGTAGGTCAAATTCCTCCTGTTCGTTCTCATCCCACACACGCACACCTCTTCCATTCCATAGCTGTAAAAGTTCATCAACTAATGGCCTTAGGTACACATTAATGTCATTGCCGGGTTGCTTAGGGCCTTGGATGAGCACTGGCATCATAATGAACTTCCGCTTCATGCACAACCAAGGAGGAAGGTTATACGTACATAGAGTCATAGGCCATGTGCTATGCTTGCTGCTCTGCTCCCCAAAAGGATTAACGCCATCTGCACTTAAACCAAACCATACGTTCCTTGGGTCACCTGTAAAGTCGCTCCACTTTCTCTCGATCTTTCTCCACTGCGACCCGTCAGCGGGTGCTCTCAACTTCCCGTCTTTCTTACGGTCTTTTATGTGCCATTGCATCAACTCGGCATGCTTTTTGTTTCTGAACAGACGTTTCAACCGTGGTATTATAGGAGCATACCACATCACCTTGGCAGGAACGCTCTTCCCGGTGCGCTGGCCCTCAACATCACCAGGGTCATCTCTTCTGATCTTATACCGCAATGCACTGCATACCGGGCATGCATTCAAATCCTCGTACGCACCGCGGTAGAGGATGCAGTCATTAGGGCATGCATGTATCTTCTGCACCTCCAATCCTAGAGGGCATAGAACCTTCTTTGCTTCGTACGTACTGCCGGGCAATTCGTTATCCTTTGGAAGCTTCTTCTTCATTATTTTCAGTTGCGAACTAAATCCCTTGTCAGATACACCATTGTCTGCCTTCCATTGCAGCAATTCCAGTGTGGTACCGAGCTTTCTGTTGTCATCTTCGCAATTTGGGTACAACCCTTTTTTGTGATCCTCTAACATGCGATCGAACTTCAACTTCTCCCTTTCACTTCCGCATTCTCTCTGTGCATCAACAATGACCCGGCGAAGATCATCATCGGGCACATCGTCTGGTTCCTCTTGATCTTCAGCTTCCCCCATTGCAGCATCACCGTATTCAGGGGGCGGGTAGTTGTCATCATCCTCTTCTTCTTCGTTGTCTTCCATCATAACCCCTCTTTCTCCGTGCTTGGTCCAAACATTATAGTGTGGCATAAAACCCTTCTCAAGCAGGTGGAAGTGAAGGGTTTTAGAGTTGGAGAAAGCCTTCGTATTCTCACAGACAGTACATGGACAATGCATAAAACCATTCTGCTTGTTTGCCTCAGCCGCTTCGAGAAAATTATGCAGGCCCTTAATATACTCGGAGGTGCGTCGGTCACCGTACATCCATTGTCGGTTCATCTGCGTGCGTTATATAATAAAGTGTATTAAAAACCATTACAGCATATCATGAATAGAGAAGTGACCAAATTAATAGAAATTCATCATCACATTAAAGCCAAAGTACAGTAGTGACCAAAATAAATACATAACGTTCATACATAGTTCTCATTATTGAACAACATATAGCTCTCTAGAGCATGTAATTAAAACATACATTGAAACTATAAAATTTAAATGCAACAACAAATGCGATCATAACCGCAACTAAGGTACCAATTGATCCAATGGCATAATGATACCAAGCCTCAGTATGAATGGCATATTTTCTAATCTTTCTAATCTTCAAGCGCATTGCATCCATCTTGATCTTGTGATCGTCGACGACATCGGCAACATTCAAATCCAATTTCATCTTCTCCTCTTCAACTCTTTGTAATTTTTCTTTCAAGTAATTGTTTTCTTTTTCAACCAAATTTAACTTCTCGACAAGAATTTCTATGTCGGTTGGAATTTCCGGTTCACATACCTCCTAGATTAAAAAATCTATGTCACGTTGGTCGGCATAATTGTCATAAACACTAAATAAAACAAATAGTTATAAAAGATAATATATACCACATCCGAATCATAGACAGGACGAGGGCCGACGGAGGCGGATACCAAAACCATCGCACTATATAATAACAAACAATAATAAAAGTAAGAAAATTACACAAGTATCTATCTAAATCATACAAGTAAGAACTTTTTTCTTTTAGAAAGAAGATAAGAAGAAGAGGCTAACCACGGTGGTGCCGGCGCCGAGATGGGCGCGGGCGATCGACGGCGGTGAGGACGGGGACGGGACAGGACGGACCGCCAAGCCTAGACAAATCTTGAGGAAAATGGAGCTTGGACAAGGAGCTTCGAGAGGAGAAAGCTTAAGTGTGGGTCGGGCATTTCATCGAACACCTCATGTGCATAGGAGGTGAGCTAGAGCACCACAAAGCTCTCCCACGGCCGGCCAAAAAAACAGAGCAGTGCACTGCTCTGCTCGCGGGCAGGGGGTATATATAGGCCAACCATTGGTCCCGGTTTGTGGCTGGAACCGGGACTAAAGGAAACCATTTGGTCCCGGTTCCAGCCACAAACCGGGACCAATGGTTGTGGGCCAGGAGCGAGGCCCATTGGTCCCGGTTCGTGTCTGGAACCGGGACCAAAGGGGTCAGACAAACCGGGACCAATGGCCCACGAGGCCCGGCCGGCGCCCTGGCCTCACGAACCGGGACCGATGCCCCCATGGGTCCCGGTTCGTGAGTGAACCGGGATTAATGGGATTTCAGGCCTGGACCAAAGCCCTGTTTTCTACTAGTGCGTCCTCTCCTTGTTATCCCAGTTTGGTTCACCATACACTCCCGTTAACCTCCACATTTTGCCATCACTTTCCTCCACCGACACATCAATGCAGCTAAAGGTAGTAGTCCGGGAGTAGATCCTCACCTCCTTCTTCCAGACTAACAGCAAACCACCCTTCCTGCCATCGAGACATGGTGCCACGATCTTGTGATCCATTCCCATCCTCCTCATCAGAGCCTCCGCCTTATCCTCGTCCAAGTGCGTCTCAGATAGAGAAAACGCATCTGCATTATTTTGTCTCTGAATGTCCAGAAGCGAGCGAACTGTCGGGGCACCGATGAGGCCCCGACAGTTCCAACTTACGAGCTTCATTGTTTCCAGAACTAATTGATTTAGCAAACGAACAAACCTACCGTAATAAGAATGATACGGAGGGACAGAAAACCGATCACAACACCTTGCAAGGCAACAGAGTTGCGCCGGGATAGAAAACCGGCTTCGCGAGACGCGCGCCGGGACAGACAATCAACTTCACGAGGCTAATCAAGTGACTGATCTTTGAAAACTACCATGCAGCAGACCACAAGAACAAATAACCAGACTAAACCAGCTCTTCCTCTTCTCTCATGAGGGCATCACGTTCGCAAACAATAGGGACTCATAGCCCCGCGAGGTCAGACGACAGGCAGAAGGCCGGGCAAGCGGCTCACGAGGGCACGCGCCGGGTTTTGCTTCAGGTGCATGTGAGGGCAGACGTCGGGCTGGCGGCCGCCGCCGCAGGCGGCGACGGTCAAGCCCTAGATCACGAGCAAATCGCCCTCCAAGAGGAAAAAACGCTTCGACGCGGCTTTACTGCCACGTGACCTAGCAGGCTCCATTATTGTTTGTTTCATGCATGTATATATAATAACCAGCTGATCAATTTCAGTGTTATACTCCATTCATTCCTCTATATAAGGTGTATTTGTTTTTTGATAAAATTCCAGATTATAAGGTGCATTTTTTCTGATTCCTCATAATTCCCTTGTTAGCCCTGCTAAAAAAAAGGAAAGGATCTCTTTTCTAATTGTCTGTATCTCTCCTTCTAGTAAAATAAGGAAACTATCTCTTTGTCGATTGCATGTATCTCATACTTCTCTGAACTAATTGATTAACTTTCCACTAACCAACAAATTTGCCAAGGATAATTTAGTTTTAACATGTCTATAATTATGTGCCTTGGTCACCGTGCCAAAAACAATACACCTTACGTAAAGGAACGGAGGGAGTATATGCGTATGAATCAATCTATAATTGGATAATTGGATGGCTAGCAACACAGTGGTAGAACGTATCGGGTTTCTCTTTTGAGTACTACGTAGTTACGTTTGTATCGCCAGCTTCCAAGCACAGAGACGCCGATTTTCTTGGGCTCGGCTACCCGAGATCGATCCAAACACACAAATGTCGACCACGGAGCGATCAGCGGGGCGGTGGTGCGACCTCCCCGACGAACTCGTCGGCATGGTCCGCTCCAGGATCGCCTCCCTAGGCGACCCGCGTGCGCTTCCTCGCCGTATGCAAGTCATGGCGGGACGCCGCGTCACGGCAACCGGCGCCTCCCGCCGCTCCGGTGCTGCTCCTCTCGCTATGGGCAGGCTGGGGGAAGAAGCACCTGTGCGGCCCTGATGGCAGCTGCGTCTTCCGCGTCCCGAGCGAGGCGGACCGAAGGATGTTCCTTGGCTCCTACGACGGCGGATGGGCCGTGGCGTCCGACTTCCACGTGCTTACCGTTCTGAACCTCTTCTCCGGAGTCGAGGTGGCGCTCTCCCCCAAACTGTCCAGGCTGCCCCTCTTCACGGAGAGCGTGCAGAAGATCATCTTCTCTGGTGACCCTACCTCCTCTGACGGCTGCATCCTCGTCGCCATCGTGCAAAATTGGTCCCAAATTGCGGTGTGCAGACTTGGCTGCCCCGACGGCGAGTGGACCACGTACGGGCGGCACGAGTGGGCCACTGGCTGGCGCAGGAATGTGATCTTCGACATTGCCTTCTGCAATGGTGAGCTCTATGGCCTCCTGGGCACCGAGGCCGAGAGCGAGGGCAAGCTACTAGTTAAATTTGAAATCGGAGCCAAAAAAGACGGCACACCTGTGGTCATAACAACCCACCAGCTCCCTATCCAAAGGCCCTCTAGCATTAGCAGCAACAAGTATTTACCATATGCCAGGTACATCTTTGAGCTGCATGGCAAGCCATCGATGGCGGTAATGGCTCGATGGTTGCCCATCCGTGAGCCTTTCTTCAGGATCTTCAAGCTTGTTGATGCCGGCGCTGACGAGGTTTGCGAGGCAGAGGTAACGAGCTTCGACGACTACGCCTTGTTCTTGGGGCCACGGTGGTCTAAGGCAGTGTATGTCCCAGTGGGTGTCGGGCGCCACAGCCCGGAGAGAAACCACATCTATTATTACTCAGCAGAAAACAAGTCATGGGGAGACGAGGTGTACTCGGTAACATCAAACCATGGCACGTGCATTGAGATGTCTTGCAAGAAAGATCATAGAATTGAAGATGGTATCCATAGAATAGGATACTATGTGAGTGCTCGGAATAGTGCCATATGGCTTCTTCCTCCAGACTTGTAGGCGACATCACGACACTTAACCAAATTGTCATTCAAGTTTACATTTCAGTATCGACTGGTTTTCCTTGTTTGCAATACCAGTTTCAGGGCCGAGTGGCAACAAGAACCACGATTCACATGTGATGTATGACTTGTTACTTGTTAGATATAGGAGTACATACTTTATTTATGTGTGGTTTATATACCGATACGTACCCTTGGTGGTGGACGTGTTGAAATATAGAGTTGCATATTTGCAAATAATGCTCGTCGTTCACTGAATTAATTCTGCTACTCTATGATGTACGAGTGTGCAAAGTTGGCATCCAGAATGGCGAGTGGACCAAATATTGCTTGTCCAGAGAGAAATTCTCAAACATCACCTTCTGCAGAGGTGAGCTATATATATATTTTTGAGCATAAGAGGGGCCTCCCCTCCGATTTCTATTAGAAACCACATGATTCAACCTATTAACAAACTAGTAACAAAAGAAAAGGACAATCACCACCAACTTCCAACATCCCAAGCAGTCATCACCATTAACCAGCCTAAGGCCAGAATCACACCCAAAAGGCAGGCTATTAAGATAAAAGACCAGATGGAGCCAAACGATGAGCTATATTGCCTTGCCGATGGTGGGTTCTATGGCTTGATCAAATTTGAAATCGGAATGAAAAGAAGACGGCACACCAGAGGTCACGAAACCCCACCGACTAGCCAATGAGCTCAGTGACACCAGGAAGTAATGTGTGCTCAACCACTACATCATCGAGTAGCACGACCAACGTTCACTGGCCACGAGGGACTGGTGGATGCACAACCACAAGCCTTTTTTTTTCAGTATTTAACTTCATCGACACCGATGATGACAAGCTTTACAAGGGCAAATGGGTAGAGGTGATGAATTTTGGTGACTACCGACTGGCGCCAAGCAGCGTGGTCTAGAGAAAATTCACATTTACTACTCCGTTACCTACATATAAGGAGAAATCAAACGGTATTGCAAGGAAGTCCATATGAATTGCCGGGAGACGAGGTCTACTCGGTGGGGACTGATGATGGGGCGTATGTATTGAAAGGAAGTCCAAACTATCAAAGATTGTATGAAAAAAAGGAAAACTCTTCGCTTCAACCGACAGATCGCACGCTAGCATCCGCCCTCTCGTCCACGCGACGCGTGTCGCTGCTTGCTCCTTTTTTTTACGCTAGTGGGTTTCTGCAGCAACGTCCTTGTTGCAAAAAAAGTTAGAACGACAAGTCTGTTGAAAAAAAATTAAAAAAATACAACGAGATTTCTGTTGTCAATTTTTTTTGCAACAAGACCTCTGTTGCAAAAAAAATTTGCAACAAGGCCTTTGTTGCAGGAAAAAATTGCAACTTGATCTATGTTGCAAAAAATTTCGCAACATTAACCGTGTTGCCGAATTTTCCTGCAACACAAGATGTGTTGCAATACTAAAAGGTGTCGCACGGCCGCTTAATCCACCAAATCTGACGGTTCGCGAGGCGGTGGATCTTTTTAAAAGATCCGCCGGCCGACACGTAGCAACGCCCAATGAAAAAACGAGATATTATGTGAGCAATTGGAGCAATGCCATGGCCCATGTGGCTTCACCCTCCGGACTTTAGGCAATAGATTCTGATCTAGGATTTATTCTTGCTTGGAACTCGTCTATGATTAGAGACAGCCATTACATGAGTCCCCCAAGCTTTCCGGAACAAAGCCAAGAAAGGTCATTGCTCGGTTCGAGAATAGTTTACTCTTTTTTTTCCTTGGAGAGAATAGTTTACTCTCGCAAACGTAGTGATGCCCCTCATGTCGATCACATTTGCTTTCTTGTGACGCACAGATTTAGGACCACCGTTAAGTGTCCTCTTCGCTTGACTTGGGGTCAGCCGTGTGAGTGTGACCATCTCTATACAGAACACAACCGACCAAACAAGAAAAAAAGGAAAGAAACGACAAAAGATACAAGATGCTCAATAATAGCTAACTCGGCGAACCCAAGGCCAAGCCGTCGAAGAAACCAAGTCAGATGTGCTGCCCGCCGCCGAAGGAGGACCACGCTCCGTCAACTCCCATGAGGCCAACCATTGTTGCGCCCCCGTGTGTCTCCACCTCTGAAGAGGCCCCCTGCCCTCTCGTCGTGGATCGAAGGACGCCGCCGTTGGCAGGTAGAATTGCTCATCCCCGAGCAAGTTTGAACAGGCCGAACACGGTGCCGGGGAGTGAACCGCAAGCACGTTCACCTCACCTCGCGAAGCAAACCACCGGCATCGTCATCATCTTCGGTGATGACCAAGATGCACACCACAAGCCGCCGAATGGGATCAACACTAAATATACACCGGCAGCCAACCACCCAAGCAGAAGCCTCGACCACCCAACCAAAGTCCCAAGGTAGCGTCTTCAGGAAGAAAAACGACGCCTTTGGAGCCCCGTCGCCGTCCAATCCGAGGGATTTAGAGCTTTCACCCGGGACATGGAGGAGGAGGGTAGTGGGTGAACCTCGATGCCGCCAACATGAAGGAGGACGATGCCCGGGGCATCGCCGGCATCGCGACGCCACCGTTGGTCAAGAATTTCCTTCGATTCATTTCACACATAACACATAAATCCTTAAAAATCATTCTGATGGGGGTGCACACTGTCCTTCTGTTCTGTGCGGAGATTGTCTATCATATCACACATAACACACAATTCATATTATTTTTCTGGCTTAACCTATTAAATCAGTGCAAATTGCTATTTTTTTTCTTGTTTTTTGGATTTTTCACTAAAATCAATTTTACCTGGCTAAAAAAATCCAGGAAAAAAAAAGCAAACATTTGGAGTTGAGAAGCATCCAAAGGCAACCGACATAGGCCATGGGGCTCCCGGGGGCGCATGGTATGGCTACGTGCCCCCCCCCCCCCCCCCCCCCCCCCCCGG
Source organism: Elymus sibiricus (assembly GCA_039707655.1). Lineage (NCBI taxonomy): Eukaryota > Viridiplantae > Streptophyta > Magnoliopsida > Poales > Poaceae > Elymus > Elymus sibiricus. The sequence continues at coordinate 380,548,004 of CM077671.1, forward strand.
ACCTCCATTCCACGGTCTTTCGGTCTATGTGTCTTTATATACTTTTGAATCCCTCGAGGGTTTATCGCCCTATTTTTTATGCCACCGCATACCTCTATTTCATCACAATCCAACTTGAAGACCTTTTTTGGTACTCTACCAGAGAAAGAAATCTTCACGACGGCTCTCACCATCAACTTTAAGGTCATCGCGATCGCCAGTGAGCAGTTTTCTTTGGACTATGTGCCCTTAGCAGTAGCTAGATGGTTCTCTCTCCCTTGCTTCTCAATACAAAGATCACATAAGCTGCCCTACATAATTGTGATCCATCTAATGCAATATGTTTGTTTGTTTACCATGTTGGTCATCACGTACTTGCGAGAGATGAAGAGCCACATCACGTACTGCTGGATGTGGTTTACGCCTCCACTTCCGCAAGAGGAGCTGAGGATGTGCCTAGTACGTGTGGAGGCGGTCGAAGACGTTGGTGTCATTTCAACGAGCATCTCGGGGCATCGGGTGTGGCCGTGCGAAAGATGCGCAGGGAGGACGACTACGAGGTTCGGCTGGGAGGACCGCCGGTGGGCTTGGCCGGAGGAGGGTCAATGTTGAAGAAGGAGGAAAGAGTTGGGGTGGGGCGGGGAGACGTCGACATAGATGTAGGAGAGGGCGTGGGGACACAAGTGCTTGTCGGGGTAGAGGGTTTGGTATGACTGGAAGTACTGAATTTAAGTAGCTTTATTATGTAAAATTTATCTTGTCCACCCAAAACTTAGTAACTTTCATAACAAAATAAACAAAAATTATGTTGGATTTAAATTTAACTCGGATAAATTCCAAGTTGCCAAGGACACGTAAATAAACCTCACAAATAATATATCTAAACACGTCAATCCGTGGTGCTCCTTGCCTCCTTGCCCGTGTTTTCAGATGCAGTAAATATTTATTGTCTACAAGTCAGGGGGATGAATCCATATTGCATTATTATATCCGCTGTTATAATATCTTATTCTTTCCACACCATTTTTGGTAGTTTGATCTTGCTGGCAAAACATAGCAATGATCACACCATCATCCTCGATGTATTGAGTTGATCTAGTAGTGGAGTAGTTTATGTGGTTTTCCTCCGAATAATGAGGCCCCACACCCATCGGCATATGCACCGCCTTAGAACACATCGGCCCCAAGAACAAGACATGGTCGTTGAAGCTTGTCACCTCTGCCCACTTGTATTTGTTAACATCGTCGGTGTTGGTGTCAACAAGGCCGAAGACCCTAAAGAAAGGCTCGCAGGCGGCCATCCGTTTGGTCGTTATCGCCATCGATGGTTTTCCATGCAACTCGAGGATGTACCGGTCAGGTGTTAACCGATTGTTGGACCTAGCAGACCTTTCAGCGGTAAGCAGGTTGGTTGCCGTGATCACCGGCATGCCATCTCTTTTCATCCCGATTTCCAATTTAATTAGCACGTCATATTGTCCCTTGAGGGGACCTGTGAGGGCTTCCATCTTAGCAAGGGCATAGAGCTCACCATTGCAAAATGCTATATCTGTGACCGATTCCCCATGCCAAAGCGCACCGAAGGCATAGAGCTCACCATTTCAGAAGTCAATGTCAGTGACGGATTCCTCTTCCCAACGATGTCTGGTCCACTCGCCGTCTGGGCAGCCAAGTTTGCACAAGGCGACGCCGGACCGATCTTTTTCGATGGCGGCGAGGATGCAGCCGTCCGGGGAAGTAGGGTCTTGTGAGAAGACAATTTTCTCGAAGAGGCATTGATGTCTGGGAGGAGAGTGTCTCGAGGGGTTGTAAACCATTGTCTGCTTCGGGGAGAGCTTCACCTCGACACCGGAGAAGATGTTGACGACGATGAGCGCGTGGTAGTCGAACGCCGCGACCCAGCCGCCGTCGTAGGAGCCGAGGAACACCTTGTCGACCGCCTTGCTCGGGGCACGGAAGGCCCAACTGTAGCCGGGGCCGCACAGGTAGCCCTTTCCCCTGTTTTTCCATGGCGACAGGAGCAGAAGGGGGAGGGCGGGACGCGCTGGCGCGGCGGCACGCCAGGACTTGCAGACGGCGGAGAAGCTGATGCGGTCGCGTGGGGAGGCTATCCTGAAGCGAACGATGCCAAGGAGGTCGTCGGGGAGGTCAGACCACCGCGCCGCCGGCGGGTCGATGCCGGTGTCGTCCGCAGCCGTCTGCGTCATCGACATCTCTGTGTTTGGATCGATCACGGGTACCTAGTACGCGTTGGTTTTATAACTAGCTAGACCAAGATTGCAGTCATAACATAACTGCACCCGGACGGCCGGACCTGCCTGAAAAGTTCTTCTTTTACTAGCCGGACACGCCGCCACGGTTCTGCTATGTTCGTTTCTTTCCAAGTTGCAGCCATATATGGATGCATATTATACGGTACAAAAAGCCGTGTATGGTACACGAAAATTGGCTCCTGCTATTACAATATCGAAATCTATCTCATACTTTTTTTTGAATAGTTTATTTAAATTGCTTACCACATGTGTCACGTGGTATCTATCTCATACTTCCCCCGTTCCAAAATAACTGTCTTAAATTTACACTAATTTTAGTATAAAGTTGTACTAACCTTGAGACACTTATTTTGAGATTAGGGATCGTAACACTTGGATGTCGACACATAAGACCACTGCCGTCGGTGACGTCTGATGATCCGACCATCTGAGAGCACAGCCGGACGCCCCAAACCCCCTCAAACGTCCGGACGGACGCCCCGATCATAAAAATGTGACACAGACTTGAGCCTTAAATAGGCCTCAAATGCATGTGCTGACTGACACCCCTTATATTCAATCCAAACATAGAGAGGATATGGAGCACCCGAACGTGTCCACCAGGACACGTCCGCCCGACAGGCCTAGTTGTTGTCGGCAGTTGGCAGTCTGTAGTCCGTGGGCGCGCAGCCGGCGACTGGCCAGGTGCCAGGCGGTAACTGGCAACGACAACCGGCAACACTGACACCGTGAGGCCGTGATCGATGAGGGCGGTGACCGGCGACACGGACTCCGCGAGGCCGTGATCGACGAGGGCGGCGACCGGCGACTCAGCGAGACCGTGAGGGTTTGCAGATGGCGCCGCCACCGAATAAGAGGATTAGATATGTAATGAAAGGTATAATTTCGTTGTGCTTCTTCTCCTTGATCGCATCAGCTGAATTGTTGTATTGTGACGTTGCTTGCTCGAATCACTTGAACGGACATTTACATATTCAATTATTCACTAAACGAATTAAAAAATTTATGTGTTTTTTTGTAATGATTTAAAGAGTAGTTTTGCCAAAGCTAGTTGCGCTAGCAGCACAACATGAGCTCCACCTTTGGAAGTATCTGCTAAACAACGAGAACAATAACCTGCGCATCAAGAGGATGTGCTCATTGGAGATTCAGTATCTGTTCAAGATGAAGAGAATGAAGAGGAGAATCTAGTGGAGGATGAACCAATAGCTAGAGAAGGGGAGAAGGGAAGTTCATTGAAGAGTTGCAAGCTGACCACATCGACTCTGATCTGAGCTTCGTATTCCAATTAATGATTTTCATCCCAACATTAGAGATGAGGTTAGATTAGCTTATGTTGCGAAGGGTCCAACTCGACCGGTTGGTCATACTTATCCTCGTGATCATTTTGAGAGGGCCTTTTGTGAAGCATGGTATGAAAAAAATTCCTTGATTGGAATATAGCATGACCAGAATGTAGTCTATTGCTTCTATTGTTTTCTTTTTAGGCAAGATCGGGTGGATGAAAAATTTGGTCATACTACCTTCATCAAAGATGGCTACAATACTTGAAAGAATGCATACAAAGCATTTCCTCTTCATGTTGGTGGCTGCAGGAGTATCCACGATCAAGCAAGGACAACATATGAAGATTTCAAAAATCAAAGCTCAAGTCTGGAGCATAAGGTTACAGACTATAACAAAGAATCATTAATCAAGAATGAGACCCGTTTGGAAACATCTTTGGGGATTGTAAGTTTTCTTGCATTGCAAGGTGAACCATTTCGTGGATACAATGAATCTGCCCTTTCCTTAAATAAGGGCAATTTTCTAGAGATGCTTGATTGGTACAGAGCAAGGAAGGAGGAAGTGAGAATTGCGTTTGATGAGCTATGTCCAGGAAATGCACAAATGATTTCTTCAACAATTCGAAAAGAACTTGCCAAAAGTTGTGCAGATGGTGTCCGAAGAGCAATAAAACAAGAGTCAGGGCCGGGCCAACAATGGTACAAAATGTGCCACCTGCACAGGGCCCACAATTTTGGGAGGCCCCAAATTTTGTATATAGAATTAGTAGTATTTCTCAAAAAAAATCATACTCGCTGGAATTGGGCCTGAGTCGATCGGGAGCTGGAGTTGGGCCTGAGTCGAGGCCATCGAGCACAGGTGTTTGATCGTTATTTCTCAAAAAAAAAACGCTCGATCGATAATATGGAAACGCTATCGTCGGTCTAAAAAGGCTACCATCGCTATAGGAAACAGGATCGTCTCGTCGCCTTCGCCTAATCATATCGGTCGGATTTAGGCTGCTGCCGTTGTTGCCTTCATAGCTTCCTCTCCCAAATTTCAAAGTCGTCGCCTTGTCGGATTGATCCGTGACAGACTCTAGCCTTCAGGTGCTTAGCGAGTCCTCCTTTCCGATTAACTTCGGTTCCTATTTCTAGTTCCAAATTTCCTAGTTAACTTTTGACAGGGATCGTTACTCCGTTAGAGATCGGTATTTACCTCCTCGGTTAAAGATCATAGTGTAGCAGCTCAACCCGACATGACCCAAAATTAGGTGAGTTAAACGGTTTCTCTAATATCCAAACATTGACGCATGATCTCCAATTAATATATGCTACTTTATAATTTAATTTAGTTTTATTCATCAGTTTTATCTTGTGTTTCAATAATACAGATTTGCGTCATCGTGGGAAACATTAGTCTGGTTCCTATAATTGCTTGTTAACTCATTTTTGTAGTAAGATAGGGCCCCATTTTTTAGTTTCGCACAGGGCCCCGAATTTTTCCGGCCCGGCCCTGACAAGAGATGGGGGATAAGCTTTTTTCAGTTCTTATTGACGAATCTTGTGATATATCAGGAAAAGAGCAAATGGCCTTGGTTGTGAGGTAAGCCATTCGTTACTTGATTATGTGTTTCATCATTTTCCTGATAATCGCCTTTCTCTAATCAAATAATTATATTATTTATTCTATGTCTTACAGGTATATGAACAAGGGAGAAGTAACAACAACAGAAGCTGTAAAGAAAGCATTGGTTATGGTTTTTGTTAAGAAATGGCTACTCATTGCAAATTCACGAGGGCAAGGCTATGATGGAGCATCTAATATGAGGGGAGAATTCAAGAGTGTTCAAAAACTTGTCCGAGATGAAAACCCATATACTTTTTATATGCATTGTTTTGCCAATCGATTGCAGCTGGTAGTTGTTGCCGTCTCAAGATGTTGTTCTTGCATCGAGGACTTCTTTGAATATGTGGCCTTGATTGTGAACACTGCTGGTTCGTCTTGCGAGATGAAGGATATTTTGCTTGACCAACAACGCATAAATGTGTTGGCTAAGTTAGAGAGTGGAATTTTTTAGAAGTTTTTTTAGGAAGAGGAAAAAAAACCAAGAAACAACATTGGCTAGCCCAGGAGATACAAGATGTGGCTCTCGTTATAAAACACTAGCTCGTATTGACTCAATGTGGGATGCAGTCATAGAAGTTCTAGCTATTGTGCATGAGGATGAGCGTAATTCATCTAGGGCAGGAGGTTTGGTGCAGATAATGGAGTCTTTTAGCTTTGTGTTTATCATGAAGTTGAGGCTGCAAATCCTTCGCATTACAAATCAGTTGTCACTTCTCCTCCAATAGAAGGATCAAAATATTTTACAAGCCATGTCTTTGGTTACAGACGTGAAGTCTTCCTTGGCTAACTTGAGGAACCATGATTGGGAACCACTTTTTGAAGTTGTCAAGGTCTTTTGTAATGTTAATGATATTCCAGTACCAAATATGGATGAAGTTGTACCGAGATTCAGCCGTTCAAGAAAAGGAGGGGGGAGTAATGTTACTCAATAACAATTTTTTTCGTGTTGATACCTTCTATGCAGCAATAGATGCTATCATCACGGAGTTGGATCATCGCTTTAATGGCATGGCTTCAGAACTACTTTGTCGATTATCTTGTCTTGACCCAAGATACTCATTTTCCAAGTTTGATTTGGACAAAGTTGCTAAGCTTACAAACATCTATGATGCAGATTTCTCCAATGATGACCATAAGCGTATAAAAACCGATCTCTAGTTGTTCATCAACCATATGTGAAGACATGATGACTTTAGAGTTTGTTATAATCTTGCAAGCCTAGTCAAAAAAAATATTGAACTTTAAAGAAATATTATGTTCCCTCTCGTTTATCGTTTATTGAGTTGGGGTTGCTTCTACCGATGGCAACGACATCGGTTGAAAGGGCCTTCTCAGCAATGAAGATCATCAAGACCGAGTTGCGCAACAAGATGTCCAATGCTTGGCTTGATGACTTAATGGTGTGCTACATCGAGAGAGAGATATTCAAAGGACTTGGTCTTGCTAAAATTAAGAAAGAATTTCAACATGAAGGTAGAAGAATGACATTGCCATGTTGTACTTAATGAAAGTAAATCTTCATTATGGGTAAGTATTTATTCTAACTATCTTCACTTGCATAATGTGGTTTCTATCATTATATCCTACTAGTTACTAATTCATGATTTATCTACGGTTTTTTATGTTTATAGGTCATCTTTATGCCCATCTAGGTAATATAGATGATACATTGGCAATCGATCATCCATGTAATCTTCATCAAGTGAGCTATTTAGAGTGCCAATACTTAAGTTTTGATTTTGGTTGTATTTGTTGAACACCAAGTAATATATATCTAAAAATCTAATGAGCACTTCCATAGTTGAGTTGTACATGATTTTTTTTCCTTCATACACTCCGTCACACCTGAAAATTATTCCTGCCTCCGCCACTGTTCACCCTTCGGACTTTAGGCAATGGATTAGAAATCGTATATGATCAATGGCATACTTTGCACAAGTCCCAGAAGTTTTATGGGACAAGCCAGCAAAGCTCGCTGCTTGCACTGGTTCAAGACTCGCAAACGCCTCGAGCTTTCTTTGGAACCTTCGGCAATTGACTGTAACCAAGCATTTGCTTTCTTGTGTGAGACACAGATTGAGGACCACCGTTGAGTGTCCTCTTCGCTTCACTTGGCGTCAGTCGTGTCATGACAGTAAACTGTGTGAAAATTTGACTTCTCTAAAGAGGCTGGTTGTGTGAGGATTGAGCCAGCAGTGCAGAAACCTGAAGTGGGAGTGCATGTTTGAGACAGCAACCTTACTTCTACATATGAACTTATATACTAGTTCTTTTAAAATCAGACACTTTTTTCATCTAGTTATAGTATTAAGTATGTGGGATTATTAACAGTGTAATCAGTCAATGACCAGCTATGGAGAGAGGCGAGCGATGTGGACCCACTTGGACAAAGCTAACAGAACGTATCCTACTATGATGCGACCCCTCTTGGACTTGCAAGTTGGAACTACGATCTCCAACAATCCAAACAATCCAGATATTTCCAGCTTTGTTTTTTTAGGGGTTCCAGATATTCCAGCTTGGCTTGGAACTGCTGGTGCGACGGTTGGGACTTAATTGTACTTGATTGATTCGTTTTGTTTCTTTCCATATTTTTTTGTTGCAAATGTTGTTTCTTTCCGCGAACCAACCTGTGGTTGGATGGTTAAAGGGACTGTGGTATCCCCAGTCCACCAGGGTTCAAATCTTGGTGCTCGCATTTATTCCTGGAATTATTTCAGGATTTCCGGCGATACGCATTCAATGGGAGGAGACGTTCCCGTCGACGATGAGGTGCCTACGGTGACTTCGTAAATTTCAAGATGATATGCCGGCTCAGTCTCTCGGAGGTGCTCATAGGGGTAGGGTGTGCGTGTGTGCGTTCATAGGGGTGAGTGTATGCGTGTGTATATGAGCACTTGCGTCTGTACTGTGTTCAAAAAAAATGTTATTTCTTTCCAAGTTCCAGCCGTATATACATGCATGTTCGCTTTCCTATAATCTAATCGATCGGAACACAAAGATGTCGACACATGCGACCACCGCCGCCGGCGACGGCAACATCAAGCGGTCGGCGGTGCAGTGGTCCGACTTCTCCGATGACCTCCTCTACGCTATCCGCTCCAGGATCGCCTCCCCGCGCGACCTTGTGCGCTGCGCCGCCGTCTGCAAGCCATGGCGGGCCGCCGCGTCGTGGCGACCGGTGCGTCCTACCACACCGTTGCTGCTCGTCTTCCCCTGGATGCACTACCAGAATCGGGCTCGTTGCCGACGGCTTAAACTATGCCGACGGCCCCCGTAGGCATATATCACCCTATGCCGACCACCTGCGTCTAACCGTCGGCGTACAAAACACCGTCGGCGTAGATCAATCTATGCCGACGGCAACCGTCGGCGTACAAAGGCCGTCGGCATAGAGCCATCTACGCCTACGATGGTCGTCGGCACAGCCGCCCCGTCGGCATATCTGTGGGCCCGGCCACTCGACGGGTTACGCCCGTTTGACGCCGTCAAAGATATGCCGACGGCCCTGACGGACACTGTCGGCATAGCTGCGATGGTCCACGTCATCGATCCGCGGCAGGTGCCACGTCATCGATCTGAGGGAGCTGCCGATCCGGGGCGTAGCTATGACGACGGTTATACCCTCGGCATATCTATTTTGTCTATGCCGACGGTTACACCATCGGCATAGCCGCGATGGTCCACGTCATCGATCCGCGGCAGGTGCCGCGTCATCGATCCGAGGAAGCTGCCGACCCGAGGCGTAGCTATGTCGACGGTTATGCCCTCGGCATAGAGTCATTTTTTAATCTTTCCCCTATATTAAAATTTGATTTACTTAGGAAGTCTATAGCCCATGTCCATGTTATATATAGTCTACACAAAGTTTTTACAATGCATCGTCTATTTAGCTGTGTGTATAGGCGCTAAAATCATGGGGTGGTTAGACCAATCCAGGGGTAGCTAAGTCGCCAGGTCTTACGCGACTGGAAATGTGGTGGCGGGTGCAAACACCCGGCACGCGTCTCCGGAGTGTGACCCTCTTCACGGCCGGCGCTGCCGCCGGCACCTGGAGGGGGGAAACGGTGGCGTCGGACCGACACGGAGGGAATCTTGGGGTGGGTTGGGCCGGGACCGTGTTCGGGGGTGTAGCTATGGGCTGGGCTATGACAACCCGGTGAAAAGGTCCACCGGTCAAACCCCATCCGGCGAAAGTTAAAGGGCTAGATCTGGCGGTCGACTGTGTCAGGGTTAGACGGGACGGGGTACATGGGGGGTAGCAATGCCGCCAGGTGTTGCGGTGGGCCCTCCTACGCTTGTGGAAGTGCGGTGGCAGGCGCAAGCACCCGGCACGCGGCTCCGGGGTGTGCACCCCCCCCTCACGGGCGTCGCTGCCGCCGTGTCACGGAGTGGGGAAACGGCCACGTCGGGCCGACACGGAGGGAATTTTGGGGTGGATTGGGCCGGGACCGTGTTCGGTCGGTGGGGCTTCCGGGGGTAGCAATGCCATAGAAACACCGCACGGGCCCTCTTGCATGTGTGAAAGTGACGTGGCATGTGCAGACGCCCGTCTTGGGGCTCCGGGGTGTGGCCCCCCTCCACGGACGGAAGTGCCGCCGTCACTTGGAGGGGCGAATCGTGCGCGTCGGGTAGAGCCGGAGGGAATCTAGTGGTTGGTTGGGTCCAGACCGTGTTCGGGGTTGTTCCTATGGGCTGACCTATCGCAACCAGGTGGAAGAGTCAACTGGTCAAAGCCCGTCCGTGTTGGAAATATGCCCTAGAGGCAATAATAAATTGGTTATTATTATATTTCCTTGTTCATGATAATCGTTTATTATCCATGCTATAATTGTATTGATTGGAAACTCAAATACATGTGTGGGTACATAGACAACACTGTGTCCCTAGTAAGCCTCTAGTTGACTAGCTCGTTGATCAAAGATGGTTAAGGTTTCCTAGCCATTGACATGAGATGTCATTTGATAAACGGGATCACATCATTAGGAGAATGATGTGATGGACAAGACCCAAACTGTAAACATAGCATTTGATCGTGTCAGTTTATTGCTATTGTTTTCTGCATGTCAAGTATCTGTTCCTTTGACCATGAGATCATGCAACTCACTGACACCGGAGGAATACCTTGTGTGTATCAAACGTCGCAACGTAACTGGGTGACTATAAAGGTGCTCTACAGGTATCTCCGAGGGTGTCTGTTGGGTTGGCATGGATCAAGACTGGGATTTGTTACTCCGTATGACGGAGAGGTATCTCAGGGCCCACTCGGTAATACAACATCACATTGAGCCTTGCAAGCAAAGTGACTAAAGAGTTAGCCACAGGATCTTGTATTACGGAACGAGTAAAGAGACTTGCCGGTAACGAGATTGAACTAGGTATAATGATACCGACGATCGAATCTCGGGCAAGTAACATACCGAAGAACAAAGGGAACAGCATACGGGATTAACTGAATCCTTGACATAGAGGTTCGACCGATAAAGATCTTCGTAGAATATGTAGGAGCCAATATGGGCATCCAGGTCCCGCTATTGGTTATTGGCCGTAGAGGTGTCTCGGTCATGTCTACATAGTTCTCGAACCCGCAGGGTCTACACACTTAACGTTTGGTGACGATTAGTATAATTGAGTTATTATGTTGGTGACCGAAAGTTGTTCGGAGTCCCGGATAAGATCCCGGACATGACGAGGATCTCCGGAATAGTCCGGAGGTAAAGATTGATATATGTGATAATAGTGTTTTGATCTCTGGAAGGGTTCCGGAGTTCACCGGAATGGGTTCCGGATGTTTACCGAAGTGTTCGGGTGCAGCAACACTTTATATGAGCCAAAGGGATAAAGCCCACAAGGTATTGGAAAGTGCAAAAGTAGTTTTGCTGCCGCGTAAGCGGTACTACCGCTTGGTGAAGCGGTACTACCGCCCGAGCGGTACTACCGCTTGTGTGAAGCGGTACTACCGCCCAAGCGGTACTACCGCTTGTGTGAAGCGGTACTACCGCTTGTGCGCGGCTGTGCACGGTTCGGCAGGGATCCGAGTTGGACTCTTTCCCTGCGGGCCAAACCGACCTTGTGCGGGCAAAACCGACCCGGAGGAGGCTTTTACTCCAAGTTTAGACCCCAAGGCTCAACATATAAATAGAGGGGCAGGGCTAGCACACGGGACACATCAGGATTTCCCAAGCCGTGTGCCGGCAACCCTAGCCCTCTAGTTCCTCCGTCATAATCTCCGTAGCGCTTGGCGAAGCCCTGCAGAGATTGTTCCTCACCACCATCACCACGCCGTCGTGCTGCTGGAACTCAACCACTACTTCATCATCGCTCGCTGGATCGAGGAGGTGAAGGCGTCATCAAGCCGTACGTGTGTTGAACGCGGAGGTGCCGTCCGTTCGGCACTAGATCGGAAGGATCGTGATTGGATCGCGGGACGCTCGGCGATTTGGATCGCGAAGACGTTCGACTACATCAACCGCGTTTATTAACGCTTCCGCTTAGCGATCTACAAGGGTATGTAGATTCACTCTCCCTCTCGTAGATGCTCATCACCATGGATAGATCTTATGTGTGCGTAGGAAAATTTTTGTTTCCCATGCAACGTTCCCCAACAGTGGCATCATGAGCCAGGTCTATGCGTAGATGAGATCTCGAGTAGAACACAAACGAGTTGTGGGCGTGGGTGTATACATATTGCTTGCCGTTACTAGTTGATATTTGATTCGGCGGTACTGTGAGATGAAGCGGCCCGGACCGACATTACGCGTACGCTTACGCGAGACTGGTTTTACCGCTGCGTGCACTTGTTGCATAAAGGTGACTGGCGGGTGTCTGTCTCTCTCACTTTAGTTGAATCGATTTCAATGAAGAGGGTTCTTTTAGAAGATCAAATAGCAATCACTACACCACGTTGTGGTTTTGCGTAGGTAAGAACGGTTCTTGCAAACCCGTAGCAGCCACGTAAAATTTGCAACAACAATTAGAGGACGTCTAACTTGTTTTTGCAGGGTATGTTGTGATGTGATATGGCCAATTACATGATGAGATATATGTGATGTATGAGATGATCATGTTTTGTATAGAATATCACGACTTGCATGTCGATGAGTACGGCAACTGGCAGGAGCCATAGAGTTGTCTTTAATTATTGTATGACCTGCGTGTCAATCATTAAGCGCTATGTAATGCTTTACTTTATCGCTAAACGTTAGCAATAGTCGTGGAAGCAACAGTCGGCGCGACAACCTTATGGCGACACGTTGATGGAGATCAAGATGATGGAGATCATGGTGTCATGCCGGTGACGATGGAGATCATGCCGGTGCTTTGGAGATGGAGATCAAAAGCACAAGTTCATGGCCATATCATGTCACTTATGATTTGCATGTGATGTTAATCCTTTTATGCATCTTATTTTGCTTAGGACGACGGTAGCATTATAAGGTGATCCCTCACTTAAATTTCAAGATAAATTGTGTTCTCCCCAAGTGTGCACCGTTGCGAAAGTTCGTCGTTTCGAGACACGCCGTGATGATCGGGTGTGATAGACTCTACGTTCGCATACAACGGGTGTAAGCCATGTTACACGTGCGGAACACTCGGGTTAAACTTGACGAGCCTAGCATGTACAGACATGGCCTCGGAACACAAGAGACCGAAAGGTCGAACATGAGTCATATAGTAGATATGATCAACATGAAGATGTTCACCATTGAAACCACCTCAACTCACGTGATGATCGGACTTGAGTTGGTGGATTTGGATCATGTTACACTCGAATGACCGGAGGGATGTCAATTTGAGTGGGAGTTTTTAAGTAATATGATTAACTAAACTCATTATCTATAACAATAGTCTAAGTTGTCTTTGCTATATTTATGTTGTAGATCATGGCTCGCGCAGTAGCACCCCTGAATTTTAATGCGTTCCTAGAGAAAGCTAAGTTGAAAGATGATGGAAGTAACTTTGTGGACTGGGCCCGTAATCTAAGGATTATCCTTACGGCTTCCCAGAAGGCTTATGTCCTTGATGCACCGCTTGGTGATCCACCCGCTCCAGTTGAGTCTCTAGACGTTGTGAACGCCTGGCAGGCTCGTTCTGATGATTACTCAATAGTTCAATGTGCAATGTTGTATGGCTTAGAACCGGGACTTCAAAGACGTTTTGAACGTCATGGAGCATATGAGATGTTCCAGGAGTTGAAGTTTATCTTTCAGAAGAATGCCCGGATCGAGAGATATGAGATCTCCGATAAGTTCTATGCTTGCAAGATGGAGGAGAACGAGTCTATCAGTGATCACGTGCTCAGAATGTCTGGGTACTCCACCCGTCTGGCTGAGTTAGGGATGCCCCTTCCGCCAGAGGCTATCACTGACAGAGTTCTTCAATCATTGCCGCCTAGCTACAAGAGCTTCGTGTTGAACTATAACATGCACGGGATGAACAAGTCAGTCGCCGAGCTGTTTGCGATGCTGAAAGTCGCTGAGTCTGAAATTCAGAAGGAGCATCAAGTGTTGATGGTCAATAAAACCACTAGTTTCAAGAAAAATGGCAAGGGTAAGAAGGGTAACTCTAAGAAGAGTGGCAAAGCAGTTGCTCCTCTCGTGAAGAAACCCAAGGCTGGACCCAAACCAGAAACTGTGTGTTTTCATTGCAAGGGAACTGGACACTGGAAGCGGAATTGCCCCAAGTATTTGGCTGACAAGAAGGCGGCCAATAACAAACAAGGTATATATGATATACATGTTATTGATGTGTACCTTACCAACTCTCGTTGTAGTGCCTGGGTATTTGATACCGGTGCGGTTGCTCATATTTGCAACTCAAAACAGGAACTGCGGAATAGACGGAGGCTGGCAAAGGACGAAGTGACGATGCGCGTGGGAAATGGTTCCAAGGTTGATGTGATCGCCGTCGGCACGCTCGCTCTTCGATTACCGTCGGGATTAGTGATGAACCTAAATAAGTGTTATTTGGTGCCTGCGTTAAGCATGAACATTATATCTGGATCTTGTTTATTGCGAGACGGTTACTCATTTAAATCAGAGAATAATGGTTGTTCTATTTATATGAGTAATATCTTTTATGGTCATGCACCCAATGTGAGGGGTTTATTCTTATTGAATCTCGATAGTAATAATACACATGTTCATAACATTGATGCCAAAAGATGTAGAATTGATAATGATAATACCACTTTCTTGTGGCACTGCCGTTTAGGTCATATTGGCGTAAAACGCATGAGGAAGCTCCATGCTGATGGACTTTTGGAGTCACTTGATTTTGAATCACTTGACACATGTGAGCCATGCCTCATGGGCAAGATGACTAAAACGCCGTTCTCTGGAATAATGGAACGGGCAAGTGACTTATTGGAAATCATACATACTGATGTGTGCGGTCCAATGAGTATTGAGGCGCGCGGTGGTTATCGTTACTTTCTCACCTTCACTGATGACTTAAGTAGATATGGGTATATTTACTTAATGAAACACAAGTCTGAAACATTTGAAAAGTTCAAACAATTTCAGAGTGAAGTTGAGAATCATCGTAACAAGAAGATTAAATTCCTACGATCTGATCGAGGAGGAGAATATCTGAGTTATGAGTTTGGCAGTCACTTAAGACAGTGTGGAATTGTTTCACAATTGACACCGCCTGGAACACCACAGCGTAATGGTGTGTCCGAACGTCGTAATCAAACCTTATTAGATATGGTGCGATCTATGATGTCTCTTGCCGATTTGCCACTATCGTTTTGGGGTTATGCATTAGAGACAGCTGCATTCACTTTAAATAGGGCACCATCGAAATCCGTTGAGACGACGCCATATGAACTTTGGTTTGGCAAGAAGCCAAAGCTGTCGTTTCTTAAAGTTTGGGGATGTGATGCTTATGTCAAAAAGCTTCAGCCTGAAAAGCTGGAACCCAAAGCGGAGAAATGCGTCTTCATAGGATACCCAAAAGAGACAGTTGGGTATACCTTCTATCTCAGATCCGAAGGCAAAATGTTTGTCGCTAAAAACGGAACATTTCTTGAGAAAGAGTTTCTCTCGAAAGAATTGAGTGGGAGGAAGATAGAACTTGATGAGGTTATTGAACCTTTACTTCAAACTGAGAGTAGCGCAGCGCAGAAAGTTGTTTCTGTGGAGCCTACATTAGCTGAAGAGGAAGTTAATGATGATGATCATGAAGCTTTGGATCAAGTTGCTATCGAACCTCGTAGGTCGACAAGGACGCGTAGTACTCCTGAGTGGTACGGCAACCCTGTCTTAGAGGTCATGTTGTTAAACAACGATGAACCTACGAGCTATGGAGAAGCGATGATGGGCCCGGATTCCGAGAAGTGGTTAGAGGCCATGAAATCCGAGATGGGATCCATGTATGAAAACAAAGTATGGACTTTGGAAGTATTACCTGAAGGGCGTAAGGCCATTCAGAACAAATGGATCTTTAAGAGGAAGACGGACGCGGACGGTAATGTCACCGTCTATAAAGCTCGACTTGTGGCAAAGGGTTTTTCACAAGTTCAAGGAGTTGACTACGATGAGACCTTCTCACCCGTAGCGATGCTTAAGTCCGTCAGAATCATGTTAGCAATAGCTGCCTTTTTCGATTATGAAATTTGGCAGATGGATGTCAAAACAGCGTTCCTTAACGGTTTCCTTAAGGAAGAGTTGTATATGATGCAACCAGAAGGTTTTGTCGATCCAGAGAATGCTGACAAAGTTTGCAAACTCCAGCGATCCATTTATGGACTGGTGCAAGCATCTCGGAGTTGGAATCTTCGTTTTGATGATGTGATCAAAGCGTTCGAGTTTATACAAGTTTACGGAGAAGCTTGTATTTACAAGAAAGTGAGTGGGAGCTCTATAGCGTTTCTAATATTATATGTGGATGACATATTGCTGATTGGAAACAATATAGAAATGCTGGAAAGCGTAAAGGAATATTTGAACAAGAATTTTTCAATGAAGGACCTAGGAGAAGCTGCTTTCATATTAGGCATCAAGATCTATAGAGTTAGATCAAGACGCTTAATAGGACTTTCACAAAGCACATACCTTGATAAGATTTTGAAGAAGTTCAAAATGGATCAGTCCAAGAAGGGGTTCTTGCCTGTTTTGCAAGGTGTGAAGTTGAGTAAGACTCAATGCCCAGTGACTGCAGAAGATAGAGAAAAGATGAGTGTCATCCCCTATGCTTCGGCCATAGGCTCTATCATGTATGCAATGCTGTGCACAAGACCCGATGTCAGCCTTGCCATAAGTATGGTCGGAAGGTTTCAAAGTGATCCAGGAATGGAACACTGGACGGCGGTCAAGAATATCCTGAAATACCTGAAAAGGACTAAGGACATGTTTCTCGTTTATGGAGGTGATCAAGAGCTCGTCGTAAAGGGTTACGTCGATGCAAGCTTTGACACTGATCCGGATGACTCTAAGTCGCAAACCGGATACGTATTTATTCTTAATGGGGGTGCGGTTAGCTGGTGCAGTTCCAAGCAAAGCGTGGTAGCAGATTCTACATGCGAAGCGGAGTACATCGCTGCCTCGGAGGCAGCGAAGGAAGGTGTCTGGATGAAGGAGTTCATGACAGATCTTGGAGTAGTGCCTAGTGCACTTGACCCAATGACTCTGTTTTGTGATAATACTGGTGCCATTGCTCTAGCCAAGGAATCAAGATTTCACAAGAGGACCAGACACATAAAGCGACGTTTCAATTCCATCCGCGATTACATCAAGGAGGACGACATAAATATTTGCAAAGTACACACGGATCTAAATGTTGCAGATCCGATGACTAAACCTCTTCCAAGGGCTAAACATGAACAACACCGGAACTGCATGGGTGTTCGATTCATTACAATGTAAATCACATAGTGATGTGAACTAGATTATTGACTCTAGTGCAAGTGGGAGACTGTTGGAAATATGCCCTAGAGGCAATAATAAATTGGTTATTATTATATTTCCTTGTTCATGATAATCGTTTATTATCCATGCTATAATTGTATTGATTGGAAACTCAAATACATGTGTGGGTACATAGACAACACTGTGTCCCTAGTAAGCCTCTAGTTGACTAGCTCGTTGATCAAAGATGGTTAAGGTTTCCTAGCCATTGACATGAGATGTCATTTGATAAACGGGATCACATCATTAGGAGAATGATGTGATGGACAAGACCCAAACTGTAAACATAGCATTTGATCGTGTCAGTTTATTGCTATTGTTTTCTGCATGTCAAGTATCTGTTCCTTTGACCATGAGATCATGCAACTCACTGACACCGGAGGAATACCTTGTGTGTATCAAACGTCGCAACGTAACTGGGTGACTATAAAGGTGCTCTACAGGTATCTCCGAGGGTGTCTGTTGGGTTGGCATGGATCAAGACTGGGATTTGTTACTCCGTATGACGGAGAGGTATCTCAGGGCCCACTCGGTAATACAACATCACATTGAGCCTTGCAAGCAAAGTGACTAAAGAGTTAGCCACAGGATCTTGTATTACGGAACGAGTAAAGAGACTTGCCGGTAACGAGATTGAACTAGGTATAATGATACCGACGATCGAATCTCGGGCAAGTAACATACCGAAGAACAAAGGGAACAGCATACGGGATTAACTGAATCCTTGACATAGAGGTTCGACCGATAAAGATCTTCGTAGAATATGTAGGAGCCAATATGGGCATCCAGGTCCCGCTATTGGTTATTGGCCGTAGAGGTGTCTCGGTCATGTCTACATAGTTCTCGAACCCGCAGGGTCTACACACTTAACGTTTGGTGACGATTAGTATAATTGAGTTATTATGTTGGTGACCGAAAGTTGTTCGGAGTCCCGGATAAGATCCCGGACATGACGAGGATCTCCGGAATAGTCCGGAGGTAAAGATTGATATATGTGATAATAGTGTTTTGATCTCTGGAAGGGTTCCGGAGTTCACCGGAATGGGTTCCGGATGTTTACCGAAGTGTTCGGGTGCAGCAACACTTTATATGAGCCAAAGGGATAAAGCCCACAAGGTATTGGAAAGTGCAAAAGTAGTTTTGCTGCCGCGTAAGCGGTACTACCGCTTGGTGAAGCGGTACTACCGCCCGAGCGGTACTACCGCTTGTGTGAAGCGGTACTACCGCCCAAGCGGTACTACCGCTTGTGTGAAGCGGTACTACCGCTTGTGCGCGGCTGTGCACGGTTCGGCAGGGATCCGAGTTGGACTCTTTCCCTGCGGGCCAAACCGACCTTGTGCGGGCAAAACCGACCCGGAGGAGGCTTTTACTCCAAGTTTAGACCCCAAGGCTCAACATATAAATAGAGGGGCAGGGCTAGCACACGGGACACATCAGGATTTCCCAAGCCGTGTGCCGGCAACCCTAGCCCTCTAGTTCCTCCGTCATAATCTCCGTAGCGCTTGGCGAAGCCCTGCAGAGATTGTTCCTCACCACCATCACCACGCCGTCGTGCTGCTGGAACTCAACCACTACTTCATCATCGCTCGCTGGATCGAGGAGGTGAAGGCGTCATCAAGCCGTACGTGTGTTGAACGCGGAGGTGCCGTCCGTTCGGCACTAGATCGGAAGGATCGTGATTGGATCGCGGGACGCTCGGCGATTTGGATCGCGAAGACGTTCGACTACATCAACCGCGTTTATTAACGCTTCCGCTTAGCGATCTACAAGGGTATGTAGATTCACTCTCCCTCTCGTAGATGCTCATCACCATGGATAGATCTTATGTGTGCGTAGGAAAATTTTTGTTTCCCATGCAACGTTCCCCAACAGTCCGGTGAAAGTCAAAGGGCTAGATCTCCTGGTCAACGGGGCTAGGGTTAGTCCGGTCGGTGGGACTTCCCGGGGTAGCAATGCCACAGAAACACCGCACGGGGCCCTCTTGCATGTGTGAAAGTGACGTGGCATGCGTAGACGGCCGTCTTGGGGCTCTGGGGTGTGCCCCCCTCCACGGACGGAAGTGCCACCGTCACTTGGAGGGGGGAATCGTGCGCGTCGGGTAGAGCCGGAGGGAATCTAGTGGTTGGTTGGGTCCAGACCGTGTTCGGGGTTGTTCCTATGGGCTGACCTATCGCAACCAGGTGGAAGAGTCAACTGGTCAAAGCCCGTCCGGCGAAAGTCAAAGGGCTAGATCTCCTGGTCAACGGGGCTAGGGTTAGTCCGGTCGGTGGGGCTTCCGGGGGTAGCAATGCCATAGAAACACTGCATGGGGCCCTCTTGCATGTGTGAAAGTGACGTGGCATGCGTAGACGCCCGCCTTGGGGCTCCGGGGTGTGCCCCCCTCCACGGACAGAAGTGCCGCCGTCACTTGGAGGGGGGAATCGTGCGCGTCGGGTAGAACCGGAGGGAATCTAGTGGTTGGTTGGGTCCAGACCGTGTTCGGGGTTGTTCCTATGGGCTGACCTATCGCAACCAGGTGGAAGAGTCAACTGGTCAAAGCCCGTCCGACGAAAGTCAAAGGGCTAGATCTCGTGGTCAACGGGGCTAGGGTTAGTCCGGTCGGTGGGGCTTCCGGGGTAGCAATGCCACCGAAACACCGCACCGGGCCCTCTTGCATGTGTGAAAGTGACGTGGCATGCGTAGACGCCCGTCTTGGGGCTCCGGGGTGTGCCCCCCTCCACGGAAGGCAGTGCCGCCGTCACTTGGAGGGGGGAATCGTGCGCGTCGGGTCGAGCCGGAGAGAATCTAGTGGCGTGTTTGGTCCAGACCGTGTTCGGGGTTGTTCCAATGGGCTGACCTATCGCAACCAGGTGGAAGAGTCAACTGGTCAAAGCCCGTCCGACGAAAGTCAAAGGGCTAGATCTCGTGGTCAACGGGGCTAGGGTTAGTCCGGTCGGTGGGCCTTCCGGGGGTAGCAATGCCACCGAAAGACCGCATCGGGCCCTCTTGCATGTGTGAAAGTGATGTGGCATGCGTAGACGCCCGTCTTGGGGCTCCGGGGTGTGGCCCCCCCTCCACGGAAGGCAGTGCCGCCGTCACTTGGAGGGGGGAATCGTGCGCGTCGGGTCGAGCCGGAGGGAATCTAGTGGCGGGTTTGGTCCAGACCGTGTTCGGGGTTGTTTCAATGGGCTGACCTATCGCAACCAGGTGGAAGAGTCAACTGGTCAAAGCCCGTCCGGCGAAAGTCAAAGGCCTAGATTGCCGGGTCAACGGGGCTAGGGTTTAGTCCGGTCGGGGGCGTCCGGGGGGGGTACCTATGCCATCGAAACATCGCACCAGGTCTTCGGAGGGTAGGAAGGATAGTGGATATTTTAAAAATTGCTAGGACATTTAAAAAATAAACTAAAGTTAATGTCAATTTAAAAATGAAGAAAATGAAAAAATAGATATGCCGACGGCTTAGCCGTCGGCATAGATGCCACGTGGCTAATAAACCTATGCCGACGGCTAAGCGGTCGGCATATCTTCGCCTTATCCAGTCGGGGGTGGCTCCCCTCCACTCATTCTCACAGCTAGCCCCCGACTCCACCCGCGCCGCCACCGCTGCCACCCTCGCACCGCCGCTCGCGCCGCCGCCACCCCGGCCACCCTCGCACCGCCGCCCCGGCCTCCCTTGCGTCGCTGCCGCCCCGGTCCACCCGCGCCGCCGCCGCCCCGGTCGCCCTCGACCCCGACCCCGACCTCCTCTCCGCCGTCGGCTGCCGTCGCACGCCGCCCCGACCCCGGCCTTCTCTCCCCCCTCGGCCGCCGCCGCACCCCGCCCCGACCCCGGCCTTCTCTCCCCCCTCGGCCGCCGCCGCACCCCGCCCCGACCCCGGCCTCTTCTCTGCGCTCGGCCGCCGCCTCACTTCGCCCCGACACAGGCCTCGTCTTCGCCCCGGGCCGCCGCCGCACTCCGCCCTGACCCCGGCCTGTTAGTCCGGCCCGACCCCAGCTCCTCCTCGGTGAGCTTCCCCACCCCAAATTTTTGGGTAAGTTCTCTTCTAAAGCATGAGTCTTGAGTTTCGTCCATAGTTTATCATCGAATGGTTTAACTCATGGCTTCTTCCATTCTGTTTTTATGAATAACTGTAGAAATACTATCGAGTTCTTAAGGAGAACAAGCCCATTACCGACAAGTTGTTTCAGAGCGCTGCGAGGAAGGAGGCCCGCCAGATGCAGTACGAGGTGCGCTGGGTGGCCATCTCGCAATATTATTACAACTATTGTAACATGAAGATGCCCAAGGAATTCGCGCGGGAGGAGCAGCTTACCTTAACTAGGGAGCAATACCTGTTGGTAAGTATAACAGGCTTTTCATTCTGATGTTTGTGGTAAATTTCATTGTTTCGTGTCGACATGCCATTATGCTTTCATTATGTAGGCGTGTCCTGGTTGGTGTTATGGAAAAAGAGAATCGTGGGCGGCATTGGTTGATGTGTGGCACGGGGATGATGAAAAGTGGGCTGCTAAAAGCATCCAAAACCGGGCTAATCGAGGGACTGACGGAACACATTGTCAGGGAAACCGGAACCACTGGAGCCACAAGAAAGTTCAGGTATATCTATGTACATGAAACATTCTTCTTCTTCTATGTATGACTAACCTCTGTTTGGTGGTGTTTGGTGGTGCAGGAGGAGAAATTGAAGCGGTCGCTCTCAGACATGGAGGCGTGGGAGATAGCCCATGTGCGGACTAAGCCCAAGGATGGCAAGGGCAAGTACTACGGCAAGTCCGGTGAGCACCTTGAGACCTACAAGGAGTTGTATCTGGGGTACAATCCTGACACACCTGACCCCATAAAAGAGGCTACGGGCGACAGGGCGGTGGTCGGCATAGGGCCGAAGAGTCATGGTCGGCAGTCAGTTCTGGATGCTGTGGTCACTCCTTCTATCTCCTACACACAGCTTCGAGTTACCAACCCGAGCCTAAGCTCGCACACGAGCACGACCCGTGCTCACCCAGAGTCCCTCCTAGCCCAGCAACACTCTGTAAGGATTTTCCCTCTTATCTTCCTTTTTTCTCACTTTATTTTCCACATCGAGATGTTTTTATGAGTTTCATCATGTCATATTGTAGGCCTTCATGGAGTACACACGTCAGGAGACCATGGCGTGGAACGTGAGAGCTGCAGCAGTCACGGACCACAGCAGTCGCATGATGAAGGTTAGTTTAGCCCCTTTCATTTGACTTTCACATTTGCACTTTCATTTCTTCTGACCTTCGTGTTTGCTTGCTCAACTAACATGCAGTTCGTTTTTGACTCCTGGGCGGCCGGCACGGTTCTTGTAATGGAACCACCACCACCACCACCTGCTGGACCACAACCAGTGCTGCCTACGTTTGAAGAATTTCTGGCACAGTGCTGTCCGACTCCGGTTTGTAGATCCCCATACTATTCAACCATTAGTTATCGTTTATTCAACACAATCATATATCTCTTTAACATCTCTTTTCAAACATGCAGGGAACCGGTGGATCATCCGTTGGTGGTGGTGCCAATCATGGCATCACTCCCGAGTCACGGAGCCCGATCACTCCGATCCACCGAGGTGGCGGCGGTGGCGGTCTTGACTGTAGCGGTGCCGGTAGCAGTGATGACCTTGGCTTTGGCGGTCTTGGCGGTGACGAACTTGGTGGTGGATGTCCTGGCGCTTAAGCCTCTGGGTGGTGGTGGTGGTGGTGACTTGTATCTTTCATGCATCTATATTATGGACTTATGTCGTGTTTGTTCGACTTATATTGTGTTGTTTCGACGTATGTTTTGTTGATTCCACTTATGTTGTGATGATAATACTTATGTTGTGGTGATAATGATGTGGATCTGTGATATATATATGATGTTTATCACTACAAGAAATATGTCAACTTGCGACCATCAATATTGGTCACTGAATGGTCATTATTTTTCATTTGCGACCTTTTTGTGACCAAAAACAGTTGGTCAAAAACTGGCCGTCGTTAATGAAATTTAACGACCAAAATAAAAGGTCGTTGGTTCTACGACCAATTGTTTTGTTCACTCGCAGTCTGCCCAAGCCACGTCAGATCACACGTGGCAAGCTGACGTGGCAAAATTGCGACCAATTGAATTGGTCGTTGATAAGAATCAGCACGGTCCAATTAGATGTTTTACATGGGCCAAGCCCAACAATTCAGCCTTTTTATATTATTTTTCCAATTTATGATGTCTCTTACCGATTTGCCACTATCGTTTTGGGGTTATGCATTAGAGACAGCTGCATTCACTTTAAATAGGGCACTGTCTAAATCCGTTGAGACGACACCGTATGAACTATGGTTTGGAAAGAAACCTAAGCTGTCGTTTCTGAAAGTTTGGGGCTACGATGCTTATGTCAAAAAGCTTCAGCCAGATAAGCTTGAACCCAAAGCGGATAAGTGCGTCTTCATAGGATACCCAAAAGGATACCGTTGGGTACACCTTCTACCACAGATCCGAAGGCAAAGTATTCGTTGCTAAGAATGGATCCTTTCTAGAGAAGGAGTTTCTCTCGAAAGAAGTTAGTGGGAGGAAAGTAGAACTTGATGAGGTAATTGTACCTCCTCTGGATAGTAGTACGCCATAGAAAGAAATTTCTGTGACATCGACACAGACCAGAGAAGAAGTTAATGATGATGATCATGAAACTTCGGATCAAGTTGTTACTGAACTTCGAAGGTCAACTAGGACACGTTCCGCACCAGAGTGGTACGGAAATCCAGTCTTGGAGGTCATGTTGCTAGACAACGATGAACCTTCGAACTATGAAGAAGCGATGGCAAGCCCGGATTCCGACAAATGGCTTGAGGCCATGAAATCCGAGATTGGATCCATGTATGAGAACAAAGTGTGGACTTTGGTAGACTTGCCCGATGAACGGCGAGCTATTGAAAATAAATGGATCTTTAAGAAGAAGACGGACGCTGATGGTAATATCACCGTCTATAAAGCTCGACTTGTTGCTAAAGGTTATCGACAAGTTCAAGGAGTTGACTACGATGAGACTTTCTCACCCGTAGCGATGCTAAAGTCTGTCAGAATTATGTTAGCAATTGCCGCGTTTTATGATTATCTGGCAAATGGACGTCAAAACGGCATTCCTTTACGGATTCCTTAAGGAAGAATTGTATATGATACAGCCGGAAGGTTTTGTCGATCCTAAAGGCGCTAACAAAATATGCAAGCTCCAGCGATCCATCTATGGACTGGAGCAAGCATCTCGGAGCTGGAATACTCGCTTTGATGAAGTGATCAAGGCGTTTGGGTTTATGCAAGTTTATGGAGAAACTTGTATTTACAAGAAAGTGAGTGGGAGCTCTATAGCATTTCTAATAGTATATGTGGATGACATATTGTTGATTGGAAATTCTGGAAAGCATGAAGAATTAATTGAAAGGAGTTTTTCAATAAAAACCTGTTTTTGAGTTATCCACGGATTGGGCATCGAGATCTATAGAGATAGATCAAGACACCTGATAAAAGTTCACACATCTTGATAAGATTTTGAAGAAGTTCAAAATGGATCAAGTCAAAAGAAATAAGTTCTTGGCTGGTGTGAACTGGAGTAAGACTTGAAAATCTAGGTAAAGGTTGTTTTACATGTTAGGCATCAAAATCTATAGAGATAGATTGATACGCCTCATAGGACTTTCACGAAGCACAGACCTTGACAAGATTTTGAAGAAGTTCAAAATGGATCAGTCAAAGAAAGGGTTCTTCCTGTATTGCAAGGTGTGAGATTGAGTAAGACTCAAAGCCCGACCACGGCAGAAGACAAAGAGAAGATGAGTGTCATCCCCTATGCCTCAGCCATAGGCTCTATTTTGTATGCCATGCTGTGTACTAGACCTGATGTATGCCTCGCTATTAGCTTGGTGGGAAGGTACCAAAGTGATCAAGGAGTAGATCACTGGACAATGGTCAAGAATATCCTGAAGTACCTGAAAAGGACTAAGGAAGAATTTCTCGGGAATAGAGGTGATAAAGAGTTCGTCGTAAAGGTTACGTTGATGCAAGCTTTAAACACCGATCCGGAAGACTATGAGTCTCAGACCGGATACGTAAAGTGGGACAGTCGTTTTTGGAGTAGCTCCAAGTAGAGTGTGGTAGCAGCATCTACATATGACATAGAGATTTGCCAAGAACACACGGATCTGAATATTGCAGACCCGTTGACTAAAACCTCTCTCACAAGCAAAACATGATCAGCCCTAGAACTGATTGGATGTTAATTACATGGAGATGTAAACTAGATTATTGACTCTAGTGCAAGTGGGAGACTGTTGGAAATATGCCCTAGAGGCAATTAATAAAGTGTTTATTATTATCATATTTCCCCGTTCATGATAATGGTTTATTATTCATGCTAGAATTGTATTCACCGGAAACTAAATACATGTGTGGATAATAGACAAATACTATGTCCCTAGTATGCTTCTACTAAACTAGCTCGTTGATCAAAAGATGGTCAAGGTTTCCTGACCATGGACATGAGTTGTCATTTGATAACGGGATCACATCATTAGGAGAATGATGTGATGGACTTGACCCAACCGTTAGCATAGCATATGATCGTTCAGTTTATTGCTATTGCTTTCACTATGTCAAATACACGTTCCTCTGACCATGAGATCATGCAACTCCTGGATACCGTAGGAATATTTTGGGTGTATCAATAGTCACAACGTTACTGGGTGATTATAAAGGTGCACTACAGGTATCTCCGAAAGTGTTTGTTGAGTTGGCATGGATCGAGATTGGGATTTGTCACTCCGACTATCGGAGAGGTATCTCTCGGCCCTCTCGGTAATACAGCATCACAGAAGCCTTGCAAACACCGTGACTAAAGAGTTAGTTGCAAGATGATGTATTACGGAACGAGTAAAGAGACTTGCCGGTAACGAGATTGAACTAGGTATTGGATACCGACGATCGAATCTCGGGCAAGTAACATACCGCCGGACAAAGGGAACAACGTATGTTGACATATGAGGTTCACCGATAAAGATCTTCGTGGAATGTGTAGGAACCAATATGAGCATCTAGGTCCCGCTGTTGGTTATTGACCGGAGAGTCGTCTCGGTCATGTCTACATCATTCCCGAACCCGTAGGGTCCGCACACTTAAGGTTCGATGACGATATAGTATTATATGAGTTATGTGATTGGTGACCGAATGTTGTTCGGAGTCCCGGATGAGATCACGGACATGATGAGGAGTCTCGGAATGTCCGAGAGGTAAAGATTCATATATTGGAAGGCTATATTCGGACGTCAGAAAGGTTCCGAGTGATTCGGGTATTTTTCGGAGTACCGGGGAGTTACGGGAATTCATCGGGAGAAGTAATGGGCCTTATTGGGCCATACGGGAAAAGGAGAGGCAGGCCACGTGAGGAGGCGCGCGCCCCCCCTTGCCCAAACCGAATTGGACTAGGGGAGGGGGCGCAGCCCCCTCTTTCCTTTCCCTCTCCCTTCCCCCTTTCCTACTCCGTATGGGAGGTGGAATCCTACTAGGACTAAGGAGTCCTAGTAGGACTCCCCACTCTTGGCGCAGCCCCTAGGGCCAGCCTCCTCCCCTCTCCCTCCTTTATATACGGAGGAGGGGCACCCCTTGGAGACACACAATTGTCCCATAGCCGTGTGCGGTGCCCCGATCTCTGTTTTCCACCTCGGTCATATTTTCGGAGAGCTTAGGCGAAGCCCTGCCGGAATCACTTCATCGTCACCGTCGCCACGCCGTCGTGCTGACGGAACTCATCTACTACCTCGACGTCTTGCTGGATCAAGAAGGCGAGGAACGTCACCGAGCTGCACGTGTGTAGAACTCGGAGGTGCCTGTTGGAAATATGCCCTAGAGGCAATAATAAATTGGTTATTATTATATTTCCTTGTTAATGATAATCGTTTATTATCCATGCTATAATTGTATTGATTGGAAACTCAAATACATGTGTGGGTACATAGACAACACTGTGTCCCTAGTAAGCCTCTAGTTGACTAGCTCGTTGATCAAAGATGGTTAAGGTTTCCTAGCCATTGACATGAGATGTCATTTGATAACGGGATCACATCATTAGGAGAATGATGTGATGGACAAGACCCAAACTGTAAACGTAGCATTTGATCGTGTCAGTTTATTGCTATTGTTTTCTGCATGTCAAGTATCTGTTCCTTTGACCATGAGATCATGCAACTCACTAACACCGGAGGAATACCTTGTGTGTATCAAACGTCGCAACGTAACTGGGTGACTATAAAGGTGCTCTACAGGTATCTCCGAGGGTGTCTGTTGGGTTGGCATGGATCAAGACTGGGATTTGTTACTCCGTATGACGGAGAGGTATCTCAGGGCCCACTCGGTAATACAACATCACAATGAGCCTTGCAAGCGATGTGACTAAAGTGTTAGCCACGAGATCTTGTATTACGGAACGAGTAAAGAGACTTGCCGGTAACGAGATTGAACTAGGTATAGTGATACCGACGATCGAATCTCGGGCAAGTAACATACCGAAGAACAAAGGGAACAGCATACGGGATTAACTGAATCCTTGACATAGAGGTTCGACCGATAAAAGATCTTCGTAGAATATGTAGGAGCCAATATGGGCATCCAGGTCCCGCTATTGGTTATTGGCCGTAGAGGTGTCTCGGTCATGTCTACATAGTTCTCGAACCCGCAGGGTCTACACACTTAACGTTTGGTGACGATTAGTATAATTGAGTTATTATGTTGGTGACCGAAAGTTGTTCGGAGTCCCGGATAAGATCCCGGACATGACGAGGATCTCCGGAATAGTCCGGAGGTAAAGATTGATATATGTGATAATAGTGTTTTGATCTCCGGAAGAGTTCCGAAGTTCACCGGAAGAGGTTCCGGATGTTTACCGAAGTGTTCGGGTGCAGCAACACTTTATATGGGCCAAGGGATAAAAGCCCACGAGGTATTGGAAAGTGCAAAAAGTAGTTTTGCTGCCGCGTAAGCGGTACTACCGCTTGTGTGAAGCGGTACTACCGCCCAAGCGGTACTACCGCTTGTGTGAAGCGGTACTACCGCCCAAGCGGTACTACCGCTTGTGTGAAGCGGTACTACCGCTTGTGCGCGGCTGTGCACGGTTCGGCCAGGATCCGAGTTGGACTCTTTCCCTGCGGGCCAAACCGACCTTGTGCGGGCAAAACCGACCTGGAGGAGGCTTTTACTCCAAGTTTAGACCCCAAGGCTCAACATATAAATAGAGGGGCAGGGCTAGCACACGGGACACATCAGGATTTCCCAAGCCGTGTGCCGGCAACCCTAGCCCTCTAGTTCCTCCGTCATAATCTCCGTAGCGCTTGGCGAAGCCCTGCAGAGATTGTTCCTCACCACCATCACCACGCCGTCGTGCTGCTGGAACTCAACCACTACTTCATCATCGCTCGCTGGATCGAGGAGGTGAAGGCGTCATCAAGCCGTACGTGTGTTGAACGCGGAGGTGCCGTCCGTTCGGCACTAGATCGGAAGGATCGTGATTGGATCGCGGGACGCTCGGCGATTTGGATCGCGAAGACGTTCGACTACATCAACCGCGTTTATTAACGCTTCCGCTTAGCGATCTACAAGGGTATGTAGATCCACTCTCTCTCTCGTAGATGCTCATCACCATGGATAGATCTTATGTGTGCGTAGGAAAATTTTTGTTTCCCATGCAACGTTCCCCAACAGTGGCATCATGAGCTAGGTCTATGCGTAGATGAGATCTCGAGTAGAACACAAACGAGTTGTGGGCGTGGGTGTATACATATTGCTTGCCGTTACTAGTTGATATTTGATTCGGCGGTACTGTGAGATGAAGCGGCCCGGACCGACATTACGCGTACACTTACGCGAGACAGGTTCCTTCAACTAACATGTAACTTCGTTGCATAAAGATGGCTAGCGGGTGTCTGTCTCTCTCACTTTAGTTGAATCGATTTCAATGAAGAGGGTTCTTTTAGAAGATCAAAAAGCAATCACTACACCACGTTGTGGTTTTGCGTAGGTAAGAACGGTTCTTGCAAACCCGTAGCAGCCACGTAAAATTTGCAACAACAATTAGAGGACGTCTAACTTGTTTTTGCAGGGTATGATGTGATATGATATGGCCAATTACATGATGAGATATATGTGATGTATGAGATGATCATGTTTTGTATAGAATATCACGACTTGCATGTCGATGAGTACGGCAACTGGCAGGAGCCATAGAGTTGTCTTTAATTATTGTATGACCTGCGTGTCAATCATTAAGCGCTATGTAATGCTTTACTTTATCGCTAAACGTTAGCAATAGTCGTGGAAGCAACAGTCGGCGCGACAACCTTATGGCGACACGTTGATGGAGATCAAGATGATGGAGATCATGGTGTCATGCCGGTGACGATGGAGATCATGCCGGTGCTTTGGAGATGGAGATCAAAAGCACAAGTTCATGGCCATATCATGTCACTTATGATTTGCATGTGATGTTAATCCTTTTATGCATCTTATTTTGCTTAGGACGACGGTAGCATTATAAGGTGATCCCTCACTTAAATTTCAAGATAAATTGTGTTCTCCCCAAGTGTGCACCGTTGCGAAAGTTCGTCGTTTCGAGACACGCCGTGATGATCGGGTGTGATAGACTCTACGTTCGCATACAACAGGTGTAAGCCATGTTGCACGTGCGGAACACTCGGGTTAAACTTGACGAGCCTAGCATGTACAGACATGGCCTCGGAACACAAGAGACCGAAAGGTCGAACATGAGTCATATAGTAGATATGATCAACATGAAGATGTTCACCATTGAAACCACCTCAACTCACGTGATGATCGGACTTGAGTTGGTGGATTTGGATCATGTTACACTCGAATGATCGGAGGGATGTCAATTTGAGTGGGAGTTTTTTAAATATGATTAACTAAACTCATTATCTAAGAACAATAGTCTAAGTTGTCTTTGCTATATTTATGTTGTAGATCATGACTCGCGCAGTAGCACCCCTGAATTTTAATGCGTTCCTAGAGAAAGCTAAGTTGAAAGATGATGGAAGTAACTTTGTGGACTGGGCCCGTAATCTAAGGATTATCCTTACGGCTTCCCAGAAGGCTTATGTCCTTGATGCACCGCTTGGTGATCCACCCGCTCCAGTTGAGTCTCTAGACGTTGTGAACGCCTGGCAGGCTCGTTCTGATGATTACTCAATAGTTCAATGTGCAATGTTGTATGGCTTAGAACCGGGACTTCAAAGACGTTTTGAACGTCATGGAGCATATGAGATGTTCCAGGAGTTGAAGTTTATCTTTCAGAAGAATGCCCGGATCGAGAGATATGAGATCTCCGATAAGTTCTATGCTTGCAAGATGGAGGAGAACGGGTCTATCAGTGATCACGTGCTCAGAATGTCTGGGTACTCCACCCGTCTGGCTGAGTTAGGGATGCCCCTTCCGCCAGAGGCTATCACTGACAGAGTTCTTCAATCATTGCCACCTAGCTACAAGAGCTTCGTGTTGAACTATAACATGCACGGGATGAACAAGTCAGTCGCCGAGCTGTTTGCGATGCTGAAAGCCGCTGAGTCTGAAATTCAGAAGGAGCATCAAGTGTTGATGGTCAATAAAACCACTAGTTTCAAGAAAAATGGCAAGGGTAAGAAGGGTAACTCCAAGAAGAGTGGCAAAGCAGTTGCTCCTCTCGTGAAGAAACCCAAGGCTGGACCCAAACCAGAAACTGTGTGTTTTCATTGCAAGGGAACTGGACACTGGAAGCGGAATTGCCCCAAGTATTTGGCTGACAAGAAGGCGGCCAACAACAAACAAGGTATATATGATATACATGTTATTGATGTGTACCTTACCAACTCTCGTTGTAGTGCCTGGGTATTTGATACCGGTGCGGTTGCTCATATTTGCAACTCAAAACAGGAACTGCGGAATAGACGGAGGCTGGCAAAGGACGAAGTGACGATGCGCGTGGGAAATGGTTCCAAGGTTGATGTGATCGCCGTTGGCACGCTCGCTCTTCGATTACCGTCGGGATTAGTGATGAACCTAAATAAGTGTTATTTGGTGCCTGCGTTAAGCATGAACATTATATCTGGATCTTGTTTATTGCGAGACGGTTACTCATTTAAATCAGAGAATAATGGTTGTTCTATTTATATGAGTAATATCTTTTATGGTCACGCACCCGATGTGAGGGGTTTATTCTTATTGAATCTCGATAGTAATGATACACATGTTCATAACATTGATGCCAAAAGATGTAGAATTGATAATGATAAAACCACTTTCTTGTGGCACTGCCGTTTAGGTCATATTGGCGTAAAACGCATGAAGAAGCTCCATGCTGATGGACTTTTGGAGTCACTTGATTTTGAATCACTTGACACATGTGAGCCATGCCTCATGGGCAAGATGACTAAAACGCCGTTCTCTGGAACAATGGAACGGGCAAGTGACTTATTGGAAATCATACATACTGATGTGTGCGGTCCGATGAGTATTGAGGCGCGCGGTGGTTATCGTTACTTTCTTACCTTCACTGATGACTTAAGTAGATATGGGTATATTTACTTAATGAAACACAAGTCTGAAACATTTGAAAAGTTCAAACAATTTCAGAGTGAAGTTGAGAATCATCGTAACAAGAAGATTAAATTCCTACGATCTGATCGAGGAGGAGAATATCTGAGTTATGAGTTTGGCAGTCACTTAAGACAGTGTGGAATTGTTTCACAATTGACACCGCCTGGAACACCACAGCGTAATGGTGTGTCCGAACGTCGTAATCGAACCTTATTGGATATGGTGCGATCTATGATGTCTCTTGCCGATTTGCCACTATCGTTTTGGGGTTATGCATTAGAGACAGCTGCATTCACTTTAAATAGGGCACCATCGAAATCCGTTGAGACAACGCCATATGAACTTTGGTTTGACAAGAAGCCAAAGCTGTCGTTTCTTAAAGTTTGGGGATGTGATGCTTATGTCAAAAAGCTTCAGCCTGAAAAGCTGGAACCCAAAGCGGAGAAATGCGTCTTCATAGGATACCCAAAAGAGACAATTGGGTATACCTTCTACCTCAGATCCGAGGGCAAAGTGTTTGTCGCTAAAAACGGAACATTTCTTGAGAAAGAGTTTCTCTCGAAAGAATTGAGTGGGAGGAAGATAGAACTTGATGAGGTTGTTGAACCTTTACTTCAACCTGAGAGTAGCGCAGCGCAGAAAGTTGTTTCTGTGGAGCCTACATTAGCTGAAGAGGAAGTTAATGATGATGATCATGAAGCTTTGGATCAAGTTGCTATCGAACCTCGTAGGTCGACAAGGACGCGTACTGCTCCCGAGTGGTACGGCAACCCTGTCTTAGAGGTCATGTTGTTAAACAACGATGAACCTACGAGCTATGGAGAAGCGATGATGGGCCCGGATTCCGAGAAGTGGTTAGAGGCCATGAAATCCGAGATGGGATCCATGTATGAAAACAAAGTATGGACTTTGGAAGTATTACCTGAAGGGCGTAAGGCCATTCAGAACAAATGGATCTTTAAGAGGAAGACGGACGCGGACGGTAATGTCACCATCTATAAAGCTCGACTTGTGGCAAAGGGTTTTTCACAAGTTCAAGGAGTTGACTACGATGAGACCTTCTCACCCGTAGCGATGCTTAAGTCCGTCAGAATCATGTTAGCAATAGCTGCCTTTTTTGATTATGAAATTTGGCAGATGGATGTCAAAACAGCGTTCCTTAACGGTTTCCTTAAGGAAGAGTTGTATATGATGCAACCAGAAGGTTTTGTCGATCCAGAGAATGCTGACAAAGTTTGCAAGCTCCAGCGATCCATTTATGGACTGGTGCAAGCATCTCGGAGTTGGAATCTTCGTTTTGATGAGGTGATCAAAGCGTTCGAGTTTATACAGGTTTACGGAGAAGCTTGTATTTACAAGAAAGTGAGTGGGAGCTCTATAGCGTTTCTAATATTATATGTGGATGACATATTGCTGATTGGAAACAATATAGAAATGTTGGAAAGCGTAAAGGAATATTTGAACAAGAATTTTTCAATGAAGGACCTAGGAGAAGCTGCTTTCATATTAGGCATCAAGATCTATAGAGATAGATCGAGACGCTTAATAGGACTTTCACAAAGCACATACCTTGATAAGATTTTGAAGAAGTTCAAAATGGATCAGTCCAAGAAGGGGTTCTTGCCTGTTTTGCAAGGTGTGAAGTTGAGTAAGACTCAATGCCCAGTGACTGCAGAAGATAGAGAAAAGATGAGTGTCATCCCCTATGCTTCAGCCATAGGCTCTATCATGTATGCAATGCTGTGCACAAGACCCGATGTCAGCCTTGCCATAAGTATGGTCGGAAGGTTTCAAGGTGATCCAGGAATGGAACACTGGACGGCGGTCAAGAATATCCTGAAGTACCTGAAAAGGACTAAGGACATGTTTCTCGTTTATGGAGGTGATCAAGAGCTCGTCGTAAAGGGTTACGTCGATGCAAGCTTTGACACTGATCCGGATGACTCTAAGTCGCAAACCGGATACGTATTTATTCTTAATGGGGGTGCGGTTAGCTGGTGCAGTTCCAAGCAAAGCGTGGTAGCAGATTCTACATGTGAAGCGGAGTACATCGCTGCCTCGGAGGCGGCGAAGGAAGGTGTCTGGATGAAGGAGTTCATGACAGATCTTGGAGTAGTGCCTAGTGCGCTTAACCCAATGACTCTGTTTTGTGATAATACTGGTGCCATTGCTCTAGCCAAGGAACCAAGATTTCACAAGAGGACCAGACACATAAAGCGACGTTTCAATTCCATCCGCGATTACATCAAGGAGGACGACATAAATATTTGCAAAGTACACACGGATCTAAATGTTGCAGATCCGATGACTAAACCTCTTCCAAAGGCTAAACATGAACAACACCAGAACTGCATGGGTGTTCGATTCATTACAATGTAAATCACATAGTGATGTGAACTAGATTATTGACTCTAGTGCAAGTGGGAGACTGTTGGAAATATGCCCTAGAGGCAATAATAAATTGGTTATTATTATATTTCCTTGTTAATGATAATCGTTTATTATCCATGCTATAATTGTATTGATTGGAAACTCAAATACATGTGTGGGTACATAGACAACACTGTGTCCCTAGTAAGCCTCTAGTTGACTAGCTCGTTGATCAAAGATGGTTAAGGTTTCCTAGCCATTGACATGAGATGTCATTTGATAACGGGATCACATCATTAGGAGAATGATGTGATGGACAAGACCCAAACTGTAAACGTAGCATTTGATCGTGTCAGTTTATTGCTATTGTTTTCTGCATGTCAAGTATCTGTTCCTTTGACCATGAGATCATGCAACTCACTAACACCGGAGGAATACCTTGTGTGTATCAAACGTCGCAACGTAACTGGGTGACTATAAAGGTGCTCTACAGGTATCTCCGAGGGTGTCTGTTGGGTTGGCATGGATCAAGACTGGGATTTGTTACTCCGTATGACGGAGAGGTATCTCAGGGCCCACTCGGTAATACAACATCACAATGAGCCTTGCAAGCGATGTGACTAAAGTGTTAGCCACGAGATCTTGTATTACGGAACGAGTAAAGAGACTTGCCGGTAACGAGATTGAACTAGGTATAGTGATACCGACGATCGAATCTCGGGCAAGTAACATACCGAAGAACAAAGGGAACAGCATACGGGATTAACTGAATCCTTGACATAGAGGTTCGACCGATAAAAGATCTTCGTAGAATATGTAGGAGCCAATATGGGCATCCAGGTCCCGCTATTGGTTATTGGCCGTAGAGGTGTCTCGGTCATGTCTACATAGTTCTCGAACCCGCAGGGTCTACACACTTAACGTTTGGTGACGATTAGTATAATTGAGTTATTATGTTGGTGACCGAAAGTTGTTCGGAGTCCCGGATAAGATCCCGGACATGACGAGGATCTCCGGAATAGTCCGGAGGTAAAGATTGATATATGTGATAATAGTGTTTTGATCTCCGGAAGAGTTCCGAAGTTCACCGGAAGAGGTTCCGGATGTTTACCGAAGTGTTCGGGTGCAGCAACACTTTATATGGGCCAAGGGATAAAAGCCCACGAGGTATTGGAAAGTGCAAAAAGTAGTTTTGCTGCCGCGTAAGCGGTACTACCGCTTGTGTGAAGCGGTACTACCGCCCAAGCGGTACTACCGCTTGTGTGAAGCGGTACTACCGCCCAAGCGGTACTACCGCTTGTGTGAAGCGGTACTACCGCTTGTGCGCGGCTGTGCACGGTTCGGCCGGGATCCGAGTTGGACTCTTTCCCTGCGGGCCAAACCGACCTTGTGCGGGCAAAACCGACCTGGAGGAGGCTTTTACTCCAAGTTTAGACCCCAAGGCTCAACATATAAATAGAGGGGCAGGGCTAGCACACGGGACACATCAGGATTTCCCAAGCCGTGTGCCGGCAACCCTAGCCCTCTAGTTCCTCCGTCATAATCTCCGTAGCGGTTGGCGAAGCCCTGCAGAGATTGTTCCTCACCACCATCACCACGCCGTCGTGCTGCTGGAACTCAACCACTACTTCATCATCGCTCGCTGGATCGAGGAGGTGAAGGCGTCATCAAGCCGTACATGTGTTGAACGCGGAGGTGCCGTCCGTTCGGCACTAGATCGGAAGGATCGTGATTGGATCGCGGGACGCTCGGCGATTTGGATCGCGAAGACGTTCGACTACATCAACCGCGTTTATTAACGCTTCCGCTTAGCGATCTACAAGGGTATGTAGATCCACTCTCTCTCTCGTAGATGCTCATCACCATGGATAGATCTTATGTGTGCGTAGGAAAATTTTTGTTTCCCATGCAACGTTCCCCAACAGTGCCGTACGTTCGGTACTCGATCGGTGGAGCTCGAAGGATTGTTCGACTACATCAACCGCGTTGTGAGACGCTTCCGCTAACGGTCTACGAGGGTACGTAGACACACTCTCCCCTCTCGTAGCGATGCATCTCCATGGATAGATCTTGCGTGAGCGTAGGAAATTTTTTGAAATTCATGCTCCGTTCCCCAACAGTGGTATCAGAGCCAGGTCTATGCGTAGATGTGTTTTGCACGAGTAGAACACAAGTGAGTTGTGGGCGTGGGTGTATACATATTGCTTGCCGTTACTAGTTGATACTTGATTCGGCGGTATTGTGAGATGAAGCGGCCCGGACCGACATTACGCATACGCTTACGCGAGACAGGTTTCACCGCTACGTGCACTCGTTGCATAAAGGTGACTAGCGGGTGTCTGTCTCTCGCACTTTAGTTGAATCAGTTTCAATGAAGAGGGTTCTTTTAGAAGATCAAAAAGCAATCACTACACCATGTTGTGGTTTTGCGTAGGTAAGAACGGTTCTTGCAAACCCGTAGCAGCCACGTAAAACTTGCAACAACAAAGTAGAGGACGTCTAACTTGTTTTTGCAAGGTATGCTGGTGATGTGATATGGTCAAGACATGATGTGATATAAGTTGTTGTATGAGATGATCATGTTTTGTAAAGTTATCAGGCAACCGGCAGGAGCCTTATGGTTGTCTCTTTATTGTATGCAGTGCCAACGCTATGTAATTGCTTTACTTTACCGCTATGAGTTAGCAGTAGTAGTAGTAGTAGCAATAGCCGGCGAGACGACCACGACGCTGCGATGGAGATCAAGGTGTCACGACGCTACGATGGAGATCAAGGTGTCAACCCGGTGACAATGGAGATCATGACAGTGCTTTGCTGATGGAGATCAAAGGCACAAGACGTTGATGGCCATATCATGTCACATATATTGAATTGCATGTGATGTTAATCCTTTTATGCATCTTATTTTGCTTAGGACGACGGTAGCATTATAAGATGATCCCTTCACTCAATTTCAAGATAAAGTGTTCTCCCCTAGTATGCACCGTTGCGAAGGTTCGACGCTTCTAAGCACCACGTGATGATCGGGTGTGATGGATTCTTTCGTTCGCATACAACGGGTGTAAGCCAGTTTTACACACGCAGAATACTTGGGTTAAACTTGACGAGCCTAGCATATACAGATATGGCCTCGGAACACAAGAGACTGAAAAGTCGAACATGAGTCATATAGTAGATATGATCAACATGAAAGATGTTCACCATTGATAACTAATCCACCTCACGTGATGATCGGACGTGGATTAGTTTGATGTGGATCATATTACACTTAGACAACTTGAGGGATGTTAATCTAAGTGGGAGTTCTTAAGTAATTTGATTAATTGAACTTCAATTATCATGAACATAGTCAAAAGTGTCTTAGCAAGTTTATGTTGTAGATCGATAGACCACGCTGTAGCTCCCCTGTATTTTTAATATGTTCCTAGAGAAAGTTAAGTTGAAAGTTGATGGAAGTAACTATGCGGACTGGGTCCGTATTCTGAGGATTGTCCTCACTGTTGCACAGAAGGCTTATGTCTTTGATGCACCGCTCGGTGAGCAACCCCTATGGCTTTGTCTGAGGACGTTATGAACGTCTGGCAGACAAGAAAAGATGACTACTCGATAGTTCAGTGCGCCATACTTTACGGCTTAGAACCGGAGCTCCAAATATGTTTTTGAGCAACACGGAGCATATGAGATGTTCCAAGAGCT
The DNA here is from genome assembly GCA_039707655.1 of Elymus sibiricus. Classification (NCBI taxonomy): domain Eukaryota; kingdom Viridiplantae; phylum Streptophyta; class Magnoliopsida; order Poales; family Poaceae; genus Elymus; species Elymus sibiricus. The sequence goes on from CM077671.1 coordinate 380,585,728, forward strand.
GAAAATTTGTTTTTCAAAGCTCACACCCGGGTCGAGAGGTATGACACCTTCGACAAGTTCTATAGCTACAAGATGGAGGAGAACAGCTCCGTTAGTGAGCATGTACTCAGAATGTCTGAGTACTTCAAACACTTGAATCAAGTGGGAGTTAGACTTCCGAATAAAGTGGTGATTGATAGAGTTCTCTAGTCACTATCACTAAGCTACTGGATCTTCGTGATGAACTATAAACATGCAAGGGATAGAAGATCCTTAAGCTATTCGCGATGCTACAAGCTGCGGATGTAGAAATCAAAAAGGGAGCATCAAGTGTTGATGGTTAATAAGACCACTAGTTTCAAGAAGGGCAAGGGAAAGAAAAGGGAACTTCAAGAAGAACGGTAAAACAGTTGCCGCTCACGCGAAGAAACCCAAGGCTGAACCAAACCCGAGACTTAGTGCTCTCATTGCAAAGGGAAATGTCACAGGGAGCGGAACTTCCCAAAATTAACTGGCAGATAATAAGACTGGCAATGTCAACAAAGATATTTGATATACATGTTATTGAAGTGTACCTTACTAGTACTCGTAGGAGCACCTGGGTATTTGATACTTGTTCAGTTGCTTGCAACTTGAAACATGGAGCTTCGGAATAAACGAGGGCTAGCTAAGAACGAGGTGACGATGTGCATTGGAAGTGTCTCCAAGGTTGATGTGATCACCATCGCCAAGCTCTCTCTACCTTCAGGATTAGTTATGAACCTAAATAATTGTTATTTGGTGCTTGCGTTAAGCATGAAGATTATATCTGATAGTGTTTATTGCAAGATGGTTATTCAATTTCAGAGAATAATTGTTATTCTATTTATTTGAATAATATCATTGATGATCATGCACTAAAAATGAAAGGTTTATTGAATCTTGATCGTAGTAATACACATGTTCATAACACAAATGCCAAAAGATAATGATAGTACCACATATTTGTGGCACTGCCGCTTAGGTCATATCAGTGTTAAACACATGAAGAAACTCCATGCAGATGGGTTTTTGAAATCTCTTGATTATGAATCATTTGAGACATGTGAACCGTGCCTTATTGGCAAGATGACTAAAACTCCGTTCTCCGGAACAATGGAGCGAGCAACCAACTTATTGGAAATAATACATACCGATGTATGCGGTCCGATGAGTGTTGAGGCGCGCGGTGGATATCGTTATATTCTCACGTTCACAGATGATTTGAGTAGATATGGTTATGTCTACTTAATGAAGCATAAGTCTGAAACATTTGAAAAGGTTCAAAGAATTTCAGAGTGAAGTAGAGAATCATTGTAACAAGAAAATAAAGTTCTTACGATTTGATCGAAGAAGAGAATATTTGAGTTACAAGTTTGGCATATACTTAAGACAATGTGAAACTGTTTCACAGTTCATGCCACCTGGAACACCACAGCGTAATGGTGTGTCCGAACGTCGTAATCGTACTCTATTGGATATGGTGCATTCTATGATGTCTCTTACCGATTTGCCACTATCGTTTTGGGGTTATGCATTAGAGACAGCTGTATTCACTTTAAATAGGGCACTGTCTAAATCCGTTGAGACGACACCGTATGAACTATGGTTTGGAAAGAAACCTAAGCTGTCGTTTCTGAAAGTTTGGGGCTACGATGCTTATGTCAAAAAGCTTCAGCCAGATAAGCTCGAACCCGAAGCGGATAAGTGCGTCTTCATAGGATACCCAAAAGGATACCGTTGGGTACACCTTCTACCACAGATCCAAAGGCAAAGTATTCGTTGCTAAGAATGGATCCTTTCTAGAGAAGGAGTTTCTCTCGAAAGAAGTGAGTGGGAGGAAAGTAGAACTTGATGAGGTAATTGTACCTCCTCTGGATAGTAGTACGCCACAGAAAGAAATTTCTGTGACATCGACACAGACCAGAGAAGAAGTTAATGATGATGATCATGAAACTTAGGATCAAGTTGTTACTGAACTTCGAAGATCAACCAGGACACGTTCCGCACCAGAGTGGTACGGAAATCCAGTCTTGGAGGTCATGTTGCTAGACAACGATGAACCTTCGAACTATGAAGAAGCGATGGCAAGCCCGGATTCCGACAAATGGCTTGAGGCCATGAAATCCGAGATTGGATCCATGTATGAGAACAAAGTGTGGACTTTGGTAGACTTGCCCGATGAACGGCGAGCTATTGAAAATAAATGGATCTTTAAGAAGAAGACGGACGCGGATGGTAATATCACCGTCTATAAAGCTCGACTTGTTGCTAAAGGTTATCGACAAGTTCAAGGAGTTGACTACGATGAGACTTTCTCACCCGTAGCGATGCTAAAGTCTGTCAGAATTATGTTAGCAATTGCCGCGTTTTATGATTATCTGGCAAATGGACGTCAAAACGGCATTCCTTTACGGATTCCTTAAGGAAGAATTGTATATGATACAGCCGGAAGGTTTTGTCGATCCTAAAGGCGCTAACAAAATATGCAAGCTCCAGCGATCCATCTATGGACTGGTGCAAGCATCTCGGAGCTGGAATACTCGCTTTGATGAAGTGATCAAGGCGTTTGGGTTTATGCAAGTTTATGGAGAAACTTGTATTTACAAGAAAGTGAGTGGGAGCTCTATAGCATTTCTAATAGTATATGTGGATGACATATTGTTGATTGGAAATTCTGGAAAGCATGAAGAATTAATTGAAAGGAGTTTTTCAATAAAAACTTGTTTTTGAGTTATCCACGGATTGGGCATCGAGATCTATAGAGATAGATCAAGACACCTGATAAAAGTTCACACATCTTGATAAGATTTTGAAGAAGTTCAAAATGGATCAAGTCAAAAGAAATAAGTTCTTGGCTGGTGTGAAGTGGAGTAAGACTTGAAAATCTAGGTAAAGGTTGTTTTACATGTTAGGCATCAAAATCTATAGAGATAGATTGAGACGCCTCATAGGACTTTCACGAAGCACATACCTTGACAAGATTTTGGAGAAGTTCAAAATGGATCAGTCAAAGAAAGGGTTCTTGCCTGTATTGCAAGGTGTGAGATTGAGTAAGACTCAAAGCCCGACCACGGCAGAAGACAAAGAGAAGATGAGTGTCATCCCCTATGCCTCAGCCATAGGCTCTATTTTGTATGCCATGCTGTGTACTAGACCTGATGTATGCCTCGCTATTAGCTTGGTGGGAAGGTACCAAAGTGATCAAGGAGTAGATCACTGGACAGCGGTCAAGAATATCCTGAAGTACCTGAAAAGGACTAAGGAAGAATTTCTCGGGAATAGAGGTGATAAAGAGTTCGTCGTAAAGGGTTACGTCGATGCAAGCTTTAAACACCGATCCGAAAGACTATGAGTCTCAGACCGGATACGTAAAGTGGGACAGTCATTTTTGGAGTAGCTCCAAGCAGAGTGTGGTAGCAGCATCTACATATGACATAGAGATTTGCCAAGAACACACGGATCTGAATATTGCAGACCCGTTGACTAAAACCTCTCTCACAAGCAAAACATGATCAGCCCTAGAACTGATTGGATGTTAATTACATGGAGATGTAAACTAGATTATTGACTCTAGTGCAAGTGGGAGACTGTTGGAAATATGCCCTAGAGGCAATTAATAAAGTGTTTATTATTATCATATTTCCCCGTTCATGATAATGGTTTATTATTCATGCTAGAATTGTATTCACCGGAAACTAAATACATGTGTGGATAATAAACAAATACTATGTCCCTAGTATGCCTCTACTAAACTAGCTCGTTGATCAAAAGATGGTCAAGGTTTCCTGACCATGGACATGAGTTGTCATTTGATAACGGGATCACATCATTAGGAGAATGATGTGATGGACTTGACCCAACCGTTAGCATAGCATATGATCGTTTAGTTTATTGCTATTGCTTTCACTATGTCAAATACACGTTCCTCTGACCATGAGATCATGCAACTCCCGGATACCGTAGGAATATTTTGGGTGTATCAATAGTCACAACGTTACTGGGTGATTATAAAGGTGCACTACAGGTATCTCCGAAAGTGTTTGTTGAGTTGGCATGGATCGAGATTGGGATTTGTCACTCCGACTATCGGAGAGGTATCTCTCGGCCCTCTCGGTAATACAGCATCACAGAAGCCTTGCAAGCACCGTGACTAAAGAGTTAGTTGCAAGATGATGTATTACGGAACGAGTAAAGAGACTTGCCGGTAACGAGATTGAACTAGGTATTGGATACCGACGATCGAATCTCGGGCAAGTAACATACCGCCGGACAAAGGGAACAACGTATGTTGACATATGAGGTTCACCGATAAAGATCTTCGTGGAATGTGTAGGAACCAATATGAGCATCCAGGTCCCGCTGTTGGTTATTGATCGGAGAGTCGTCTCGGTCATGTCTACATCATTCCCAAACCCGTAGGGTCCGCACACTTAAGGTTCGATGACGATATAGTATTATATGAGTTATGTGATTGGTGACCGAATGTTGTTCGGAGTCCCGGATGAGATCACGGACATGATGAGGAGTCTCGGAATGTCCGAGAGGTAAAGATTCATATATTGGAAGGCTATATTCGGACGTCAGAAAGGTTCCGAGTGATTCGGGTATTTTTCGGAGTACCGGGGAGTTACGGGAACTCATCGGGAGAAGTAATGGGCCTTATTGGGCCATACGGGAAAAGGAGAGGCAGGCCACGTGAGGAGGCGCGCGCCCCCCCTTGCCCAAACCGAATTGGACTAGGGGAGGGGGCGCAGCCCCCTGTTTCCTTTCCCTCTCCCTTCCCCCTTTCCTACTCCGTATGGGAGGTGGAATCCTACTAGGACTAAGGAGTCCTAGTAGGACTCCCCACTCTTGGCGCAGCCCCTAGGGCCAGCCTCCTCCCCTCTCCCTCCTTTATATACGGAGGAGGGGCACCCCTTGGAGACACACAATTGTCCCATAGCCGTGTGCGGTGCCCCGATCTCTGTTTTCCACCTCGGTCATATTTTCGGAGAGCTTAGGCGAAGCCCTGCCGGAATCACTTCACCGTCACCGTCGCCATGCCGTCGTGCTGACGGAACTCATCTACTACCTCGACGTCTTGCTGGATCAAGAAGGCGAGGAACGTCACCGAGCTGCACGTGTGTAGAACTCGGAGGTGCCGTACGTTTGGTACTCGATCGGTGGAGCTCGAAGGATTGTTCGACTACATCAACCGCGTTGTGAGATGCTTCCGCTAATGGTCTACGAGGGTACGTAGACACACTCTCCCCTCTCGTAGCGATGCATCTCCATGGATAGATCTTGCGTGACCGTAGGAATTTTTTTGAAATTCATGCTCCATTCCCCAACATTATCTGCGAGTTATCAAACAAAATAGTTAGGAACAACATAAAAGCAAATCTAGCAGCATGTTAGAACAAGCAAATTGATGCATCAAAATCAGTGAATACAAGTAGCAACTGTCAGAACCAGTAAATACTACTCCAATCACATCAGGTTTACAATCCTATAAATGCGACATTTTTATCATCTAAGCATAGAAGGACAGGGTCAACAGCATTTCGATGTTTGAAACAAAGAACCAGAATTTCAATGTTTGAACAGCAAAAAATTTGATCATATGTGGTTTAAATCAACCCCCAAGGAGAGACATGTTGACACCAATATTTCGAAACAGTAGTTTAAATAAGCTAATTTATATTCCATAGCACGTAATTCAACATCATGCAAATGCACAAGATGCCTAGACACTGAAATCATGCAAATGCAAATGTACATCATGCAAATCATTTCATGCAAATGCACACATGCAGTTTTAATTAATTAAATGAGCAGGCAACAAAGGCAATTGGAAATCTAGGGGCAGGAGGTAGTGAGAGCAGCGCACACTACTAGAGGGATCGTCAAGATGTAGGGGATGGAGGTGTCTCACTTGGTTTCAAAATAAGATGCACACAAAGACAACCACATAAATATAGCAGAGAATAGTACTGAGGAAAACAGGGACATCTCTTTGCCAACATGTATAATTCGGAGCAGCAGTAGCGAGCAGAGGAAGATGAGAGGGAGATGGAGATGCTACCTGTCGTGGTGGGTCGGCGTGGACGTGCTTGAGCTCGGGGCAGGACCTCTTGGTCGCCCTAGGAGCAGAGGAGCAAACCCCTCCTGCCCCTCCTGCTCGAGCAGAGCACGGCCCAAGAACCCACCTCCTGCATTTCAAGTTGGTTCTCCAAAACCCACCTCCTGCAGCAAGATCCATGGGTGTCCTGCAGCACAGCAGAACACGAAGAATAGAGCAACATACACTGTCAGTGTTCATCCATGGCTGCCAGATCGGATCGAATCGAAGAGAGAAGGGGAAGGGAAGGGATACCTTGAGGATCGAATCAAATCAGCCTGCTTCTTCCTGCCATCTTCTTGTGAACAGCCTTCTTCTTCCTGCCATCAGCGGAAAGCTTTTTAATAAGTACAACAGTAGGAGAAACGTTTCATACTATTTTTATACCCTATAAGCTGATACACGTCCACTAAATGGCATTCAGTGACATATCAATTTAGAAATGTGACACCGGTAATGTTTGGATGATGATCTATGCTTTAGCTAGCATGCTTCAAATTTGGCATTTCCACACAGGATAGCAGCAATGATTCACATGGCACGAATAATTCATTATGAGGAAACATGTTACTAGGTATGAAACAAACTATTTACACAGGTGAAATGGACACATGTACAATACATAGCTTGCTGTAAGCAGGAAACACTAGTGCTCATATACCAAAATCAACGGCAATACTTATGGACGGTAGTAACAAGGTTAAACATCGGAGAAAGCACTTGCTAAGATATCATCATTTAGGGGCATTTACATCACCAATGTGGCAAACTGCAAAGCTGGTCAGCAGAACATATCTGACACCAGTTACAAGCATATTCTCGTTCATGCATAACTATAGTTAGCTCTATTTCATAAACCAGAAGCAAATCAACCGCCCTTCACAATTTCTGTACTATCTAAACCAACAAAGATGTCAACTCAAATACTTATAGAAATCAGTGCCCATACGCACTTGTAGGTTGTAGAAACACTAGAGTTTCACCACAAGAGTGCACAGACTGCAACAAATGAATAAACAAATTAAACAACATGCCACAATTTCCTCGGTACCTACAGTACCACTGTGATTCATTGACATTGCCAGGGGCAAGGGAAGCACCCAGTGAGTGTTTCTACAGAGGGGAAGGGAGGGAGGGAGGGCACTCACTGACGATGGCCTGGCGGTAGGCCTGCACCACGGCCCTGCCGATGACGGCGTCGCCCATGATGAGGAGCTGCCCGAGGAGCCGTCCGGCCCCTTCCTTCACAAAACCACATCGGCCCTATTCACGAACCTGCAATAAAATGCATGCACGGATCAGATTAGGGGAGACGAGAGGAAGAAGAGAAGGGGGAGTAGGACGGATGCGTACCTTGCTGTGCTGTGGATCCCGAGCTCGCTCCCCGGCCATGCCCGTGCAAGGTTAGGGTTTCAGGCGCGAGGTGGGTGGGAGGGTGGGAGTTCCTGTCGGATCTGGCCACGACATGAGCAGCTCGAGTGGGCCTAGGAGGAGAGGGAAGGGGCCGTCGGAGATGAGGCTGGGGCAGAGTCCAGCGCTCGAGGAGGGAGTCAAAGTCGACCGCGGAGGGCTGAGTCGCGAGGGCGAGCTGCGGCGTGGGGGAGTGGAAGGCGAGTGTGGGGCTGGAGGTGGAGGCCGCGCGGAGGCGGGCGAGGAGGACGAGGTGAGCGCGGAGACTGGAGGTGGAGGCCGCGCGGAGGCGGACGGCGGCGGATCGAGATCTGAGGGAGGGAGAGGGTCGGGCGCCGTCGGTGGCGGCGGCGAGGAGATGGGGGGAGGAGGAGTGCGATGGGAGGAGGGGGTCGAGGATCTGAGTTAGGGTTTGGGTAGGTGGCTGCGGGTGGGGTTTTCTTTTTCATTTTTTTTTCTTCTTTACTGTAGATAGATGGACGGATGGATGTGGGATGGAGAGATGGATGGATGGATGGGCGCCATGTCAGCGATCCGTGTGACAACGGATTCCACCAATGAGAATAGAGCACATATAATTGTGTTTTTTCTTTTGTTTTTCTTCTACTTTTTCACATGAAAAATTCTAAAAAATGATCTCATATTGTGCACAAGGGTGCATTTTGGAATGGCAAACAATGTTGCCTAAGAAAGTTTTCATTTTTTTTTTGGATGAAAAAATCATTTTCCATTTTTCAAGTGCCCAAAATGAGTTTTTTTGTGAAGGACCTACCATATATTTGTTGCAAAATTGGACCAAATCATTTTTCTAAAATATTAGGCCATATTTAATGTACAATTGACCAAATGGTTGGGTGCCAAAAGTTTTTATCTACCTCTCGTGAAAAAGACAAATTTCCGCCGATTCAGCTGGAAGCGGGTCAAATTTGAACTGCAGCTGCCGTATAGTTTGCTCTTTATTTTTTTCAAAAATCATTTCTAGGTACATAAGTATCTATTTAATTAGAGAAACACTAAAAAATTTCCAATATTCAACCACTAGCTAGGAACGGTCATGCCCGCCGTTTCGATCGCATTTTGAAATGGGCATGAAAAATTCAAAAAAATCAAAAAAATTAGAAAACCGCCACATTGTGTCATTATATGTGACTGAGTTACCAGGAAAAATAATAAACTTGTAATACGGTAATTATTTTAAAAAAGTGTTCTAAAAAATGAGCTATCATATGCGAAGATTCATGGCTTTAAAGCCAAATGATCAATCTTATGGCCACATTCATGGAATAGTTTGTTCACATGATCTCATATTGTGCACAAGGGTGCATCTTGGAATGGCAAACAATGTTGTCTAAGAAAGTTTTCATTTTCTTTGGATGAAAAATTCATTTTCCATTTTTCGAGTGCCCAAAATGAGTTTTTTTGTGAAGGACCTACCATATATTTGTTGCAAAATTGGACCAAATCATTTTTCTAAAATATTAGGCCATATTTAATGTACAATTGACCAAATGGTTGGGTGTCAAAAGTTTTTATCCACCTCTCGTGAAAAAGACAAATTTCCGCCGATTCAGCTGGAAGCGGCTCAAATTTGAACTGCAGCTGCCTTATAGTTTGCTCTTTATTGTTTCCAAAAATCATTTCTAGGTACATAAGTATCTATTTAATTAGAGAAGCATCAAAAGTTTTCCAATATTCAACCACTAGCTAGGAAAGGTCATGCCCGTCGTTTCGACCGAATTTTGAAATGGGCATGAAAAATTCAAAAAAAAAATCAAAAAATTGGAAAACCTTCGCATTGTGGCATTATATGTGACCAAGTTGCCAGGAAAAATAATAAACTTGTAATACGACAATTGTTTTAAAAAAATGTTCTCATAAATGAGCTATCGTGTGTGAAGATTAATGGCTTTCAAGCCAATTGATCAATATTATGGCCACATTCATGCCATAGTTTATTCAAATGATCTCATATTATGCATAAGGGTGCATCTTGGAATGGCAAACAATGTTTTCTAAGAAAGTTTTTATTTTCTTTGGACGAAAAATCATTTTTTCATTTTTCGAGTGCCCAAAATGAGTATTTTTGTGAAGTACCTACCATATATTTGTTTCAAAATTGGACCAAATCAATTTTCTAAAATATTAGTCCATATTTAATATACAATTAACCAAATGGTTGCGTGTTAAAAATTTTGATTCACCTCTCGTGAAAAAGACAAATTTCTGCCGATTGAGTAGGAAGCGGGTCAAATTTGAACTGCAGCTGCCTTATAGTTTGCTCTTTATTTTTTTGAAAAATCATTTCTAGGTACATAAGTATCTATTTAATCAGAGAAACATAAAAAGTTTTCCAAGATTCAACCACTAGCTAGGAACGGTCATGCCCGCCGTTTTGACCGCATTTTGAATCGGGCATGAAAAAATAAAAAAAAATAAAAATTGGAAAACTTTCGCATTGTGGCATTATATGTGACCAAGTTGTGAGGAAAAATAATAAACTTGTAATACGGCAATTATTTTAAAAAAGTGTTCTCAGAAATGAGTTATCGTGTGTGAAGATTCATGGCTTTCAAGCCAATTAATCAATATTATGGCAACATTCATGGCATAGTTTGTTTAAATGATCTCATATTATGCATAAGGGTGCATCTTGGAATGGCAAACAATGTTTCCTAATGGAGTTTTTATTTTCTTTGGACGAAAAATCAATTTTTTATTTTTTGAGTGCCAAAATGAGTATTTTTGTAAAGTACCTATCATATATTTGTTGCAAAATTAGACCAAATCAATTTTTTAAAATACTAGGCCATATTTAATGTACAATTGACCAAATGGTTGGGTGTAAAAAGTTTTTGATGCATCTCTCGTGAAAAAAAACAAATTTTCGCAGATTCATTTTCCATTTTTCGAGTTCCCAAAATAAGTTTTTTTAAGGACCTAACAAATATTTGTTGTAAAAAAAACTTCTGCATTTTTAAATAATATTAGACCACATTTTATGAACAAATTTGTGTACACTAGAAACATTTTTTATACATATTAAACGGTTTTTAATTACATCATTAACATTTTTAATAAATATTTTGATGTCTAATATTTTGAACACATGTCTACATTTTTTAGGACACATTGTACATATTGTTTATATATGTTTAACTTCTTTCAAATACATGATTAACATCTTTTCATATATTCCAACAAAATAATATCTTTTCATACATACGTTTTGATGTATATATTTGTTTTTACACATTTTACATTTTTTGTATACATATAAAACATTGTTTATATAGGTTAGAAAAATTTAAATACATGATTAACATTTTTAGAAAATCTTGTTTTATTATCTACTTTTCCATATATATATTTTGTAAAATTTTCATATATACGTACTGACTATTTTTTCATACACATGAAACTTTTTTTATATATATCTAATATTATTTATGATTTTCATTTTTTATATGCATGATACTTTTCAAATACACACATTTAGTTTTTTAAACACATCATTACATTCTTTGAAATATGTATTAACATTAACATTTTTTTGAATTACACATTTAGTTTTCTAATTGCTAAACCATATAGCAAGATTCACGAAGGAGCTCATTATTTTTCTATTCTTATAATTTTATATTGTTTAATTGGTTTCTAGATTTTTCTATAAGGAAAAACATTTTTAGAGTTATACAATGAAAAACCTGTTTTTAGACAATAATAAAAACTTTTTTTTTCAGATAACCGACCATCCTTACCAAATGGTAATAATGAAAAACTTGTTATTTTCCCATTTTTTCGTTGGGCCGAATATATGTTTTTTTTTGAGAAATATGAGGGCATCCCACATTTCTTCCTGGATGGGCCGAGGCCTACATGGCACACTATTTTTTTTAAAAAAGGAGCTGGCCTCGTTCCACCGAGGCCCAAGCCCACATGAAGCGACACCTTAAGTACCAATGCATCCACGTTCACAACCTCATGACCATTTATATTGGTCGTAATTAGGTAGAAATAAGGTCGTCGACCACTCTTGTCTGCTTTATGACCATTTGGTGTAAGGCAATTTCAGGGTTTGAGCCCTTCCAACCGAAATGGCCGTGGATTTACGACCAATTCAGCTAGGGTCACTGAGAGAAGGTCACAAGTTGACATATTTCTTGTAGTGTATTATCTGTGATATATTTGTGTATATTTGTGCTGTATATTATCTAAAAATAAACCCAAAAAAACGGTAAATATGCCGACGGTATAACCGTCGGCGTAGCCTTGCCCCAGGATGCACCAGCAGCTGCCACGTGGCAGCGCTATGCCGACGGCTACACCGTCGGCGTAGTCCCTGATGTATGCCGACGGTATAACCGTCGACGTAGCCTTGCCCCAGGGAGCGCCAGGAGTTGCCACGTGGCCGGGATATGCCGACGGCTACACCGTCGGCGTAGCTCCTGATGTATGCCGACGGTATAACCGTCGGCGTAACACTGCCCCAGGGAGCGCCAGGAGTTGCCACGTTGCCGGGTATGCCGACGGCTATACCATCGGCGTAGCTCCTGATGTATGCCGACGGTATAACCGTCGGCGTAGCACTGCCCCAAGGAACGCCAGGAGCTGAAACGTGGGTGCGTCTGGTTGGTTGACGTCCTCCGACGGCACCGTCAGCCGCCGTCATGTGAAAAAGGGTGCCGACGGTTTATCTACGCCGACGGACGTACGGACGGACGTCGGCATAGGAGCATATGCCGACGGTTTCCCTATGCCGACGAAACTGACCGGGTACGCCGACGCTCGCGATCCCGACGACCCTACGCCGACGGTGGCCGTCGGCATAGCCCTACGCCGACGGTGTTTGGGCCTACGCCGACCGATTCCGGCCGTCGGCATACGAGGCGATTCTGGTAGTGATGCATCGAGGGACGAAGCATATGTGCGGCCCAGAGGACGGTTTGGGCCGTCCGCATCCCCGATAAGGTAGCGGACATGCGGTTCCTCGGCTCTTATGACGGCAGCTGGTGTTGGCGCCGCCTCTCGCTGCGCCGCTCTTCATCTTCCTCTCAACTCTCTGTTCTTCTCTCAAGAACACACACGGTGAGTAGAACTCAGAAACACACACATGATCATGTACCAAGGAGGAGCACAAAGCTTTGCCGAGAGGCTCTTCTCCTTGGTGTACACACTGGCTACATCTTTTACTCAGCCCTCACGGCCTTGCTTTCTCATTAACTCAATACTAGTTATATACACAGGAGAAGGCCCTTGTGCCACACACGCACGCACACACAGCCAGCCACCTCTCTAGCCCACTAACTCGCGTACGCACACGCTAGCTTGGCCGGCACCCTCGGCCACTAACCAACTAACCCATGCATGCACTAGTGTGGCCTTATCTTCTCCTAGAATCTCTCCAGGATCCCAAAGACTAGTAGTGCATGCAGCTAACAACCTATACTACTCGGCAATGGACATACGCATTGTCCGGCTAACACTCACCCCATGTGCACACATGCACGTGTACACGGTACATGTCAAGATTAATTCTAACATTTTCCCTTCTAATCTTGACATATTGGCTCACCTTGTCATAGAATGGCACTAGAACATTTGTTGGCTTCACACCAACTCTTCATGATGACGGTGGCATCACACCACCGCCGTCGGCATCGCACCGACCCGAGTGATGGCATCGCGCCATCATCCATCTTCATAGCGGCATCACACCGTGTATCCTTGTAACGGCCTCGCACCGTCGTCGTGGCAGCCTCGCACTGCCGTCTCTTGTTCGCCACCGGTGCCACAACTCGCCGGTGGGTCGCCTCCATCTTCGCCACCGGTGCCACAACTCGCCGGTGACTCACCTCCATGTTGTCGAAGATGATGCACCTTGTCGACGACTCGCACATGGAACTCCTTATGGCAATGGCCTCCGCTCCATGGCCATCACCTCCTTGCCGCCGGTGACACAACTAACCGGGCGACATACCTTTCGCCATCGCTCGTGACGCAGCTTGACGAGGATGAAGACACGCACCGGCCGCTAGTAGCATCGCTCCGCCAACGGCGTCCACCTTGCGCCGCCGACGCCCCCCTCACATGGAGTCCGCCGCGCCGCCACCACCGCCTCGGATCGACAAGGCTCTGATACCAATTGTTGGCGCCGCCTCTCGCTGCGCCGCTCTTCATCTTCCTCTCAACTCTCTGTTCTTCTCTCAAGAACACACACGGTGAGTAGAACTCAGAAACACACACATGATCATGTACCAAGGAGGAGCACAAAGCTTTGCCGAGAGGCTCTTCTCCTTGGTGTACACACTGGCTACATCTTTTACTCAGCCCTCACGGCCTTGCTTTCTCATTAACTCAATACTAGTTATATACACAAGAGAAGGAACTTGTGCCACACACGCACGCACACACAGCCAGCCACCTCTCTAGCCCACTAACTCGCGTACGCACACGCTAGCTTGGCCGACACCCTCGGCCACTAACCAACTAACCCATGCATGCACTAGTGTGGCCTTATCTTCTCCTAGAATCTCTCCAGGATCCCAAAGACTAGTAGTGCATGCAGCTAACAACCTATACTACTCGGCAATGGACATACGCATTGTCCGGCTAACACTCACCCCATGTGCACAGATGCACGTGTACACGGTACATGTCAAGATTAATTCTAACAGCTGGATCGCCGCATTAGACGACCGCGAGAAGCTCGTGATCATGAATCTCTTCTCCGGCGCTGAGGTGGTGCTCTCCGAGGAGCAAAGTACGTTCACCTCGATACGTTCTCCTAGTTTTACATCATCGCTCTGTGTCTCCAAACTCATCTTCTCTGGAGACACTAGCTACCTCCTCGAATGGCTGCATCCTCGCCGCCATTGTGGAAGATTACTCCCACATTACGCTGTGCAGAGTTGGCTGCCAGGAAGGTGGGTGGATCATGCATTGTAGGGACGACGGTGAGTTGACCGGGGACATCGCCTTTTGCAGCGGTGAGCTCTACGGACTCACGTGCTCCAACAAGCTATTGATCAAGTTTGTAATAAGCATGGAACACAATGGCAAGCTTGCGATCACATCCATCCAAAGTTGCGGCGGCCCTCCTAGTCCTTGGAAGGACGATACTTGCACATACAGTAGCTACATTGTCGATTTGCATGGCAAGCTGTCGATGGCTGTAAGGGGTCGGTGGTTTTCCGACCTTGATCCATTCTTCAAGGTGTTCAAGCTTGTCGACACGGATACTGATGAGGCTTACAAGCCGAAGTGGACAGAGTTGACATGCTTCGGGGACCATGCCTTGTTTTTAGGAGTACTTTGTTCTAAGGTAGTGCATGTACCGTTGAATGTTGAGCACCACAGCCTCAAGAGAAACCACATCTATTACAGTGAATATTATTCGAGAGAAGGCAAATTGCCTCAGGATGCATCGTGGTTATACTCAGTGACATCAAACGATGATGACCATATCCACATGTACTGCAAGAAAGACCAAAGTATTGGAGATGGCCAGGAAAGAACGGGATACTATGTTGTGGGCATGAATCAAAGTATCTGGCTTTACCCGCTACACTTGTAGCCAATACCATGGCTTGAATAAACTTCTAGTAGGATTTTATGATATTTTTTCGTTAATTATGTGAACCAAAGGTTATTCTTGAGTTTTAAAATAAAAGTTGATAGTGGCTAGACAACACCATCATGTTGCATTAATCTTCATTTCCAGCATTCATTTGTTTTTAGAAATAGATGTGCATATGGACACAACACATAATATTGATAAAATCACCACAAGCATCTCTCTGCCCACACCAAAACTTTGCTTTATTCTATAATATGGGAAGGTGTCTGAACCATCACATTAATGTCATCGTCTTTGTATTGCTTTTTTGTGTGTGAAACAACAACATTTATTAGAGAAATGTATTAAAACACCCTACTGTCCTTCCTCCGTAAACCGCCTCCTTTGTGTGCCACATGTCCCTTATGGGGCCGCCTACCGCTTTCTCTCGGCCTTATCTCCTATGAAATCTCTCTTCTCCACACATTAATCTCTCTTTTCTAGAGGAGAGGCTGAGGCTCCCATGACAAGCATCACGAGTAGCTGGAAAACATGAGGGACAGCCCCAGCGATGGTCGCATGATGCATACTCTGCCAAGCACCGTCGTTATTGCAATCATAGGGGCGAAGCAGTCACCCTGTTGTTGCATCATGGCCGTGACTGCAACCGACACTGGTGCAAGCAGGAGAGGGGCCACATCGACACCACAATGACGTTGTTGTAGCAAGATCGGAGGAAGGGTGATTCTAACCAGCACGGTTGGAAGGCTCCCACGCGCCACCGTCGCGCTGCGCTAGAACCCATCGTGTTTTGCAGCAGCATCATTGCTACGCCAGCGGCAACGACGATGACCCACAAGGTGTTGCGTGTTGCAAACAATGTTGTCCGCACTGCAACGGGCCAACATCGCTCCTCCGTTGCGGCAAGGAAGTCGTGTGTGTTGTTGCATGTGTGCTCGTCGACACTTGTTCCGGGGCATCTCCCTCAACTTCAGGAGGTCGCCGCCGCCTATATGTTGCGTTGCAACACCACCGGTACTACCCATGGAGGCTGTTGTGGTGATTGTGTTTGATGCTGTTGGTTTGTGACAACACCATTGATGTAAGGGAGTCATGCTGCTGCGTGTGCAACTCGCCTGGACGTGTGCCGGGGCATCTCCTCAATTCCAGCGGCGGATGATGCCTTGCAACAACAGTAGTGCTACGATTGGAGGTTAGCTGTGGCGCAGGGGGTATCCAGTGATGCTACTTTGCAACTGGTGTTTCAGAGGTTGCTAATGTTGTAACGTGTCGTCGGTGCTCCGCAACTGCTGAGGAGGGTCGGTGTGGTGCTGGCCGATGTTGCAATGAAGCATCGACTGTGATGACAAGGTGTGGCGACACTGGCAATGCTTGAGAGGATGGCATTGGCTGTGCTGCGAGCAGCATGATCACCGCTCCCGTGCTTGTTGTGGCGACGTGGGTGAATGAAGCGGCAACATCCCCCACTCATGTGTTAACCAAATACAATGGCCACCCTGCATCTAGATCACAACCATCGAACGGCCACCGACCCGGCTAATTTTGGTTGTCGCCTAGCAGTGGCCCATTTATTAAATAGGAGATACCTCCTCCGTCCTGGTTCATTAGTCCCCCTCGATTAGGGTCCTATTTTAGCGACAATTTTAACAAATAAAATATAAGTTATACACATGAAAAATAATATCATCAGAAACTATGTTCAATGATGAATCGAACGAGCGAACCAACTTGTGGTTGGATGGTTAGGAGGACAGTGATATCCCAGCCCATCAGGGTTCAAGTCCTGGTGCTCGCATTTAACCTGGATTTATTTCAGGATTTCTGGCGATGCACGTTCAGTGGGAGGAGACGATCCCGTCGACTACGAGACGCCTACTGTGACTTCGTAAAATCTCAAGATGATATACTGGCTCATTCTTTTGGAGGTGATCATAGGGATAGGGTGTGCGTGTGTGCGTTCATAGGAATGAGTGTATGCGCGTTTATATGAGTGCTTGCCTCTGTACTGTGTTAAAAAAACTGACGAATCTAACGGTATAATTTTTTGTGACATGCATTAACATTTTGATAGTTAAATTTATTGTTACATTTTGTTCATAGGGGTGAGTGTATGCGCGTGTATATGAGCGCTTGCGTCTGTACTGTGTTAAAAAAAACACAAATACGAAGAGGACCAATAAATCAGGATCGAGGTAGTAGATTCCATCTACCTCGTCAAAACATGACAAATCAACCGGCCATGTTCTTGCACGCCATGCAGAATTAGATTCGGCTTGTGTTTTGGTCATGTTAAATTGTCCTAGATTATTGGTTGGATGCATCTATGCATGGCAAGTCACGAGACAGTTGTCGTGTTTCCGTATCGGTTTCCAAACACAGGGACGATTTTATAGGGCCTACTACTCGCCATCGATCCAGATTAACACGCCGGCCAGGATGTGGACGCAGACGGCCGCCGGCGTCGGCAGCATCAACCGGTCAGCCGCGCGGTGGTCGGACCTCCCCGACGAGCTCCTTGGCATGGTTATCCTCAGGATCACCTCCCTGCACGACCGCGTGCGCTCCGCCGCCGTCTGCAGGTCGTGGCGCGCCGCCGCGTTGCAGCAGCCGGCGCCTCCCGCCACCCCGCTGCTGCTCCTCCTGCCATGGGCAGGCGTGAAGTGGAAGAAGCACCTATGCGGCCCCAACGACAGTTCGATCTTCCGTGTCCCACCCAAGGCGGCCAAGAAGTGGTTTCTTGGCGCCCACGACGGCGGCTGGGTCGCGGCGACTGACTTCAATGAGCTCACTGTCGTGAACCTCTTCTCTGGAGTCGAGGTGCCGCTCTCCCCCAAGCAGAAAACGATCTTCTCAAGAAGGTATCCCTGGCCAACAATGGAAGAACGGAAGAACAACTTGCAGAAAATCGTCTCTCTCAAGAACCCACCTCCTCGAACGGATGCATCCTTGCCGGCATCAAGGAAGATCGGTCCTGTATTACGTTGTGCAGAGTTGGCTGCCTAAAAGGCGAGTTGAGCACATACCGATGGCACGGGGAGAAGATCTCGGACATCGCCTTCTGCAACGGCGACCTCTATGGCCTTACGGACCCCAACGAGTCGCTGATTAAATTTGAAATAGGAATGAAAGAGGACGACGCACCGACGATAACGGAAACCCACCAGTTCGTGATCCAAAGCCCCTCTAGAGCCAACAACCCTCCACCGCAAGCCAGGTATATCTTCGAGTTGCATGGCAAACCGTCGATGGCGGTGATGACCTCTTGGTTACCGAATTGCGATCCTTTCTTTAGGGTCTTCAAGCTCGTTGGCACCGGCGCCAATGAGGTTTGTGAGTACAAGTGGGCAGAGATGACAAGCTTCGGCGACTATGCCTTGTTTTTGGGAAGGAAGTGCTCTAAGGCGGTGCACGTGCCGGTGGGTGGCAGGCGACATGGAGTGAAGAGAAACCACATCTACTACTCCACTGTGTACGCACCATGGTTTAAACAGTACAAGCCGCCATTGGGAGACGAGGTTTACTCCGTGGCATCAGACTTACACAAAGGGAAGTACAGGGATGTGTATTGCAAGGAAGACCAAAATGTTGAAGATGGTGTGGGCAGAATAGGATACTATGTGGGCACTTGGTATGATGAGATATGGCTTCTTCCTCCAGACTTGTAGGTGCATTATTACTCTAGTGCTTTGGGAACATGTGATTGAAACCCGGCTATCAGTGATGCTTACATTTTAGTTTCAACCAGTTTCCCTTGTCTCCACTAGAAGTTTCAGAGTCAAGAGGCGAGAAGAATTATGATTCACATACATAGTCAGATACCTTAATTGTGTGGTTTATGTGTCCTTGGCGGTGGAAGTGTTATTATATAGAGTAAAGGTATCCAACTCAGTTTATTCGTATCACACAGATTTTGTGTAGCCAGTGATTCTCATAGCTCCTAGTCTCGTGCTTCTAAATTCTAATCTTGTCAGTCATGTATTTGGCTACCAAGCAACAGTTTGACAGCTTAATTACGGCCACGCTTACTGCTCTAACAAGACTCAAGTGCTTTTCAAGTAAGAACCGTGTTTACAAACAGAGACTTACATTAATGATATCCAAAATTTCTATCTGATTATAATTACAAAAAGAAAGGAGATTCCAGTATAAGAAGAGTGTTCATAATCCAACTCCTCTTTTAGGCCTGAAGCACAACATGTCTAAGCTGTGCCGCATGACCTAACCCCTTAACCACCCCTCTACTGATTGCCCTAAAAACCACTTGATCAATACCAGGTCAATCTGTCTCCAGAACTGGATCCAAACCGCAGATGCAGCTCAAAGTGTGAAGCAAGTACCACAGCTCTCTCCAACATCACATCACAAGATTTGGAGAACCAAAAGAAGTGTGGAGAATTCGATGGGATGCTGATCATGTCATATGTTTCGCTCATCTGTAGTGATCTTGGCCACGCTCATTGCGCCCCGCTCCCAGCTTTTGTCGCTGCCATGGTCTCTGCCCATGTCCCTTGATACGACCACACCAATCATTAGCAATATTAATCTAATTGTTGATGGAGTTGTTCGTGATGTTTCTATTATGCCAAGTCGAGAGATTGATGACAAGCGTTACGAAGTTGAGGAGGAGCTAATTAAGAAGACATGTACGTGTGTGTATATGTAGGAGTTAAGTCCTAGTAGATATTTTACATGGGAATTGGGAGAAGCTAAAAGTAATTTGAAGAGGGATTTGTTTTACTTGAGTCAAGTACACGTCCATGAGATATACCAACAGTAGCACGCGTCTCTCCCCCGACCTCTCTCCCCCGAGGCGGTGGCGCCGCGCCGCCCCCGGGGAGTCCCCGTCCACGCCGCCCTCAGCCCTCCCCCTCCATCGCCTCCCACTACCGCCGCCGTCGCTGAGGACGCCGCGGGGCGAAGCCCCTGTGGTGAGGCGGCGGCGCAGTCCTCGGCCGGCGGTAACGCATGGGGGCAGCGGCGTCCATCTCCCTCCTCCTCCAACGGCAGTGCGCAGCGGGGTGGCGGTGGCCAGGAGATCTCCGGCGGCCGTCGGCGGATGAGTTCTTGGCGGCGATGTGATCTGATCTGGGCCCGAGGGGTTTAGATCGAGATCCACTGCGGCTGCGCCTCGTCTCGACAACGGCAAGAGGAGATCCCCCCTGGGTCGTCTTCGCGGCACGAGGACGTCCGGGTCTCTTGGCCCAGGCATGGTGGTGGTGGCTGCCTTCTCCACCGAAGGCGGTTGGCCAGGCTGGTAGTGACGGATCTTGGATCCCACTATTAGCACCGGCGACGAGTTGGGGAGACATAGTCGCCGGTGAAAACCGAGCCGACTCCGGTCATGGCGGGCGATGGCGGCATCTACGTCGTTACCTTGATGAAGGCATCGTCAAGCAACTATCGTCAACCTGCTCGTGCCGCTCCGGGAAAAATCCTAAGATCACCGGATCGGACGATGGCGGCGCTGCGGTGTCGTGTTCCCTCTTGGGGGCATCATTTGTGGAGCGGCGCCGGATGGAAGAGGCATGAGGTGGTGTGGCGTGCCTTCTCTCGCGTCGACGACGGCGGGTCTCGGCGGCATGGAGCAGCGGGGTCTCGGCGCTGGACGTGGCGTGATGGCCTCGCGCAGGGCGGTGGCGCTGTCTGGCTCCATGGTGGCGTCGACAGCTGACCTGGCAAGGTCTTTGCGTCAGTACCTGCTCTGAAGATGGTTAGGTGGATGACGGCGGCGGTAGTCTCGGTGAGTGCGCCGGACCGGTGTGTGACCCATTCCCGGTATGTGGCTGGGATGGGGCATCCGGCTTTAGATGTTAGGTTTTCGTGCGATGTCTGTTTGGTATTAGGCTCGGACATTCGACACCCCTGCATCAAGGGGATAGGAGTAGCGACAGGTGTCGCCTAGATGGTGGCTTCAGGCTTACTGATGTAATGCTTTGTAAGGTCTCTGAGAATAATTAATAAAATGGCTGCATGCATCGCCCAGATGTAGAGGCCGGGGGTAATCCACCTTTTCTAAAAAAAAAGTACACGTCCATGCAAACAAAAGAGATAAGAATAAGAAACGTGTCCATGGCTACTACTACGCCTGGGAATGGGCAGCCCGGCCCGGCCGGCCCGACCCGACCCGGCCCGAAAATCCCGGGCCGGGCCGGGCCTGATCGTGCCATCGGGCCGGGCTCGGGCCTGGAAAGTGAGCCCGAAGAGCAGACCGGGCCGGGCTCGGGCTTGCGAAACGCAATTTTTAAGCCTAGATCGGGCCGGGCCGGCCGGGCTTTACCGGGCTTTGTAGGTTCGGGCCGGGTTCGGGCCCGATTTGTTAGGCCCGACGGCCGGGCCGGGCCGGGCTCGGGCCTGAGTTTTCCCGTTCCGGCTTTTTTAAGCCCGGCCCGAAACCCGGCCCGGCCCGGGCTATGCCCAGGTTTAGCTACTACTACTACTACTTTGGGAGGCCACGGCCACCAGAACAATCAAGGTTGCATGCACTAAGACGTTTCTCACGTGGAAGAGCTTGTTTTCTCGAAATAGGCTTTCGCCCCGCTTTATATATAAAGCAACAACCGAACAAAGTACGCGGCCGAACGATACAAGGTGGAGAGGTAGCCCTCTTACAAAGCAGATCCCGAGATAGTCGGATCACACAGGAACTACGCTACCGAGGTATAACACAGGGAAGTCTAGGTACAACGTCACGCTACGCCCTAGCACACCTAAGCTCCACGACAACGCCCTCAGGAGGGAAGACGGCGCGAAGCGTCGCCGCTGCCGAGTCCAAAGTGGACAGGAGCTTTCGCTCGGAACCCTGGCACGGAGAGGAGATCCACGACGGTGTCTTCAAGAAGAGAGCAGCGCCCGCGAGCGTCGTCGCCGTCGGCGCAAAAGCACGGAGCTTTCGCTCGGGAGCTCACCCGTGCCACACGAGGTCACCAGGACAACCGCGACGATTCTAGACTCCTAGATCTGGATCTGGGCATCGCCCCAGTGAAGAAGTGTGAGCCCGAGCCACCTGACGCTACCCCCTCGTCGCCCACACGACCAAGAGGAGAGCCACCACCGCCGCCATAGTGCCCGCCGGAGAGCCAACCATGCAGCCCACCATCCGGGGCCGCCGCCCCGGCATCCATGTCCCGAGTCACAGCCAACCGTCGACCTCACAACGCGCAGCCACGGTGGGAAGAACGGGAGGTGTCTCCTTCCGCTCCTAGCCCGGCATCAGCCACCCGGCCTGGGTGAGCGCCCCCACAGTAGGGGGCATCCACGCCTGCGTCCCCCGACAATCAACGTCGACTGTGGGGAACACGGCCTAGTAGCTGCCGACGGCCAACGCCGAGCAAGCCCCGGCACGGTCCACAACCAGACCGAGTCAAACTCGCACACCGCCACAACCATGGCCAGCGCCATCAATCCGTCTGCAGCATAGCAGCAACCCGGGCGCCCACTCGGATCGACGCCACAATGGAGCAACAGGACGGAGAGCACAAACGCGAGGGAGGACCAACGCGGACTAGGTCGGCTCCTGGACCCTGCACTCCGACGAACGCCATCCACCACCACCGACCAGATTCAGCCCCGAGGCCGCCTAGAGGACCGGCCGATCCGCCCAGGACATCCGCGCCGCCCCCCACACTAGTCCTCCCAAGAGCTAGAAACCAGAGAGCACGCCACCGCCGGAATCCACCGGATCCACGCCGCCGGCCGAGCCCCACCTCCAGATCCGGCCGGATCCGGCCGGTAGCCCGACCGCGCGCCACCTCCCGGGTCAGGAGCTCCGCAGCCACCGCGCCGCGCTCGGGAAGCAGGACACCGGCGCGCCGCCACCAGCCGGACGCTCCGCTGCACCACGCCCCCGCCGCCGCGCCGCTGGGCCCTGCACAACTCATCAGACATTCGCTAAACTTGTAACTCAAATATTCCTTTCTGCAATCGAATTGTAGAAACACAATTTTCTTGTTACAACAACTTCTACTTCATTTTTGAAAACCTTATGAATGAATTCAAAAGATCCAGACTTACGTCTCAACAAGTAAACATCCATATATCTACTTGAGTCATTTCTGAAGATAGATGAATCCACTACCTGCAACAACATTTATTGGACTACACACATCATAATGTATGATCACCAATATGTTCTTTGCTCGTTCCTTATGGCCTGTGAACGGTATTTTAGTCACTTCACCTTTCAGAGGAAAGTTGCAAGTGTCAGATGATTCAAAATCAAATGACTTCAAAATCCATCATAATGGAATTTTCATGCGGGTTTCTCCAATGTGACCAAATGCAGTGCCACACATATGTGGTATTCTTTTAGTCTTGCGACATTTAGCATCAGTGTTATGGATGTACCATATTACCATCAATATTCACAACATACATCCCATCCTGGATGGAAGCATGGCCCTTCATGTTATTCATAACACCGAACATTAAAAGTTCTCTTATGAATAACCTTCTTGCAAGATACCTTATGCAAAGGGCTAGAGTATATGAAACTCTAAAATGAATTATGAAAGTAAACCCAGAGGTATGTATTATTATCAATATTCATAACATACGTCTCATTCATAATGAAAGTATGGCCCTTATGTTATTCACAATACCGAATATCAAAAGTTCTCTTATGAACAACCTTCTTGCAAGATACCTTATGCAAAAGGGCTAGAGTGTGAAACTCTAAAATGAATTATGAAAGTAAATACATAGGGAATACACCGTTGGAAGGTATAGTAACATTTACTATGTTCCCTGTGTGTATCTAAACCTCATTCCTGGCTAGTCTTTCAGGCCTTAGTAGTTCTTACATCGAGTTGCAACAGAATGCAATCGAGCGGGTATCTTTGTGATTAACTCACAATACCCAAGAATTAGTGATTAACATGTTTAACCATAATTCCCAAGAACTATATCTTTGACCAGCCTTCTATACATCAAAAACTTGTATGACGTTCATACATGAGCTGGATATTCCAGTCTTCTTTCTTTCTGCCATTATACTTCTAACAGTTTAACTTTTAGTATTTCTCCTACTCTCAGAAGAAGCACCCAACTTAAGAGTGGCGTTAGCCTCGGACTTCCTAGGCGTGAAAGTCTTACTAACACCCTTCGGACACTTCCTTTCTCTTTAAGTTGTTGTTTTATTCACCTTTCATCATATGATAGGCGTTCTCCTGGATCCCTCTCTTATCAGTCTAATGCATAGTAAACTCTTTTACTAACAGTTTGCAAACAAACATTGCTTTGGATATCTCATATCTTTTAGCCTTTGTCTGTCTCTGAAAATGATTTTCAGATTCCATGAATATCACATAACTATCCAAACTTTCGAAGTTCGGGTCTCATGGAAGCAAACATATTGCACTTTGACTGAAAAGGAATTCTTGCTTTTGGATCGAAGGACGAGAGTCTCATGATCCATAGCATTAGCGGGAGAATACCGAAAGTATGCGATAGGACAAAATCCTTCTCGACACTCTAGAGGACAATCCTCACATTACGTTACCAACTGTAAAGATTTAACCAGATATTTAACAGCTATTCAATTTTAATAGGGAAGGTGGAAACGCGAGCCATTATTCTACAACTATTATGCAAATCACACTTAGACAGGGTTCATAATTAATTGCACTGAGAATTAAACAAGTTAATTCTACAGTGCGCTCCCACTCAAATCAATATCTCTCATAATTGATTTTGAGTGATACAAGATCCAGACTTCAATTCATCGCCATAGAATCATCATCTCATGACGGGAATTTTAATCGGTAGGCCAACTTGCCGATCACATCTCCATGTGACTCTTGTTCATCTTTCGATGCGTGTGTTCCGAGCTCATGACACTCATGCCTGAACGTCAAGACAACCAAGTGATCTCGCTGCGAGGTCTCAACTCACCCGCCTCACACATCCCTAATCGTTCGCACCCATGCATCCATGGCGTACCCCGAAAAGTTAGGTGCCGTGACGGTGCTACACTTGGGAGAACACTATCTACTTGATATTTTTGTGAGAGATCACCCTAATAAAAGCGACTACCGCACAATCAAGAAGGGTGCATCATAAGGGATAAACATCTCAGGCAATTCATAATAGCATGATATGGTATAGCCCTTTCTGACGGAGAAGTCTTTCATTTCTTCGTCTTCGGCATTCGCGTTGGTGTTCACCTTCGCGAAGATTGCCACCACCTTGTCGGTGCACCAGATAATATTGCTATCTCTATAGCTAATAAAATAAGTGCATTACATAAGGTTGACACGCAGATCATTAAAGTGCAATCATATGGCTCCAGCCATCATGCCGAATCATGACACGCAGGTCATGTTAATCAATTTACATTATATAGTCATCTCATACATAATCAAATTATAATGAGCACTGCTATACCACATCATATGCACATGCAAACCATCCTGCAAAACCAAGTTAGACGCCTCTAATCGGTCCATGCAAAATTTTATTTTACGTGGCTTCTAAGGTTTCGAAACAAACCGAAGCTACCAACGTCCATCATCAAGCATGATAATCCAAGTCGCTAGATTAACATTCCAGGGTGTATGAAACACGAGATAATAAAATCTCGAGCCCCATACTAAACTTCGTCATACGCGTGACCCCCGTGCAGATCACATCTGCATTGCCCTTTAGTCTGCAAAATTTCATCTTTCTTTTTAACTACGGTGGAATTCAATGAACTGTTAGCACTTCGTTGATCAATCAGGATCGCGGATTGCCAGAACATTGAAACTCCACCATACTGTTATCAAGATCAGAAATATGCAAATTCGAGGGAAGCAACAAGAACATCGGGTAACAGACTTCATCTGCTACCCGCACAAATAATTTTCAGCAATAGATCTCATCTACTACCTAATTATATTGTGCAACACCCATACATCTCTATGTATTCTAGATCGCAACCTGCATCTACGCATAGCACGGCTCTTGATGCCACTGTTGGGGAACGCAGCAGAAAACAAAAATTTTCTGACCTACGCACCAGCCCAGGACCACTATGGAGACTGCATACAAGGTTTGATCATTATCGTTACCGACTCGTAGCGCAGCGGAAGTAGAGTCGATGACGATCGGCGGTGCAGATCCCCGCAGCTAGGATTTACAACCTCCCAACCGCGAGGATGTACTCCCACGTCAGCTCACCGGACGGATCTCCGGGCAGCCCTTCGGGAGGCATCGGGACAGTCCCTCGGATAGTCCCACCGGACGGATCCTCGGACAGCCCTTCGGGAGGCCCCTGGACAGTCCCTCGGATAGTCCCACCGGACGGATCCTCGGACAGCCCTCCGGGAGGCCTCTGGACAGTCCTTCGGATAGTCCCACCGGACGGATCCTCGGACAGCCCTCCGGGAGGCCTCACGGACAGCCCTTCGGGCGGGTCACTCGGACAGCCCTTCGGGAGGACACCCGAAACTCAAACTGTAACTCGGACAGCCCTTCGGGAGGCACTCTCGAACTAAGACCGAAACTACGATCTCTCTACAGAGTTGCACACATACGGTGTCATCTATCCGGCAGGGCTTCGCCGTCCAGAACTAGTTCCCACCGGAATCCAGACAGCCTTTCGGCTCTACGAAACTATTTCGCTGGGAGGGAGAGAGAAGCCAGAAATGTCATGGCATGTGTATGTGAGAGCAAGGATGAAGCATATGGGGCTGCCTCCTCCCCTCTTTTTATAGGAAAAACAAGGGGTAGGATGGGCATATCCAAAATGCCATGTCATCCCAAAATATCTTGGGAAGATATTTGTGGAAAGCCAACTTCCAACCATATCCATAAATCTGATTTCACTATTCACGACGACATTTTTCAGCGTCCGGTCGAACTGAAAATATTTATGTGGGCTTAGAACAATTCCAGTACCCACTAAAATAAGTTTCAATGCGATTCGGAACAATTCCGGTTTAGTGATTTTCATCTGCGAAAAGCATCTGAAGCGGTTCCGGCAGCTCCGGAACATTTCCGGTTTTCATCCCGGAAAATTCCAGAAAGTTTCCAGAACGATTCTGGCACCCTCCAAGAATTATCAGGCATGTGCCGAAACCAATCTGACTTTATGGTATCCTCTGAAACAACTTTTCAGTTTTACCAGAACTATTCCGATATCCTCTCCGGAACGTTTCCGTTTCGTCCGAAACTTTTTCGGTGAATTTCTCTCAGACTCCCCGTCTAGTATTCAGCAGATAGATGACCCTTAAGCGTGTGACCCTATAGGTTCGGTGAAGTATAGACATGACCCGGAACACTTTCCGATCAATGATCAACATCGGAGCCGTGGACACCCATATCGATCCCTATACCCACACGAATAAATATTCGAGTGAACCTCCAGTTGCCGTGAGCTGTTCCTGTTGCTTCGCGATATGTTACAATTACCCGAGGTGAGAAACATCGGCATCCTCGTGGATCAACACTTGTCCACAATGCCAGTTACCTCGTTGCCGGTATTGTTCTCTTTTCTCGTTCCCGTGTTCCGGCATCCCTGTGATCAAATCACCCTGTGTCTGGCCAAACGATGATGGATATCGTAACACCGAGAGGGCCCAGAGATATCTCTCCATCGTCGGAGGAGCAAATCCCAATCTTGAGCTATCAAGTCCCTTGACATACTTTTCCATGAACCCGTAAGCCGCCGTAATAGCCACCCATTTACGGATGACGTTTAACAAACCCCAAAGTTCATGAAGCAAGCATGAAGAAACTCGACACTCTCATGGTCTAAGGAATTATGCAAACATTAACTTCTCTGTGTTATTAACCATAAACTTATGACGAATGTATCTCATAGCATAACATCAATCGGGTCGATTCAACACAAGTGTTCTACCAACAATTGTGCCCTCAAAATTGCCGACATAGCCATACCCATGATCAGGAAAACAGAATCATCATGCAATACTTGAGCCAGTCATAGAGGCTTGACTAGGAATACATTTTACCGTTTATTATCCCACACGTGCATATGAGTCTTCCTCCGAGCCTCGTGGTTATTGTAGACTCGAGAACCATAGCAGTTATAGCATGGAACATAAACCTAATTATGAACAGGGAGATAATCAATAACATTTATTATTGCCTCTAGGGCATGTCTCCTACAAGAACTTCAATAATTTTTTGCAGGTTATCTACAGAGCCACGTCTTGGATCCGTACGTGGTCGTTACTCAACCATGCGGGCTCCAGGGAGCTTATGGCTATTGGGTGCAACCGGTGGAAGACGGTCGCACGGGCTATCTTCAGCCGATTTGAATGGCAAGCTAATAATAGGCTAGGTGTATAGGCATCGTAGCCTACTTTTGGTTTCGCCGGCTGTGGCAGATTTTATTTACTTTAGCACTTGTTTTCATGCTCAGTTCGTGAGCTCATTGTGGATCTAAGACTTTGTTATTGTTCTTTTTCAATAATATGGCTGCATGCATCGATTGATGCAGAGGCCGGGGGCTTTGTTCCTCCTTTTCAAAAAAAAACATGGTCAGGCAGGGTTCCTTGCTATTCTCTATATACTAGATGACCAGTTGCGCCAATGGCGCAAAGGCCAAGAGTAAGCCATGTATTGAAAGAGTGTACATTAATATTATTCGGGCACATATTGAAACATATGAGAAAAATTTCCACTTACTATAAGTACAAGCGATGCAATACCCATATAATGTTCAAGGACATATCAGTATTAACAGAACCGTTAATTAGTCAGACACAAATCCACACCCGAGAAGCACATTGCACAGGGTTGAAACTTTTAAGCCTCACATTCCCAAGCAATCTTAAGGAGGGCCAACATAATTGAAATCACTGATGCAAAGTATCAGCAGTTAGTAATATTTATACACACAACTTCTTTATTGTAGTCATATGATGATGAAATCAGTACGTAAATCAGCACCAAGGATAGCCGATCAGACAAACAAAAATTCTGCATCCCACTGAACAACACTATTATGCAAGACTCATTTTAAAAGGCCCTCAGTTCTAATTTCTATAAGAGCTTGAAGCTTTGGAGCCAAGGCTACGAACCTTCAAATCCAACCAAACATCTTACCATGCAAACATGGTAAAATGGGAAAGAAAGACTCTAAATGTGATGCACCAAAAGCGGAAGAAAATGTTGAACGACCTGGGCGTGAGGAGTTGTGCCGGTGACCTGGTGACGCCAAGCAGCGCGTGGATGTGGACCAGCCTGATGACGGTGGTGGCGGCACCCTCCTCATCGACCTTCAGCAGCTCGCCAGAGTCTGCAATGCTCATACTTTGCATCGAGTAAACCCATCTCACTAAGAACGGGAATGAGCATCGCCTTTGGCATGCTCTGCCTTTGGCATAATCTTGATAGCATCCGCTTCCTACAATAGAACATGCAAAGAGAACATAATGAGGATAATATTATGCATGCACCACTCTGCAAAAAAAACTCTCCAAGGAAGCAGCTTTTATTACTCTACCTCCAGTTCTCTAGCTTTCAATATTAAAGGAAAAAAGCAATTCCCATTAATTGTATACCACATAGCTAAACCCCAGATTACAATACACAAAACAGAGCAAAACTTCTTCATAATTCAATTAAAATGAGGCCATATGCATCACGATTAAAGTTGCTCCCTGTATTGTATATACAACCATGATTCAAAGTGCTCCTTGTACTGTATATACAACTATATCATTTATAGGCCATGCATATACAACTTAAGAAAACATAAATACGGAACTGCATATGCATCTGCATATAACAACGCAGGTGATCAAATCTACAAATATTACATTTTGCAGGAAACTAAAATGTGAGTGAGAGAGAGATAGAGAAGCACCTAATTTTGTTGGCCCTATTTCTTCATTCTCAGATCTGCACACGTTAAGGCAACAATCCAATTATATATACATATACATGCAACTATGAATATTTAGTAATCAATAATTTCCTTTCATCATATACACATGTGCTAGATAGTACATTAAACTCTGGTAACGTTGAAGTATGAACAGCAAGCGGATCTCTGCAGAAAGAAATCAAAGAAAAAAGGAGTTGGGACATTCTTATTTAAGTTCTTGGTACCTGACATCTGTGTAGATTTCAGGAGGGTACCATTCAATACATATGTCCATCCCTGCAAAACTGTACCAAAAAAATACAAATTTAGCAACTATATCTCATTGGCTAATCTTCAGATCTGCACCTCTCCTTGAAGAGAGGGGGAGGAGGAGCTATCATACCTGCAGACAGGCTGGCGACGGCAAGGTCGCCGGCAAGGAGACCCAGCTCTGGCCGAAGACACCGGCTGGGATGTCAGTTATATCTGAAGATAATTGGATAAATTAAGATGATGTTCAGCTGCTGCAGTTTTTTCAAACAATACACATAAAGAGCCAGCAAGACAACCTATTACATACACCATATGTAAATGTTAGCAGCTAAACATATGACATATCCTCCATTACTTCTTAAATGAAAACTGAAAATAAAACTGATCTCATTGGTTCAGACCCTTCTTCTCAATCCTTGCCTCTCACAGGAGTTTTCAGTTTCACAAATAAACGAATATGAAATCAAACAGCAGCAGGTAGTAGCAGAACCAGCAGCACCCAACAACATTGAACACATATACAACCAGCATCACACACATCTAGCAGCAGCACAAGTAGCAGCCGTACCCCTCAAAGAAACAACACAAGCACACAGTACAGTAGTAGTACTAAATCCAGGGAAGATCGAGGAGGAAGCAGGAGCTCACCAGCCTGACGGAGACGAGAACGAGCGGAGGAGGAGGGCGTGGGCGACGCGTGGCAGCGGTGCTGGCGCTGGTGCGTTCTCGGGCCCCCGCTAGTGGACGAGCTCCACGCGCGCGGGGAGCTCCCATGGCTCGTCGCCCTGCTATGCGCTGCGGACCGACGCGGGAGTCCTCACCATGAACAGGTCGCGACTGCTCATCGATGCGGGGGACCTCGCCATCTCCAGACGGAGGGGAGACGCGGGCTAGGTCTCCTTTTTCTCTGGCTGCTCGCTCGCTCGCTGTTCCTCTCGCCAGACGGGGGGAAGACGCGGGCTAGGTCTCCTTTTTCTCTGGCTGCTCGCTCGCTCGCTGTTCCTCTCGCTGCCCTCGCTCACTGCTCGGCGGCGGAGGCGACGGCGGCAAGAGGGGCGAGGGTCCCATGTGAAGAGACAAAGCTATCAAATTGAATATGAAACATATGTGCATTCAGAATATTAAACTGAGAACCTGACTGAACATAATCATCATGTTTCATGGAAAATGTTAATAGGAAACTAATAAAATTGATGTGCACGTTCAGGCTGCATAAAGAGTGGAATTGGGGAATATTAGAGACATGACTGTTGTTATATAGTTGTCCAAAATGATGACAAATTAACGACCTAGCAAAATCCACAGTATGAAAAATCGCGTCGTTGTAAACAGAATACAAGTATATAAACAGGTAAAAAAAAGAACTGGCAAAACAATATCCATGGTAGAATGGAAGAACATGCATGCGCCAATGGCGCAAGTAGCTGATTTAAACGAAAATGTATTTGCTTAGCAAAGCCTTTCTTTGAGAGTTTTTTTTTAAACTGCATTCTTCAGGACAATGTTTTATACCAATGATGTTCTCAAATAATTGAACTGGTCAATTTGAATTTCAAATTATATAGCATTGACAATATAGAATATACACAGATCATTTCGTTATTGACAGGGAGAGAATAAATTGTTCCATGACACATTATACCAAAAATAAAATGGGTTCAGACGCGTAAAAAGAAAGGAATCGCTGATGCATACCTCTCAGATTACGACACCTCTCGAAGAAAATTCCTATAAACAATCCCAGTTTTCGCAACAAATCGTTCGAGAAGAAACCAGGCACAACACTGCACACCAGACACAGGAGTCATTTTTGATGCAATGCATAAACTGTTGGCAATCAACCCATGGTTCGAAGTAGAAGACAAACCTGCATCTAGTTACATGAGTGGACAGGTTGCATGCTCTATAATCCCATTCTACGCCCGAACTTTTCTGCATAAAAAAAAGAGCCGAGAAAAAAGGATGAGTATGCAAAGGATATGAACAAATATTATTTACATGTATGGTAGTTTCAGAGCTCAGTGCATATTTTAAAGTGCTTTTGCCTCTGATTAGAACACAAAAAAACATGCAATGCATTAGTGTGAGTATAACGTCTCCACTGTTTCTCTAATAAAAATAAAGAAGGTAAACAGAGAGAATAATATTTAGCAAGCACATATGCCTATAATTTGTTGATTTCATGATGAGCATGCCCTTTTCAGAAAGAAAAATATGCATGAAGCACACGTATATTATCTAATTCTAAACAAGCAAGCTCGGAAGTTGGGTAAAAAAATATGTTGTAGTGACCGTGGCAGAAAGAATCACTTAATCTCTGACTCACTGTAAATGAAAGAGGAACTCCGTTGCATTAGGTTTTTTTCTGAACGATCTCTTGCATTAAGTTGGTGCGGGTCAAAAACAAAACAAAAAAAGTTTAGTCACTTGAGCTGTACGTGAAGAGTACAGACCAAAGTGTAGTTGTCATGCAAGTAGTACTTAGTTCGATTGTTAGGGAATGCCAACCAAGAGTACAAGAGTACAAACCCTTATCTTTCTCATTCATGATAATTTCATATTAGAAACGTTTATTATACTTTGTCGTTTCTCTCTATTAAGTATGAAAGTCTCTAGTTCAGTATGAATGTTTAAATGGACAGAGACTATTGACAGGGAAATGTGGTTCAGATGCAACCTTCATGTCCTCATCGGCACCCAGATGAGGTGGCCGTCAAGCGACATACTCAGACACGATGTTCTCCATGGCAAAGCCTATCATCCCCATATCTGAAGGAAAAGAGTCACAACCACAGTTTAAACCATGGACAATTTTCAATTCCGGGGAGAGCAAGAGAATGAGCAAGAGGGGCTCTGGAGGTAGGCGGAGAAACCAACCACGGTGCTCCTTACCTCGAGTCGAGCATCAAGTTCGCGCCGGGGGCTAATGTCATGGACGCCGAATCCTAGACAAAAATGCAACGAGCAAGGATTAATCTATCTCACCTAAATCGCAGTAGTTTTTTGCATCAACTATGTACACAGGGGGCTCACCATTGATAGCAACCTTCGTTTTCTCCCCACTCAAATATTCTGCTGAGAAAAAAGAGACAGCAACCTTCGTTTTCTCCCAACTCAAATATTCTGCTGAGAAAAAAGAGACTGACATTCACACCAAAATATGGTACTCCCTCCGTGAAAAATCACACTAAACAGGAAAAGCTAAACCGGAGCAGCACCGTACCTGGCGTAGGCGCGACGAAGAAGGGGCGTACTCAGACCTCAACCATCGGTTCCCGGCATTAGCCATCTCCATCTCTTGCGGTGTGGGGGCGGCCCGGGCGTCGAGGACAAGGGCGAGGCGAAGGGCCGCAGCAGCGCGAGATCGCAAACGGGGAAAGTTGCGAAGATGCGCGAGCAAGATGCCAATCCCGTGGAGGAGCAGCGGCGACGCGTGCTGGAGAAGAGAGGCAAGGGAGCTGTGCGCACGCGTATGGAGGAAGGAGGCCGACCTGCGCCAGATCCCTCGATCGAGAACGTGGCGACGCGCGAGCGGGGGGGAGGGGGGGGGGGGGCGGCGGCGGCAAGAGGAATGAGGGACGCGGGGGGAGACCGGGCTAGGTCTTTCTTTCGCTGCCCGCTCGCTTTGCCCGTCTCGCTGCTGTTTTTTTTTCTCGCGCGGTGCGCTCGGCTGGGTTTATATGCCTATGTGTGAAATGACGAAAATACCCTCGGCGGGACATCGAATTTACAGGTGATGGCAGAAAACTATTCATAGCTCTATAGGGGGCGACGTGGCTAGCTTCATCCTGCCTAGCACTTCTCGAGGGTTTATATGTTCAATACCCCATGTACGTACACTATAGTGCACAACTAGAAAGGCAAGGTAGATAGTAGATACTAGTCCACCACCAGCAGAGCAAAGGTAACTAGTTAAAGATCAACGTTGATACGGTGCTAGCACAGTAGCACCATTCTCTCTTTATTTGGTGCAGCTGCTGGACAACATATCAACTTCGCCGAAAGCTCTCCTTCACCTTGCGACAACCTTTGGATCCTTATAAATTTCTGAATTTCCCTGAATCTAATACTAATTGGCCTGCTCTCGGTTGACATTTATATAATAATAATCTGGAAGAGCTGAGATGCAAAGGTTTTCGCCTGGAAAGAGCACAATGTTCATATTTTCAATGGTAATTACAAGTCGATGGATAGGATATGCCAGCTGATCGTTCATGCAGACTGCCTCTTGCTGTTTGTCCTGTTGTTTCCTATCCTTTACATCACTGAAAATGAAGTGCAACATGTTTCCCGTTCCACTCCTTTACATCAATGAAGTGCAATATTTCCCCCCCCCCTTACAACAGGTCAAGCCGGACAAGGGCAGTTGTAAAGCTTTTCATGCACCAATCCACAGACGTAATATAACCACAAGCAGATCAACAAAAATGGGTGCTGGTTGAAAGACACCGGGAAGATGAGTCAAGAACATAAATCACTGGACACCACTAGTTTAGAGCACATGGGCTTGTGACACGGTTTACCCATCTACACCTACAGAACACCATAACATTAATTGGTTTCGATGATAACAGAACTCTAGCGACACAAAGCGAATGGTTCTTGTTGAGTATTGTGATTGTTTAGGAAACATAGATAGATTAGGATTGTTCCTGCCTTGACTTGTACTCCAAGATGATCATGTACTTCTATATATATGCCCACGAGGCTCAACCAATATATCAACTATTCCACCAAACCTCTCTCTTCCCTTTCAACATGGTATCTGCCGCAAGTTTCTAGACCTAGCCGCCGCCCGCCGCTTCCGCACCGCGCGCCGTCCCCGGGGCGGTCGGTCTCCATGACCGCCGTCGGGGGCCGCGCCGCCCGTACCTAGGTTTCGTCCGCCGGTCGTGTTGACCGGCTGCCCTAGAGAGTCTTTTCCCCGATCTCTTGATCCGGAGTTTTCTCTCTTCCGTCGGTCGCCTTGATCGACGTTTCCTTTTTGGCTTTCCGATCTTAGATCGGTTTACGTCGCCCGCCGCCGCCGTCGACCACCGCGCCTCTACTCCAATCTCGGCGCGACCCGGCTTCACCACCGACCCGGCGGCCTCGCTCAACCCGGCGGCCCCTCAACGCCGCCGTTCGCGCGCCGGCACGCCCGTCGATCTACGCCGGCCGTCATCGCCCTCCTCCTATTGGGACTCCTGCATCGCCCCGCCCCGACGGCCTCGCGCCATGCGGCGGCCCATCAATGCCGTCGTTCGCGCGCCGGCCTGCCCGTCGATCTCCACCGTCGCTTCGTCCGGTCGCGTACCGACTGCCTCGCGCCGGCTGTGTCGGCCTCGCCGGCTGCCTCGCGCCGACTGCGTCGGGTCGGCTGCCGACCCCGGCCGCGTCGGGCTCGTACACACGTCGTCTCACGCCGACCATTGTCGTCGACTCCATCTCGGACTCCGCCGCCATCCCGTCTCCACCGAGCGGTGTCCCCGACCTCGCGCGCGACCGGATTGATCACCCGCCCGCCGCCGCGATCCGCCTCATCTATGCCGTGCGACCGACCTGGCCCGTCGGTTGCGCGCGCCTCCGCAGGTCCCGTGAAGACTGTCTCGAGTAAAGTGCGCCCCTCCATCGATCGAGCACTGGGCTGCCACTGCGCCGCCCCGTCGGGCCGCAGCGCCGCCGCCCCGTGGTTCTCCTTGCGACTGCACCGATTCGTGCGTTGCAGCTACGTCGCCCCTTCGGGCCGTAGTGCCGCGACACGCGGTCCCCGCCGCCGCCCGAGGCCGTTCCCGTGGCTGCACCGACCCGCGCACCGCCGTTGCGTCGCCCCTTCGGGCCGTAGCGCCGCGGCACGCGGTCCACGCAGCCGCCCCGAGGTCTTCCCGCCGTCGCCCCGACTGCCTGCTGCCGTTGCGTCGCCCCTTCGGGCCGCAGCGTCGCGGCTCGGGGTTCACCCCGCCGTCTCCGCACGTCGACTCTACGTGGTATGCGCCGCGCCACCTCCCTTGGCGCGGGAACACCACCGTCCGCGCCGGTCTTCGTCACGCTGTCGGGTTCTTCCTCGCCTACTTCGAGCATCGCCGCCGCGCTCCTCGCTAGCCGCCGCCGCCGTCAGGCCGCCGCCGCGGCGCTCCTAACCAGCCGCCGCTGCTACTCTTCTGCGTCGCTGCGGCTTGCTCACCTGAGCTACGCCGCGCCTCTTCGGCGCCGCTGTAGCTCGCCGACCCGAGCCGCGCCGCCTGTCCACCCCCTTCATCTTCGTCCAGCACCAGCCCGTCGCCAGCGTCGCCGTCATCTACCCCGACCACTTCGTCTACTCCGACCACCGTTGGTGACATTGGTCCCGCGCCGATGGACGTCGCAATCGTCGTCGAGTTCTTCTCTGCTGGGCCCTCCGACTTCTCCGACATGGCGTACAGCTCGTGCAGGTCCCCGTCTACGCATGCCCGGTGCTGGCAACACCGACGCGTGCCTTCGTCCATGACGTGTCCTCGGACTTGGCAATCCCGGTGTGACACATCTCAACTACGTCTTCTTCCCGACGCACCACTCCTTCGACACCACTGCGCCCATGACTAACTCGGCGCCTCCTTGCGCCCGCGGCTCCTCGGATACTACCTCGACACCGGCTACCCCGACTCGACATCGACCACGGCATTCTTCACACGGCTACCTCGACCACGGCTACACCACCCACGCTCTCGGCTCCTTCGACATCGGCACAAAGGGCTACCGCCTTGCTTGAGCAACCTCGTCGGTTTCTACTCCAGTCACGACTTCCGCGATGCATCGACCGTTACGACTGTGGGGGGATGACTGTCGGCTTACCTTTGGATTCTTCTCTAGTCTCACCGTCTGCGTCGCTACCGTTGTGACTGCGGGGGGATGTTGAGTATTATGATTGTTTAGGAAACATAGATAGATTAGGATTGTTCCTGCCTTGACTTGTACTCCAAGATGATCATGTACTTCTATATATATGCCCACGAGGCTCAAGCAATATATCAACTATTCCACCAAACCTCTCTCTTCCCTTTCAACAGTTCTGAATGGAGGACTGACAGCCAACCACCAACAAAACACTATAGTCATACTACTACTAGTACTAGCATGAGTCTGTCATAGAGAAAGCAATATTAAGAGCGGCAAGCCGACGCACACGCACGGCCAGTAGCACAGAGCACAGGCACTCGGGGAGATGGGGATTATGTCGCACGGGGCTGAGAGAGAGTGGATAGCCGAACCGGTAAGGGCAATTTGATCGTATTATGTGATTTGGTGGGAGGGCAAACCAGTCATTTGTCGCTTTGGAGCCGGCTGCGAGGAGCAGAAGCTCGATTTTCCGGCTGCGGCTTCTACTCGTTTTCTTTGGAGCGCTCCGCGAGTGGGCTGCGTGGAGCGAGTGCTAAAAGAGCCTGTTTGTTTGGGCTCCGGCTTGTGTGGGCCAGAAGCTGTAGAAGCTGCTCCTGGAAGCCCAAACAAACACACCCTAATACTACTAGTACTCAAGCAGCTCAGAATGGAGGCCCAAGCACCAAAGGACAAGAAAACAGCATGAATACTAGCGGTGATCGCCAGGTCTATGACCAACGCGACATCACAGAGGCCTTCGGCCACCACGAGGCATAGGCCATTTGTCAAGTGGCAATGGGTTGGCTCTACAACCAAGGTAGCGTGGCTCAGGCAACGGCCATCTGTCATGAGCAAGAAAGTACAAGTCAGTGAAGAGATCTATTTTAAACAATGTTACAGATAGATATTAACATGTGTAAGAAAGAATACTTGTTTGCATCAATCGCTGCAATAGTTTCAGGGTTTCCGTGTGTCCCGCCAGGCAACAACCATCTGTGTGGTTGATCAGCCATATTTCAAAAGGCATAAGAGTTACTGAATAAATTATTTCAAACAATATGTACACACCGTACTTAAGAAAGAATACCTGTTTTCAACACCCTCGACAATAGCATCATCTGCACTAGTCCTGCAGGTACACCGAAAATCAATTTTACCATGAGGAAACAAGTTCGTTTAAACCAATGACATACCAGCTTAATGCATTAAAAAATAGAAAAGGATAAGAGCACGATGAAAGGGTACAGGTAAGTATGGTATCAAGTATGATAGTGGTAGATAACAACAGAACACACCGATGAATTAAGTTATCGGAATCATGTACCATTACATCACTACATCAGTGCACAGTATTACACTTGGGGGCACACACAAGTTGTCATATCAGCCCAAACCAATTGGGCCAAAATTATGTTCAAGTGAAAATGACTGAACGATGTGAAAACTAGAGATGAATATACAGATAGGACAACATCCCTAAAACCTACAAGCTTCTTTCAATTTTTTTAAAGACATACCGTTTTTTATCGAAGTTCAATAAGAGGCGGTGAATAACATCCCTCGGCAGGAACGGGGTTTCTTCCTCCTCATAAAAGTTCATTCCAACAAAATTCTCATCATTGTCAATAAGAGGCCCCCCAATCCCAGCCTAGCAAAACAGAAGGAACAACATACAAGAGTTACACACAGATATCGTTTGATAGACGTAATGGTAGCTTATGTTAGTATTCCAACGCTAATAACTTTTTGGCATGTTAGAGGTACTGGGGAAGTCCATAAGAATTACCTTGGTGATTTTACAGGTGGAGACACAAAGTTCTTTGCAATCAAGTTTGCTTTGTTTGCCAATCAACACCTTCCCCTCAACAGCCATTAGTATGCGACGCGAAAAAAGACTACCCACAGCTATTACATCCATAGATGAGGTAACTGGATGCCCATGGATTTTTATTGTACGAGGACGCCAGAATCCCATGATGTCAACAAGAGCAACATTGTAGTGTAAATTATAACAGTTCAATATCCCTACAACTCGAAATCCACCTGGAAGGCAAACTTCAATCTGCAATAATAAGGTTATGTTAATAACCAGTATCTGAAATGAAAAGGAAAAAAAAAATGATACTAGCAATTAACAGTAACAACCCATAAGTTATTATCAATCATGTTTGCACTGCCAGGAACTCTAACCAAACTTGCTGAAGTCAGAATTGTTGCAGAGCATTCTTTGCCCTTTATAAATACACCTGTGCAAGAAAACTTCTTTGCAAATCCTACAGAGATAGTCATTTCAGTTATCAATCATTGAACAATTAAAAACATGGAAAAGTAAGACTGTATAACAGAGTCATCACCATTGAATGAGGCAAGTGAGACAACACTTTGATTCATTTCTGAAGCAAGACGTTTGCTTGATTCTGAAGCAAGTGAGTAGGCACTTCGATCCATTTGTGAACCAAAACCTCCCAATGGTTCCCTCAAGATATCATTCTTGAACCTATCATCGAGAAGATTTATGTATCGCCCGCCTAGCATGATACAACAGTTAAAAGTGTTTGATAAAGTTTTGAAAGTGTGCGTGTGCAACATAAGGTACTCAGCAAAATAAGTAAAAATGTATTGGCTGTCAAGGGGTCACCGTAGGCCATTGCAGTTTCAACATGTAATCCAAGAAAATTTGGAGATGGTGGTGATCATCTTCCTTCTTCCATCACACCATTTCCACATCTTGTTTAAGGGTTTGCCAATTATGCCATATGAGTATTCCTCAGAGCTTTGATGTTTCTATATTATCTTGTTTTCCTAACTAAAGTCAGTTTCTGTGACCATGGATTTGCAGACTGATGTACCATATGCATGATTCAATTTATTTTTATGATTTCCATCGCAACAAGCAGGCATTCACCTAGTTTATCAGATAAATAAAATTGTGAAGACATAATTCCAGTACTATTCAGTCAGTATGTTTTTGCTATGTACTAACAGTATATGACCACACACCAAGTTAGTGGATAGGATCCCCATAATCTCCCAATTAGGTCGTTAATTACATAAAAATGGGGAAGCTGCCATTCAGTTTGACCATGGACCCAATATGAGGAACACAATCTAACTTCCTGTCTCGTCTTCCTCCCTGTGGTTCAACGGCTGTCAAAGGGACAGCCGCGCCTCTTGGGTCCAGGGCTGTCTCATTCTGGCCTTACAGCCAATATCCTATGAAATAAATTTGCTCACCTAATGCCATGAGGAAAGCTGAATCTCCATAACGACCTTTAATTCTTGCACTTACAGCTTCTTCAACCTCTTCCTTAACACTGCAGCAGAATATAGAAAACTCACTGTGATAAATCCAAAAAGAGTAGATATCAAGAGACACAGACCATGCACAAAATGAGAGTATTAAACAAGGGAAATATAGAACAAGGGAGCACCAAATAGTTGCATATATTTTACAGCAGATAAATTAAATAAAATTTAAAACAATTACTTCATGGGTCTGTTTAAATGTAGGTTTAGAGTGTAGCAGAAATATGTATTAGCGCCAGATTAACATAACAACCGTAATCTAGTACATTGCAAATGCAACTTGTTGGGCTACAGGAAAAGATGGTCACAGATGCAGAGCGACAGGAGATGTCAAAAAAAAAAAAAACAAGTACAAAATAGCTAATGAGGCAGTTTTGGGGATAAATTTGTAAACCTCAAAAGCTGGCATACAGAATGATACACCTTACACAAACTCAAAAAGAAATAGGGCAAGGAGATGTACGGTAGGATGTTGTCAGAGAGAAGAAACAGAGTGTGGTTCATCAATACTGAAAGTGTGCATACCTGACCATCCCGCGAAACCACATGAATTGACGAACTGAAGGCCTTCGTACGTAGGGGGTCTTTCGTTCTTTGGTAGCAGAGTAGTTCATCCCAACAAAGTTGCCATCAAAATCAACAAGGGGACCTCCAATCCCCACCTACCACAAACATGAGGATGAAGGCATGAAAAATGCAATTCATAATGCCTGAAACTAAGGATATGCATCAGTGCATGCAATGATAGAATATAGATTTAGCCATTCATACCATCAAACAGTTATTTATTTGAACCGTACAAACTAAAGCAGCTAGCTCACCTCATGGATTCGGCATGTGCTTAAAATCTTCTCATCGGTATGAGCGAATACAGAGGCAAGATCTAGTCCACTTGTGGTCTTTAATTCTCCTGAATCATAATAGCGCCATACAGCTGCTACCTTCCTATAAGGCTCAAACTGCATGGCACGATCAAGACTTAGATGATGTAGATGGGTGGGATTAATAACATCAACGTTCTTGATTTTGACGATGAAAAAATCAATATATATCTGAGGATTCTCTATCCACCCTGT
Source organism: Elymus sibiricus (assembly GCA_039707655.1). Classification (NCBI taxonomy): domain Eukaryota; kingdom Viridiplantae; phylum Streptophyta; class Magnoliopsida; order Poales; family Poaceae; genus Elymus; species Elymus sibiricus. Next base: position 380,627,115 of record CM077671.1, read on the forward strand.
GACAATCTGATCATCAGGAAGGCGTACTTTAATCTGAAATGAGCACAGGGCAATGGCTGTACTGAATTAATCATTACAGGTGCAGCATATACATTATGCACAATTAATAACACAGAAAAACTTACCGTCAAACTTTCAGTGATCTTCCTTCTAGGGTAAGTATACGGAATCAAATTTATCGATGTCAGGAAACACGTGGCATCAGGACATGAGCTTTCGATGCATGCGCCTGTGCATTCGCGTAATTGGGTGTCACCTGGAGAGGGGGAGAGTCATACGTACAAACTGAATAGCTGATCATAAAAAACAAGGTAACATGAGAAATTATTAACAGTATAATCGCCAACCATCGAATGAGGCCAGCGCCACAACACTCATGCTTAATCTGGAAAGTACTTGCTTACTCAGGGCGCCTTTTCGGGATTTACTCAATTTCGCTAAGGACTTGGCACTCAAACCTAGTTAATTGAAATAAAATCATGCGTGATACAGTTAATAGAACGGTCTACTATGAATAGTCAGGAAAAGGAAGAAGAAATGGACTCACTTGGCCTAATTGCTTTCATCTCACTGTTCATTCTTGCCCTAGAAGCATCATCAACCCCTTCCTTAACTCTAACACTGTAGAGTAACGCAGAAAACTCAAAGTGATAAATCAACAAAGGCAATATATCGCATCCACATACACAAAATGAGCTAGTATTAAACAACGGAAATTTACAACAAGGGAGCCAAATAGTTATACAGATATTTCACAGCAGATAAATTTAAGAAAATCTTTAAAAAAAATCCCCATGGGTCTTCTTGTTAAATGTAAGTTCAAGTGTAGCAGATATATGTATTAGCGCCGGCATTGAAATAACAACCTTAATCTAGTACAGTGCAGATCTAAACAATTTAAGAAAAGAAACACATGAGTAGAAAAATAGCTAATGGGAGAGTTTTGGGGATCTAAACTCGTAAACCTTGGAACCTGCTGTTTGGCTCTAAGAATGATACGCCTTGCACTCAAACTCAAATAAAAATAGAAGGGATATGTAGAAAGGATGCAGTAAGAGAGAAGCATGAGTAAGCCAAAGAGGGAAGGGCAGTTCATCAATACTGAAAGTGTACATACCTGACCTTCCCGTGAAACACCAAAAATCGGAAAATTCCCTCCCTTCGCAGGTAGGCAGTCTTCTCCATTTTGGTACGGGAGGAGTTCATCCCGACAAAGTTGCCATCAAAATCAACAAGGGGGCCTCCGATCCCCGCCTAGCACAGAAGTGACAATGAAGTTACACAGAGAAAATGCATGAAATTCATAATGCCTGAAACTGTAGAAAAGCAGCTCACCTTGTGGATCCGGCACATGCTTACGATTATCTCACTGGTTGGAGAGGCAAGATTTAGCCCGCTTGTGGCTGTTAAAAACCCAGAACTGAAACAGCGGTATACAGCTGCTACCTTCGTATGAGGCTCGGGCACATTGTCACAATCAAGACTTGCGGCATCAACTCCAGACACGTTCTTGATGTTGACAATGAAAAAATCAACATATATCTTAGGATCATCTATCCACCCAGTGACAATCCGATTATTCGGAAGGCGTACTTTAATCTGAAATGAGTGCAAGGTGAATTAATGATTACAGGTGCAACATATATATATATATATATAAGCATAATTAATAGCCCAGGAAAAGAGTAGAGAAAAAAGTTACAGTCAAACTTGCAGCTGGCCGAGTAGGTGGAATCAACCGTCTCGAAGTCAGGATTGTAGCTTCAGAATCAGAACATGAGGTTTCAATGCATATGCCTGTGCATTCACGTAACTTGGTATCACCTGGATATACAGAGAGGAAGTCACAAACGTGCCGACTGAATATCTCTGGTCAATAAAAGCAGGCAATATGAGAAAGTATCAACAGTAAGTATAATCACCAACCATCGAAAGAAGCAAGCGACACTACACTCCTACACAACCTTGAAACTACTTGTTCGCTGAGTTCACTCAGGGCCCCTGGACTGGATTCACTCGAGCTGCCCGATGTCACTAAGGAGCTTACCTCAGTGAGTTCACTCGAGGCGCCTGGACTGGATTCACTTGAGCTGCTAGATGTGGCTTTGGCTACGGAGGTACCATCGAAACCTAGTTAGTTCGAACTAAAATCATGTGTGATACAGTTAACAGCAGCGTCAAAATTTTATCATTATGAATGTGTACGTTGCAGGAAATAAAAGGGAACAGAGACATGGACTCACTTGGCCTAGTTGCTCTTTTGTGAGGGCGTCGCTGCTCTTGATCGGCTCTCATCAGACGGCGCTTGTTTTTCGTCATCGATCTTTAATTTTGAGCCAACCTGAATATATAAAATAGCAAGCACGGGAACAAAATTCAACAGACGCTGATTGATCGCAAGCCAGGGGGCCAAGCGCAGAGCAGCCGCGCGCAAGCACGGGAGGAGAGCTAGCAGGGATTGGGAGAGAAGGTACCTTGCTTTGCTCCTGGCTGGCGGCGGGCGGCGACAACGCACTGGTTAATACCCTGGTTTCGTCTGTCTGCCCGCCGCTGGCGCTGGTCGTTACTCGTTAGCCCCCGTTAGGGTTCCGTAGTTCCGTGCGTTAGCTAGAGTCGACTCGGCTTTTTTTTTTTTTTTGGAGAAACAGTCGCCTCGATTGTTAACGAACCAATGGTAACGTGATCCGTGAACAAACCTATAATTGGATGGTTAGAGGGATTAGGGTATTCCAAACACATTATGGTTCAAATCCTGGTGCTCGCATTATTCCTGAAATTGATGATATGCCGGCTCAGTCTCTCGAAGGTTCTCATAGAGGTAGAGTGTGCGTGTATGTGTTCATAGGAGTGAGTGTATGCGCGTGTATATGAGTGCTTGCTTCTATACTGTATTAAAAAAAATGGTAACGTGATCCGCCTGCACACACGATCAGGATTTTGTTTTTGTTTTTCTTCCGGTTCCTGTCCATTTTCTTTTTTTTGTACTCCCTCCATTCTAACTATAACACCGTATTTGGTTGGGGGTAATAAGAATCTGGGAATGGGAATTAAAGGGGTACGAGACTTCAAGTCTACTGTTTGGTTAGGGGATTGTGAATTTATAAAGGAATAGGCATGGGACTTGAGACATCAACTCCGATCGTTTTATTGACAGGGGAGGGGTGGGAGTTGGGAGTGAATTGTTTTAATGAGTCAATCTTAACCTTTCATCATAACTTATGTTCACTTTTGTGATTTAGTCCTTCGTCAATTTCCATGAACCAAACAAGGGAATACAAATTCTCACACATAATTCTTATCATGCGCCAAACAGGGGATTGAGAATAAAATGACTCATCACATGTCTAATCTTAATACAACTCCCTACGCTAAACTCCCATTCCCCTTCCCAAATATTGCCACTACAGACTATGCATGGAGCAAAATTTATACATCTGTATATATTAGTGAAATTTCTAAAAAGACTTATATTTTGGAACGGAGGGAGTACATTTCATGAGCTTATTTTCCAAATTCATGAGTTTTTTTAGAATCAAGAACAAATTTTAAATTCACAACTTCTTTTCCATTTTTTGAACATTTTCTTATTCATGAATTTTTCAAATTCGTAAACAATTTTTGGTTTCATGGATTTCTTCAAATTGCAAAATTTTATTTTTTTACTTTTTTACTTTGCAATTTTTTTCTGATTCGTGATCTTTACTCAAATTCGTGATATTTTTCGAATTGTTGAACTTTTTCCAAATTTGTGAACATTTTCGAACTTCATTAGTTTTTGTAAAATCACGAACTAAATACAAATTTGGGATTTGTTTCCAATTAGAGGACTTTTATAAATTGGAGAACCTTTTTTGACTTTGCAAATTTTTTTGACTTCATGATTTTTAATTCGTGAATATTTTTTCAGATTGATAGACTTTTTAAAATTCACAAAGAATTTTCAATTTATTTTAAAATTTTATCAAATCTTTCAAAATCAGAACAGATAAAAGTTAACTTGTAGTTGGATGGTTGTGGATAGTGGTATCCCCAACTCATCAGGGTTCAAGGATTTTGAATGGTTGGAATATAGTGTTTCAAAGAAAAAAGCTTATTGTCACTATTGTTTTCTTTTTAAACATGACCGAAGGGATGATAAATTTGGTTATGAGGTTTTCTCCAAATTGGGTATGACAATTTGAAAAATGCAGTCACAACATTACGTAAGCATGTCAGTGGGGCAACTAGCATCCACAATATGTAAAAAACAGCATATGAAGATTTCAAAAATCGAAGGGTAAGTTTGAAAACTAAAGTAACAACTTACAACAAAGAGTCACTAGTCAAGTATGAAACTCGTGTGGATACATCTTTGGGCATTTTAAGTTATCACTGGTGCTGCGACGTGCTATACGAACGGTTTTTAACCCCTTTCCGCGACGTAGTTGTAAACCGTCGCCTTGCATGTGTGGACGATAGGGGGGGTCTATCCCACACGACACGGAAAACCCGTCGGCGATGGTGACCAACGAACGCAAACGATCTACCAAACGTGATCGTGTGCGGTGCAGGAATATATCGCACACACTATATTTTGGACGTACGTGTGGGATTTGGGATCAATCACACACATCTATCACGAGTCAAAGCGTCTAATTGCTCAGGGAAAACAAATGGTGTTTGACCTTTTACCGTTTGTGAAACATTACCTAATTCACACGGTCCATGATATAAACTGTATGTTATATCTTCATCATTGCACACGAGATTTCCCTGGAAACCGTCTGCCATGCATGATATCATCGCACATGTTTGCCGAAAATTTTACGTGTGGGATCGTCTTTGCATCGGGGACGGTTTCCTGTTGGCTCACGTGTGAGATAAGGTGCTATCACAAACGATTGAGGAGCTCCAAAGCACACGTACAAGTGTTGCAAATCGTTTGCGATTTCTTATGTGTCACCAACGTTTCAGTTTATACCTCGTGTGCTTTTCGTGTAGATCACAGTCGGTTGCACTATGAGTTGCGTGTGCTTTTACTGTTGATCACAGACGGTTCCGCTATGAGTTATGTGTGCTTTTCCTGTGGATCACAGGCGATTGCGCTATGAGTTGCGTGTGCTTTCCATTTTGAATCGCAAACGCTTAGTTGCTTGAAACTTGTGTGCTGAAAAAGCCATCTTATTGTAAATATCGCATTTGAATCATCCTGTAAATAGCAAATTCGCCACAATCTGCAATCAACAAATAGTGTCCACATGAAGAACATTCATCATAATTCGGCATAATATGCAATTGAACGAATAGTGTCCACAGGAAGAACATTCATCATAATTCGCTGTACATAATCATAGTGTACGAAATACAAAGACATGATCACATGGAAAATAATGCATCCATGCGTATATGTTTAGCTGATAACACTATATGAATGCGTACTTATTATTGGGGGATACGGATCCTGAAATCTTCGACGTCTTTAGAGGGATTGATATAATGTTTCACAAAGAAGGTGCTGATAAATTTTCTAACAAACAACAATTCATCTGCGGCGAGCGGTTTAGAAGTCATCAGTCCAAAGATCAACTGCAGGACTTTTAGATCAGAATGTGACATACGTGTGGAGTAGAAGATAGTAATTAAGAGACAGACTTACTGGTTCTATTTTGTCAGCATCGGCATCACATTCAACATGTCTGCATAGGCTAATCATGTGTGAGCAAACGTAGTATCCACATAGGGTGGTCCCTTGTTGTTGCTGAGGACACTGCAATTTGTTATACATATTAGTCATGTATTTGCCCTGTTTGGAACAACCAAACCGGTGTAAGTTGTTTATTTTTTTTCTTTGGAGAGAAATAGAAAGAGGTTTACTTAGAAACTTGAACTATGACTTGCATTTTTTGAAAATAACGGATCTCGTTGTCTTACCGGAGAAACGATCACGTGCTGCAGAGGTAGTTGGGCATCGAACCGTCTCCCTCCTAAAGTTATGGTCTTACACAATACACTGCGAATGAAGATGAATTTTCACATACTCAATTCTTGAACCAGATATGAACACAACATATTAACATCAAAGAATTCAATTCCTATCCATGAAATCCTGAAGATGACTTAGATCCTGAGGCGCATTTGACTCTCTGAGGCGCATTTGACTCTCTGGGAGAATCCAGGTAGTAAATTGTGTTACGTTTTGGAACAATGACCACCAAGATCCAGTGATCTCTACAGTTTAAGAAAACCTTGAACTTACGAATTATGTCAAAAACTGAAAGACGATCAATGTATGTGTGGTTGTATATTTAACTTACCCTTCATGATATGGACACATGCCCGATGGAAGCCTCGTGTGTGCCATTTTTACTTAACAAAATGTCGTTTACTAAATCAAGATCTATGAAATGCGCATGCACCCTTATTGATCTCTGCGTCGTCAATCCCCTGAGAAGAATACAATACATTTAGTTTTTTTTTTCATGTACAACCTTGTATGGAGAAGTTGATCAGAGTTTGTGAAGTACTTACAACATCAAGGATTTGACAAGAGTGGCAGCAAGCTTATCGAAGTTGAAGAAGAGATGAAAGTCCTCGAATTCCACACTGATGGTACCTGCATCGTGAGAGAAATGATGACGGTCGTAGTGCAATGCCACAATGTTATGATCTTCTCCTTTTGACATTATGTCCATGCAATATTTAAGTAACTTGCGACAAATGGAACTGCACTCCTCAAAGTATTCACCAACAAGAAATGGATGTACATGCTTATACTTGCGTGCTTCAAATGGGTCTACTTTCTGACTAGAAAGTAGCTTTTCAACTTCTGCTTCAGACATTTCGTCAGAACCGGGATTACCCATCCCTTCGAAAAACTTGTTGTTAATTTGGTTATGGGCGATGACTCTTTCTAGTAGGAGGCTCTTGGTCCCGTCCCTCCTCGGTTTTGGGGGCCCCATCTGCCTTTGTGCAACCGTGCTCACTTTCCTCTTGTTAGCTGAAGAACTTCTTGTTTGACGTCCGGTTTCATGAACGACGTGATGCTGAGAAGCCTGTGAAGGTACAATGGACTGCTGAACAGATGATGCCGCTGTGACGGACTGTTGAGCTGTAGTACAAGAGGCGACGGACAGCTGACCAGCTGTTGAAGCTATGCCGGGGTTTTCAGCAGCTGGTGCCAACGTGTCGGTGTGTTGATGCGGCTGTGACAACGCGTTGGTTTGCTGAGCAGGAAGTGCCGACACATTGATATGTCTCCATCGTATCTATAATTTTTGATTGTTTCATGCCAATATTATACAACTTTCACATATTTTTGGCAACATTTTATATGATTTATTTGACTAACATATTGATCCAGTGCCTAGTGCTAGTTCCTGTTTGTTGCATGTTTTTTGTTTCGCGGAATATCCATATCAAACGAAGTCCAAACGCGATAAAAATTTATGGAGATTTTTTTTTGGAATATTTGTGAATTTTGAGAAGTGGAATCAATGCAAACGGAGCCCCACAGCCCCCACAAGACACCAGGGCGCGACCAGGGGGCCCAGGCGCGTTCTGGTGGGTTGTGCTCACCTTGTAAGTCGGGTGGAGCTCTCCTTCGGGCGCAAGGAAGCTAATTTTTGGATAAAAATCCCCTCAAAGTTTCAGCCCGATCGGAGTTACGGATCTCCGGGAATATAAGAAACGGTTTTCGGCCAGAAAACAGGAACGTGAAACAGAAGAGAACAGAGAGGGAGATCCAATCTAGGAGGGGCTCCTGCCCCTCCGCCGCCATGGAGGCCATGGACCAGAGGGGTAACTCTCCTCCCATCTAGGGGGGAGGCCATGGACCAGAAGGAGGGGTGCTCTCTCCCCCTCTCTCCCGGTGACGCCGGAACGCCGCCGGGGAAAGCATCGTGACGGCGATCTACATCAACAATCTTGCCGCCGTCAACACCAACTCCCCCCCCTCTATGCAGCGGTGTAATACCTCTCTTCCCCGCTGTAATATCTACTTAAACATGGTGCTCAACTCCATATATTATTTCCCAATGATATTTGGCTATCCTATGATGTTTGAGTAGATCTCTTTTTTCCTATGGGTTAATTGTGGTATGATGTTATGGATGTGAGTTGTATGTTGGTATGGTGCTGTCCTTTGGTGCCCTCCATGTCGCGCAAACGTGAGGGATCCCCGCTTTAGGGTGTTGCAATATGTTCATGATTTTCCTATGGTGGGTTGCTTGAGTGATAGAAACATAAACCCAAGTAGGTGGGTTGTTTGTGTATGGGAGTAAAGGGGACTTGATACTTAATGCTATGGTTGGGTTTTACCTTAATGAACTTTGGTAGTTGCGGATGCTTGCTAGAGTTCCAATCATAAGTGCATATGATCCAAGTACGGAAAGTGTGTTAGTGTATGCCTCTTCCTCATTGCATATGACAAGTATCTATCATATTATATTCAATTGCCTAGGGACAATCTTTCTCTTGCGTTACACAAAAAGCTTTCTACTAAGTTATTTACTTTATTGTCCTTTTATTAAAACAGCAGCTAACTTTTATTTCCACGTTCTTTATTATCTTGCAAAGTACTTCTAGTTTTATTCCCGCAAAGTAGTTTCATACTTGTTCTAGGTAAAGCAAACGTTAAAGTGTGCACAAAGTTGTATCAGTGGTCGATAGAACTTGAGGGAATATTTGTTCTACCTTTAGCTCCTCGTTGGGTTCGACACTCTTACTTATCGAAAAAGGCTACAAACGATCCCCTACACTTGTGGGTTATCACACATCGGTATGCTTATCAGGCGGCTATGAACCGCTGGACTATTGAGCAGGTGGTTCCTGATTTTCGGACTGCTTAGCAGGTGGTTCCGGACTTTCGGACTACTTAGCAGGCGGTTCCGGACTTTCAGACTGCTTAGCAGGTGGTTCGACCGGGTTTTTGTGCTGAGCATGCAGTGCCGATGTGTCTGCACTATCTGCTTTAGTGGCCGGCATCTGAACCGATGATACGTCTTCAGCAGTTGTAGGCCTTACCACATGCTGCTCAGGAGCGGACGATGACCTCGCCTATACGGCAGGAAGTCGGGTGGGCTGATCACAGGTTGATGCATCGGGCATCGGATTCCCAAGAGTATGTTCATCGAGGGAGTCACACAAGATCTGTTGTGGCGAGAAGAGAGTCACAGGTTTGAGGGCGCCATTGGTTGCTTTTGGGGGGCTGGAGGGATCTCATCCATGAAGTCTATTTCTTTCTGTGGCCACTAGATATGATTTAACCTTGTTTATTCCAAGGTCCTCTACTCATCAGGGTCCCCAAGGACATTCTTCAGGGAAAAATTACTGAATCCAGGCTTTATTTCAGTCACGTAGCACTTCACACAACCCGGCTTCAATGGCACATTGTCCAACAAGAGTCCCCCGTCAAAGTCAGGGTTGTAAACCCACCTTGTTGCACATTTTAAAGTACCTTCATAATGTGTAAGCATGACCTTCACTCTCCCCCTGTCCATATAGATCAGATATAGCACCATCATGTCCAGCTGCAGCATCCTTGTCGCTGGGGTCAGCTGATGCACAACTACTCTTGTGCGGTGTTGCCATACAATAAGTGGCATCATCCATGCCGACATCCCCTTGCGTCTCTTGGCTATCTCTCAGCATTAGTGTCTTCTCCTGCATATATGACTCCTCAACTTCCTTTCGAACTCCAGGATACATGTTGATATGTCCATTTTGCATCATGTTTTCCAACTGTTATTTATAATGTTTTATGCATAATAATGCTTTATGGAGTAATTCTAATGCCTTTTCTCTCATAATATGCAAGGTTTACACAAAGAGGGAGAATGACGGCAGCTGGAATTCTGGACCTGAAAAAGCATGTCAGAGATACCTATTCTGCACATCTCCAAATGAGCTGAAATTTTACGAAGAATTATTTTGGAATAAAAAAAAATAGTGGAGCAAATAACTACCGGAGGGGGGCTACCTGGTGCCCACAAGACACCAGGGCGCGCCAGGCCCCATAGGCGCGCCCTGGTGGGTTGTGGGCAGCCCAACCCACCTCCAATGCCCATCTTCTGGTACATAAGGTCTTTTGACCTAGAAAAAATCAGGAGAGGACTTTCGGGATGAAGCGCCGCCATCTCGAGGCGGAACTTGTGCAGGAGCACTTTTGCCCTCCAGCGGAGCGATTCCGCCGGGGGAACTTCCCTCCCGGAGGGGGAAATCGAAGCCATCATCATCACCAAGAACCCTCTCATCTTTGGGAGGCCAATCTTCATCCACATCTTCAATAGCACCATCTCTTCTCAAACCCTAGTTCATCTCTTGTGTTCAATCTTTGTACCGGAACCTCAGATTGGTACCTGTGGGTGATTAGTAGTGTTGATTACATTTTGTAGTTGATTACTATATGGTTTATTTGGTGGAAGATTATATGTTCAGATCCATTATGCTATTTAATACCCCTCCGATCTTGAGCACTAATATCATTTGTGAGTAGTTACCTTTGTTCTTGAGGCCATGGGAGAAGTCATGTTGCAAATAATCATGTGAATTTGATATGTGTTCGATATTTTGATGATATGTATGTTGTGATTCCCTTAGTGGTGTCATGTGAACGTCGAGTAAATGGCACTTCACCATCTTTGGGCCTAAGGGAATGCATTGTGGAGTAGTTATTAGATGATGGGTTGCTAGAGTGACAGAAGCTTAAACCCTAGTTTATGCGCTCTTTCGTAAGGGACCGATTTGGATCCAAATGTTTAATGTTATGGTTAGATTTTATCTTAATACTTTTCTCGTAGTTGCGGATGCTTGCGAGGGGGTTAATCATAAGTGGGAGATTTGTTCAAGTAAGAACAGCACCCAAGCACCGGTCCACCCACATATCAAATTATCAAAGTAGCGAACGCGAATCAAACCAACATGATGAAAGTGGCTAGATGAAATTCCCGTGTGCCCTCAAGAACGCTTTGCTTATTATAAGAGACTGTTTTGGCCTGCCCTTTGCCACAAAAGGATTGGGCTGCCTTGCTGCACTTTATTTACTGTTACCGTTACTTGCTCGTTACAAATTATCTTACTATCAAACTACCTATTACCAACAATTTCAGTGCTTGCAGAAATTACCTTGCTGAAAACCGCTTGTCATTTCCTCCTGCTCCTCTTTGGGTTTGACACTGTAACTTATCAAAAGGACCATGATTGATTCCCTATACTTGTGGGTCATCAAGACTCATTTCTGGCACCGTTGCCGGGGAGTCAAGCGCTCTTGGTACGTGGAAATCGGTAAGGAAAAATTTGTATTACGTGCTGAAATATATTGTCGCTTGTCACTATGGAAAACAATCCTTTGAGGGGTTTATTTGGGGTATCTTCACCTCGACCGGAAGCACAATTAGTTGCCCCTCAACCTACTACACCTACTGAAAATATTGGTTATGAAATTCCTTCGGGTATGATAGAACAACTGCTAGCTAATCCTTATGCAGGAGACAGAACTGAACATCCTGATATGCATCTGATACATGTGGATGAAATTTGTGGATTATTTAAACTTGCAGGTTTACCCGGAGATGAAGTTAAGAAGAAGGTTTTTCCTTTATCTTTGAAGGGAAAGGCATTGACATGGTATAGGCTATGTGATGATATTGGATCATGGAACTGGAATCGATTGAAATTGGAATTCCACCAAAAGTTTTATCCTATGCATCTAGTTCATCGCTCTAGCTTGGGGGAGGCTTAAGTCAATGTTATATTCATCCCCAATCATGAGCTCTTGAGAGAAATTATTATTCAAAAAATTTATGCTCGGCTTTCTCATAATCATCGATCCATGCTCGATACTTCTTGTACTGGTTCTTTTATGAAGAAGACTATTGAATTCAAGTGGGATCTCTTAGAAAGAATTAAACGCAACTCTGAAGAATGGGAACTCGACAAAGGTAATGAGTCAAGTATTAAGCTTGAGTTTGATTGTGTTAAATCGTTTATGAATACTGATGATTTTCACAAGTTTAGCACTAAATATGGACTTGACTCTGAGATAGTTGCCTCTTTCTGTGAATCAGGTACTCATGTTGATCTCCCTGAGGAGAAGTGGTTTAAATATCATCCCCCTATTAAAGAAGAAATCAAAGAACCGGTCATAGCTAAATATGAAACTATGATTTATAATGTTGATCTAGTTGTGCCTACTGCTTATATTGAAAAACCACCTTTCCCTGTTAGGATAAAGGAACATGCTAAGGTATCAACAGTGGTTCGCAAGAGTAATATAAAAGCACCTAAACCCTCTGAACAAATTAAGGTAGAACCTGGTTTTGTTATGGTTAAAGATCTCTTGGCCGAAAACATTGATGGGCATGTTATTTACTTCTGTGATGAAGCAGCTAGAATTGCCAAACCTGATGAAAAAGATAAACATAGACCCGTAGTTGGCATGCCTGTTGTCTCAGTTAAAATAGGAGATCATTGCTATCATGGTTTATGTGATGTAGGTGCTAGTGTGAGTGCTATTCCTTTTATCTTATACCAAGAAATTATGAATGACATAGCACCCGCTGAAATAGAAGACATAGATGTTACTATTAAACTTGCTAATAGAGACACCATCACACCACTTGGGATAGTTAGAGATGTTGAAGTCTTGTGTGGGAAAATAAAATACCCTACTTATTTTCTAGTCCTTGGTTCCCCACAAGATAATTTTTGTCCCATAATATTTGGTAGACCTATCTTGAACACTGTTAATGCTAAGATAGATTGCAAGAGAGAAACCGTCAGTGTTAATTTTGGTGATGTGTCTCATGAATTTAATTTCTCCAAGTTTCGTAGACAACCTCATAATAAAGAATTATCTAGTAAGGATGAAATAATTGGTCTTGCTTCTATTGCCGTACCTCCTACTGATCCACTAGAACAATATTTTCTCGACCATGAAAATGATATGCACTTGCGTGAAAGAAATGAAATAGGTAAAGTATTCTTTGTACAACAACCTCTCCTTCAACACAATTTTCTTGTTGAAACCGTAGGAGGTCCTCCTCCACCTAAAGGTGATCCTGTGTTTGAATTAAAGCAATTGCCTGACACTTTGAAATATGCTTATCTTGATGAGAAAAAGATATATCATGTTATTATTAGTGCCTTTCAGAACATGAAGAAGAAAGATTACTAAAAATTCTGAGAAAGCACCGTGCTGCTATTGGATATACTCTTGATGATCTTAAGGGCATTAGTCCCACTCTCTGTCAGCACAAAATTAATATGGAACCTGATGCTAAACCCGTTGTTGATCACCAATGACGATTGAATCCTAAGATGAAAAAAGTGGTAATGACTGAAATATTAAAGCTTCTGGAGGCAGGTATAATCTATCCCATAGCTGATAGTAGATGGGTAAGTCATGTTCATTGTGTCCCTAAGAAGGGAGGTATTACTATTGTTCCTAATGATAAAAATGAACTTATCCCATAAAGAATTGTTACCGGCTATAGAATGGTAATTGATTTTAGAAAACTAAATAAAGCTACTAGAAAAGATCATTAACCTCTTCCTTTCATTGATCAAATGCTAGAAGAATTATCTAAGCACACACACTTTTGCTTTCTTGACGGATATTCTACTTTCTCTCAAATACCTGTTTCGCAACCTGATCAAGAGAAAACTACCTTTACTTGCCCTTTTGGAACCTATGCTTATAGACGTATGCCTTTTGGTTTATGCAATGCACTTGCTACCTTTCAAAGATGTATGACTGCTATATTCTCTAATTTCTGGGAAAAGATTGTTAAGGTTTTCATGGATGTTTTTTCCGTTTACGGAACTTCTTTTGATGATTGCTTAAACAACCTTGATCGAGTTTTGCAGAGATATGAACAAACTAATCTTGTCTTGAATTGGGAGAAGTGCCACTTTATGTTTAATGAAGGTATTGTCTTGGGACATAAAATTTCCGAACGAGGTATTGAGGTGGATAAAGCTAAAGTTGATGCAATTGAGAAAATGCCATGTCCTAAAGATATTAAAGGTATCCGTAGTTTCCTTGGTCATGCTGGTTTCTATAGGAGGTTTATTAAGGACTTCTCTAAAATTTCTAGGCCTCTTACTAATCTTTTACAAAAGGATATTCCATTTGTTTTTGATGATGATTGTGTAGAGGCCTTTGAAACACTTAAGAAAGCCTTAATTTCTGCACCTATTGTTCAACCACCTCATTGGAATGAACTTGCCTTTTGAAATTATGTGTGATGCTAGTGATTATGTTGTTGGTGCTGTTCTAGGACAAAGAGTTGATAAGAAATTAAATGTTATCCATTATGCTAGCAAAACTCTAGACAGTGCCCAAAGAAATTATGCTACTACTGAGAAAGATTTTTTAGCAGTTGTGTTTGCTTGTGATAAATTCAGATCTTACATTGTTGATTCTAAAGTAATTGTTCACACCGATCATGCTGCTATAAAATACCTAATGAAAAAGAAAGATGCTAAACCTAGACTCATTAGGTGGGTTCTCTCGATACAAGAATTTGACTTACATATTACCGATAGGAAAGGAGCTGAGAACCCAGTAGCTGATAACGTGTCTAGGTTAGAAAATATTCTTGATGACCCACTACCTATTGATGATAGCTTTCCTAATGAACAACTAGCTGTAATAAATGCTTCTCATAACACTCCTTGGTATGCTGACTATGCTAATTACATTGTTGCTAAATACATACCACCTAGTTTCCCATACCAACAAAAGAAAAATTCTTCTATGATTTAAGACATTACTTTTGGGATGACCCACATCTTTGTAAAGAAGGAGTAGATGGTATTATTAGACGTTGTATACCTGAGCATGAATAGGAACAAATCCTACGGAAATGTCACTCCGAAGCCTATGGAGGACATCACGCGGGAGATAGAACTGCTCACAATGTATTGCAATCTGGTTTTTACTAGTCCACTCTTTTAAAGGATGCCCGTAAGTTTGTCTTGTCTTGTGATGAATGTCAAAGAATTGGAAATATCGGTAAGCGTCAGGAAATGCCTATGAACTATTCACTTGCTGTTGAACCATTTGATGTTTGGGGTTTTGATTATAAGGGACGTTTTCCATCCTCTAATGGGTATACACATATTTTGGTTGTTGTTGATTATGTTACTAAGTGTGTAGAAGCTATTCCAACTAGTAGTGCTGATCACCAGACCTCCATTAAAATGCTTAAAGAAGTTATTTTTCCAAGGTTTGGAGTCCCTATTTATTTAATGACCGATGGTGGTTCACACTTTATTCATGGTGCTTTCCGTAAAATGCTTGCTAAATATGATGTTAACCATATAATTGCATCACCCTATCATCCTCAATCTAGTGGTCAAGTTGAACTCAGCAATAGAGAAATAAAACTAATATTACAAAAAACTGTTAATAGGTCCCGAAAGAATTGGTCTAAGAAATTGGATGATGCACTTTGGGCCTACAGGACAGCTTATAAAAATCCTATGGGTATGTCTCCATATAAAATGGTTTATGGAAAAGCTTGTCATTTGCCTCTGGAATTAGAACATAAAGCATATTGGGCAATTAAAGAACTCAACTATGATTTCAAACTTGCCGGTGAAAAGACGTTATTTGATATTAGCTCACTAGATGAATGGAGAACCCAAGCTTATGACAATGCCAAACTATTCAAAGAAAAAGTCAAAAGATGGCATGACAAAAGAATCCAAAAGCGGGAATTCAAAGTTGGAGAATATGTTCTTTTGTACAACTCTCGTTTTAGATTTTTTGCAGGAAAACTTCTTTCCAAATGGGAAGGACCATATGTTATCGAAGAGGTTTATCGCTCTGGAGCTATCAAGATTAATAATGCCGAAGGTACCAACCCGAAGGTGGTCAATGGACAAAGAATTAAACACTATATCTCAGGTATGCCTATTAGTGTTGAAAGCAATATTATCCAAACCATGACACCGGAGGAACACATAAAAGAAACTTTCCAAAACACTCCAGAATCCTGAAAAAGAGGAGGTACGTGATACGGTAATTAAACGGACTCCGAAAAATCCGCAAAGAAAATTCTTTTAGTTTTGGAATATTAGAAAAAATAGGAAAATAAGAAATAACCAGGAAGGCAACCGAGGTGGCCACGATAAACCAGGGTGCGCTTGCCTCTCCTGGCGCGCCCTGGTGGGTTGTGGGCCCCTTGGGCACCTTCCCGACTTCGTTTTCCTTCCATATTCTTGTTTCCCAAGATAAAAAATCTCTATATATACCCCCGGACGATTAGACCAGCGCATCGCAGAAGTATCCTCTGTTCTTGTTTCGTGCTGTTTTTCTGTCAGATCTAAAAATATGCCGTCTCAAGATTCAGAGGGGGAGAGCTATGTTGCTGACTATATTGCAAACCCTAAGGTCTATGGAGAGGTGGATTGTTATGGATGGACCACGGATGAGGAGGAAGACGCCAACATGAAGGAAACAAAGGATGATAGCTCTAAGGAAGAGGATGACCCACTACCTCAGCCTGGAGACATGCATGTGGAATTCAAGAAGTCAAGCCTCCCTAAAGGTTACAAACCTAAGGTTCAATTTATTCCATCTTGTTTTCTACAGGAGAGCAAGGCGGCATTATGCAAAAAGATATTAAATCTCGAGTTAGAGAATGAGGATCTAAGGGAGGAAAATTTTATGCTCAAGTATAAGCTGGAGAAGAAGGCTACCTCATCACCACCACCTTCATCATCTTGCCCACCAAAGGAGACTTGAGTACATGGGTATGGGCACTCCCCTTGGCTTGAGCCAAGCTTGGGGGAGATGCCCCGGTATCGTATCACCATCACTTTTATTACCTTTACTTATTTTATTTCGATCCTTAGCTATTTCGTGATTTAGTTGAATAAAAGTTTAGTATGATCTATTTTCGAGTGCTAGTTTCGTGATCTATCTATCTATGTAATCGAGTGAGAGCTATATAATAAAGTTTAGTTTGAGTCTGTGCTTCTTTACTTTTATGTTGCAATCAAAATAAAAAGAAATAATGAAAAAGATCATATGCTAATCTTATGGTAAGTAATGACACCACGTAAGGAAAAGTATAAGTAGTAAAATTTATTGGAAATTGACAAACATAGCATTGGTCAACGATGCAACTCATGAAAGAATTAATAAGGGAAGAGAAGATTCACAAGCAAATACACTATCTTGGACATCTTTTATGATTGTGAGCCCCCATTAATTATTATATGCCAAAATTGTTGATGTTGGACAAGGAAGACAACGTAATGATTTATGTTTGTTCATATTCACATAGAAGTTATATTGTCATAGATCCTTCAACCTGTGGTGCTTGCCCAACATCTTTGCTAGCCAAAATTCCGCACTAAGTAGAGATACTACTTGTGCATCCAAAAACCTTAAACCCAAAACTCAAGTTTTGAGATTCCACCATACCTACCTATGGATTGAGTAAGATCCTTCAAGTAAGTTGTCATCGGTGCAATAAGGCAATAAAAATTGCTTCTAAATGTTTTTGATCATTTAGTGTAAGAGAAAATTGAGCGTTGTACGAACTTGTGATGGCAAAATAATAAAGTATTATTCTCTATTCCTTTTAATTGTTCTCTTTGGCAAGCATCATGTGGTGAGGAAAGATCTAGGCACATATATCCAGTTGAATGTGAATGATCATGAGTTATTATTGTTGACATCACCCTTGAGGCGAATGAGTTTGGAGGCGAAACTATAAGCCCCTATCTTTCTATGTGTCCAGTTGAAACTTTTTGCTCATATGTATGCTGTGAGTGTCAGCAATCATAGAAGATTAAATGATGGTTGAGTATGTGGAGTTGCCAAAAGGCTCCGATACATGACCCTTGCTGAAAATATGATGCATTGTAGTTGCAAAGTTGACTGAGAACATAGTTTGTTGGTTCCCAATAAAGTTTATGCTTTTTACTTCGACGTTGTGATGAATTGTTACTTGTTCGTGAGAAGTTATATGATAAAAGTTTTATGACAAAGTTTGTTGCTGTTATAATAATAAGCATGATGCTACTATGTCTGTATTTTGTTTTTATCGACACCTCTCTCTCTCTAAACATGTGGACATGATTTTCAATATCGGCTTTCGCTTGAGGACAAGCGAGGTCTAAGCTTGGGGGGGTCGATACGTCCATTTTGCATCATGTGTTCCTACTATTATTTATAATGTTTTATGCATAATAATGCTTTATGGAGTAATTGTAATGCCTTTTCTCTCATAATATGCAAGGTTTACACAAAGAGGGAGAATGCCGGCAGCTGGAATTCTGGACCTACAAAAGCATGTCAGAGATACCTATTCTGCACATCTCCAAATGAGCTAAAATTATACAGAGAATTATTTTAGAAGATATAAAAAATACTGGAGCAAATAACTACCGGAGGGGGGCCACCTGGTGCCCACAAGACACCAGGGCGCGCCAGGCCCCCCAGGTGCGACCTGGTGGGTTGTGGGCAACCCAGCCCACCTCTTGTGCCCATCTTCTGGTACATAAGGTCTTTTGACCTGGAAAAAATCAGGAGAGGACTTTCGGGACGAAGCACCGCCGTCTCGAGGCGGAACTTGGGCAGGAGTACTTTTGCCCTCCGGCAGAGCGATTCCGCCGGGGGAACTTCCCTCCCGGAGGGGAAAATCAAAGCCATCGTCATCACCAACAACCCTCTCATCTTTGGGAGGCAAATCTTCATCAGCATCTTCAACAACACCATCTCCTCTCAAACCCTAGTTCATCTCTTGTGTTCAATCTTTGTACCGGAACCTCAGATTGGTACCTGTGTGATATGGGGTGTCCCGATCTTCTCAGTAAGCGGCGGTGGTGATGATGAAGATGATAGATAACTTGTATGTCGCCGATGAACTCTCCCTCGCTTGATCCCTGATACCAATGCAAAAGGTCTCAACCCTTTGGATATTCACAACGTCACACACTTGCGCACGTAGCCGTCGACCACGAAACGGTATAATTGCAATATACTAATTCCCAATGGAACAGCAGATTACACTCAACTTGCAGTATATGATCTCCAGATCGATACGAATTGGAGATGAGGATTCAAGATGAATGCTTACAAGCAATCTCAAGAACTAGGGTTTATCTTTAACGTGGTCTACCTCTAACTAACCCTAAGGAAGGGTATTTATATCCTAAGATAGATCGAAGGGGTACACGGGCCGTCAGCCCCAAAGTCTGCGCGCAGGCAGCACGGTAGTACCGCTTATAGCAAGCGGTACTTCCGCTCTAAAAATACTTAGTGCCGCTTTAGTACCGCTTGGGGTCGCTTGGATTCCAGAAGAAATTTCCTAAGCGGTACTAGGACGGTAGTACTGGGGTGGTACTACCGCTTGTGTGGGGCGGTACTACCGCCCTGGAAACTGTAGGGTCTTTTTCCCTTCCTTGCTGCAATGCCTCCTTGTTCCCTTGTGCCATGCCTTCCTCTCCAATGTACCTAACGATACATACACACAAGGATTTAGGCAGTATAAAGTTCTTTCGAATCAAAGTAACAAGTTCAACTAGGAATGAATTCACCTTATGATATTTGCCAAGGAGGCTCAATATTTCTTTCCAGCTTAAGCAAGCAGAATCATCATATTTCGTGAATATATCCTCATCATCCTCCCTTTCTTCAAGAAAAGCCGTCCGCGGCTTTGGGTAAGCTGAAAATGGCAGAAACAAAAAGAACAACGTGTATGCAGAATAGATGTATATATCACAGGTTGTATCAATTTTGTTGACATGATTAGTATTCCCAATATGCAAAATACAACTTAAATTGCAAGTGTAAAACACATATTTGTCATATAGGAACAAATAATATCTGAGGAATCGGCAATCATAATTGCAAGTATAAGTGAAGTACGTATAGTCATGACCAGAATGAGGAACACACATGTACAATGTCTTATTGTTCAGTATTAAGTCCAAAGTCCTCGCAGAAGATCGATGATCAAATGTGCTATAAGCAAGGTCAAACCAGTCCAAAATATTGAAAGATACATATATTGGATACCATGCTTCAACTGTGCCACTCTGATATATAGAACAAACGTATGTATGTTCATGAGCAGGACTCGCAGCGTGTAAGATGCAACTCAGTTTGCAAATATAAGTGAAGTCTATAGCAGTAGCATATAAATGCAACAGGTATTGGGACAAACACAATGGATCTAACAAATCAGATTCGAATCTAGCAAGATCAGAACAATCCAACAGAGGTACTATTTTGGCGGGCTGTAATCTATCAACTAGACCAGAATACATAATATGATCTCGAAAATTAAGTATTGTCCCACAGCAAAGAGACGTCGGCACATAGCATATATGGCTGAAAACAGCAAGTTTCAGTTCAACAATTCTATCACAGGTAATGTATATGTGATCCACCAGAAAATTTTCATTCATGCTATAGTCACCAATGAGATGAAAAGTGAAACTATAGGCATAGGCGCTAGAATTCATAGAAGAAAATTCAGAAATCTTATGCATAGCACACACCAAATTAATAGGTTCATTTAGCATGATGGAATACACAATATCAGTCGGTGGTATTCTAGCAAGTACTTCCTTATGTGTCATAAGTACCACATGATCAAAGTTGGAAATAGGTAATATATCACATGGTGCTGAAACAGCGGTGCAAGGCAAATCACAATGAGGCAGCAGCAAAGGAATAGACTCACAATATGTCGCACGTGCTGGCAGTAGCTCGAAATCAGTACCTATATCAACGAC
This sequence comes from Elymus sibiricus, assembly GCA_039707655.1. Lineage (NCBI taxonomy): Eukaryota > Viridiplantae > Streptophyta > Magnoliopsida > Poales > Poaceae > Elymus > Elymus sibiricus. Next base: position 380,647,851 of record CM077671.1, read on the forward strand.
AGTCTCCTCAGATGTAGTAGGCACTTGGACCTCCTCCTCAAGTGACAATGCACGGTCGGGTGATGCAGGTTGTAACACAGACGGCTCCCTTTCTTCAAAAGCAACCTGCATATCACAAGAAACAACACTAGGAGTAGAGATGATTACATTAGGTGAATCCGCACATGTTTCATCTACTCCCACTCGCAGGTTTTCTGGAACACTCAAACTCTCACTCTTATTGCGTACACTCATATCTACACAAATGGTGGAATCATTAACGTTGGGGTTCTCAATTGTGCAGATGGTGGAAACATTCAACTTAGGTGCAAGAACAGGATCATCATGGGGTTTTATTTTAGTGGTTGCAGGCGGACGTAGGTTTTGACGCCTAAGCTCCTGAAACTGCATAATGCGAGTAGGTGATAACCACGTGTGCTTCCTATTCCAAAAGATGGAGGGGTCAGGATGACCACTACCAAAAACGACCTGAAAGTGATCACACCAAAATCTTCCCAACATGAGATGGCAGAAATGAAGCGCTCTAGGAACCACATCACATGCAATATGTCGAGTATGACCATAAATGGTTAGAGGAACAGATGCGGACCTAGTAATTGGCAGTGCATGATCAGAAGTAGCTAACAGATATGGATCACGTTTGGGACATGTACGCAACTGCAGCTTTTCAACAACCTCAACACAAACCAAGTTCGTTAAAGAACAATTATCAATGGTAACAGCAACATCTCTACCATTGATGTCTGCCGTGAAGTGGAACAAACCCGAAACAGGCACCACTCGAAAATCCTCCTCCCAGAATTTGTTGCTGCAATAGAATTTCAATGGTAATGGAACCTCCTCCTCATCATCTGCCATTGTTAGAAAATACAAAGGAGGTTGCAGCAAAGTATATATATATGGTGGAAACTCTCAGCTCACTCAAAAACTGACAAGAAAAGGAAATCTTACCGTTCCAAAGTGAATAGTAATGCGTACCCGTTCGGATAGATGACCAATGCACGAATGTGATGAAGTGAATAACAGGGTATAAGAGCAATCACACGACAAAGCAGGATGATATGGTGGAGCTATAGGTATGGTATCCTATATACACCGAAGACAAGTCCTAGTGCTGATCGTGTGAACCAACACCCAAGGAAAACACACACGGTGGAGAAAAAATGTGGCAAAGCAACTATAAAAACAGGATGTGTTGCCATGCACTAGAGAGACACTAGCAATGCTCAATGTAAACAGGCACAAGATTGCTCAATTCTACTAGTGCACAATCGCAAGATAATACAAATCCAACAGTGCAATAGATAGCAACAACGTCCAGCCACTGTTTCTCTCTCCTCTTTTCTTTTCCTTTTTTTTGAGGCCACAATATATCGCAGGCAGCGGCGACTGTTCTTGGATCACGTCTAGAAATTGCAAAGCACCAAAACCTATTTGAGCAGCCTATAGAGCGGAAACTAGTCTCGTGGGTAAGTTCCTAACACCTTTGTGTAGACAGGCTGTGGCTATCGAATTTGCAAAACAGGATAACGGATCGAAACAAAAAGCCAATCTACGATGCAATCTACGATGGAAACTAAAACCAATCGATTCGAAGGAAAAAGCTACGCAAAAAGAAAGACACAACGACCAGCAACTAAAACCAATCGACGATGCAATCTAGGCTATGGCAAACTACTAAGAACCCTAATCTTTTTGTGAGGCTTTTTCTGGATAGGAGTAAAACACAACTAATCTACGGATGATTTGGTGGATGCTTACCGAGGCAACACTGGAAATCTGATACCAAGATGATATGGGGTGTCCCGATCTTCTCAGTAAGCGGCGGTGGTGATGATGAAGATGATAGATAACTTGTATGTCGCCGATGAACTCTCCCTCGCTTGATCCCTGATGCCAATGCAAAAGGTCTCAACCCTTTGGATATTCACAACGTCACACACTTGCGCACGTAGCCGTCGACCACGAAATGGTATAATTGCAATATACTAATTCCCAATGGAACAACAGATTACACTCAACTTGCAGTATATGATCTCCAGATCGATACGAATTGGAGATGAGGATTCAAGATGAATGCTTACAAGCAATCTCAAGAACTAGGGTTTATCTTAAACGTGGTCTACCTCTAACTAACCCTAAGGAAGGGTATTTATATCCTAAGATAGATCGAAGGGGTACACGGGCCGTCAGCCCCAAAGTCTGCGCGCAGGCAGCACGGTAGTACCGCTTATAGCAAGCGGTACTACCGCTCCTAAGCGGTACTTCCGCTCTAAAAATACTTAGTGCCGCTTTAGTACCGCTTGGGGTCACTTGGATTCCAGAAGAAATTTCCTAAGCGGTACTAGGACGGTAGTACTGGGGCGGTACTACCGCTAAGCGGTACTGCCGCTTGTGTGGGGCGGTACTACCGCCCTGGAAACTGCAGGGTCTTCCTCCCTTCCTTGCTGCAATGCCTCCTTGTTCCCTTGTGCCATGCCTTCCTCTCCAATGTACCTAACGATACATACACACAAGGATTTAGGCAGTATAAAGTTCTTTTGAATCAAAGTAACAAGTTCAACTAGGAATGAATTCACCTTATGATATTTGCCAATGAGGCTCAATATTTCTTTCCAGCTTAAGCAAGCAGAATCATCATATTTCATGAATATATCCTCATCACTGTGGGTGACTAGTAGTGTTGATTACATCTTGTAGTTGATTACTATATGGTTTATTTGATGGAAGATTATATGTTCACATCCATTATGCTATTTAATACCCCTCTAATCTTGAGCATGAATATCATTTGTGAGTAGTTACCTTTGTTCTTGAGGCCACGGGAGAAGTCATGTTTCAAGTAATCATGTGAATTTGATATGTGTTCGATATTTTGATGATATGTATGTTGTGATTCCCTTAGTGGTGTCATGTGAACATAGACTACATGGCACTTCACCATCTTTGGGCCTAAGGGAATGCATTGTGGAGTAGTTATTAGATAATGGGTTGCTAGAGTGACAGAAGCTTAAACCCTAGTTTATGCGCTATTTCGTAAGGTGCCGATTTGGATCCAAATATTTAATGCTATGGTTAGATTTTATCTTAATACTTTTCTCGAAGTTGCAGATGCTTGCAAGGGGGTTAATCATAAGTGGGAGGTTTGTTCAAGTAAGAACAACACCCAAGCACCGGTCCACCCACATATCAAATTATCAAAGTAGCGAACGCGAATCAAACCAACATGATGAAAGTGGCTAGATGAAATTCCCGTGTGCCCTCAAGAACGCTTTGCTTATTATAAGAGATCGTTTTGGCCTGTCCTTTGCCACAAAAGGATTGGGCTACCTTGCTGCACTTTATTTACCGTTACCGTTACATGCTCCTTACAAATTATCTTACTATCAAACTACCTGTTACCAACAATTTCAGTGCTTGCAGAAATTACCTTGCTGAAAACCGCTTGTCATTTCCTTCTGCTCCTCATTGGGTTTGACACTCTTACTTATCGAAAGGACTACGATTGATCCCCTATACTTGTGGGTCATCGCATGTCCCTCTTGATCATTTTGTACATTGCTCTCCGCTTACCATCACTCCTAGCTTTTTTCATGCTGAGCCTCTCTTCTTTGCTTAGTGAGAAAGCCCTCTTGTGTGGGACATTGAGCCCAATACCCCTTGCACGGCCAGGAGGCTCTTTGGTAGTCAGAGCCTCAGACAGAATGTCACATGGCCTTGAGTTCCTGTAGAACCTTCCAGTGTTTTTGGAAGCCTTTGCCATCACATTATACAGTTCTTGGTCTGCTAAGTTTTCAAAGTAATAAGAAACGTCTCCATGCCTCTTTGCACGTGCCCGCAAGTAGTCCCTAGCGTGAGTGCCCCTAATTTCACTAAAGGCCAGGTTGCCACCCGCAGCTACTGCTTCTTTGTCCTCTTGCTCCCATATCGGTTTCATGTCGTAGTATCCTGCCACACCCATACAGTGGGGGTGTGTGTTCTTCTTCTGAAGTTCCGATTGCATGGCACTGTTCTTAATAAACTCTTCACTAGCCCTGACCCTTTTGAATTATGTCCAGTCTTCCTTTGTAATTTGGGGGTATGAGGGGATTGGGTCCTTGCCTTGACTCAAAATTTCTTGTACAACACATGCTTCCAGTTTCTCCAAGCATCCCTGGCCTTCTTCCGTGCAGCGTGTTGCACTTGCTCTCTCCACTCCTCACGAACATTGAAGTGCGCCATGATCTCCCGGACTATCCTCTGTCGTGTTTCTGTACCAGCCTTCTGAAACCCCGGCAGATTAATGTTGAGCCTGCCCTGCCAACAAATCCACATACACTCCTGAACCTCGTGCGTGCTTTATCTGGTTTAGTTGGAGCCCAAGACTTCAAATTGATGTCAGTTACTTCGTATACACCTTTAGGCTGGTGTGTTCTGACGTGGCTTGAGACTGCGTCGATATTTCCCCAAAGAGGAAGGGATGATGCAGCACAACGACGGTAAGTATTTCCCTCAGTTATGAAACCAAGGTTATTGAACCAGTAGGAGGATCACCACCACCCAATAAGTAGCACCTGCACACAAACAACAAATACTTGCAACCCGGGCGAAAGAGAGGTTGTCAATCTCTCTACGGTAATAAGATAGATTAGGTAGTGATAGATAGGATAGATAGATCTCTCAAGAACACAAATAAAAAGAGTAAATATGCAGCAATATGTTTTTGGTTTTTTTTTGGTTTTGTAGATCTGAAAACAAAGATGCAAAAAGATAGATCTGAAAGCAATATGTTGGAAAAATAGACCCGGGGGCCGTAGGGTTCACTAGTGGCTTCTCTCATGAGTATAGCGCACGGTGGGTGAACAAATTACTGCTGGGCAACTGATAGAAAATCGAATAGTCATGACGATATCCAAAGCGATGATCATTATATAGGCATCACGTCCAAGATAGATAGACCGACTCCTGCCTACATCTACCTATATTACTCCACACATCGACCGCTATCCAGCATGCATCTAGTGTATTAAGTTCATGGAAAATCGGAGTAATGCAATAAGAACGATGACATGATGTAGACAAGATCTATTCATGTAGGAATAGACCCCATCTTGTTATCCTTAATAGCAACGATACATGCGTGTCTTGCTGCCCCTTCTGTCACTGGGAAACAACACCGCAAGATCGAACCCATCACAAAGCACCTCTTCCCATGGCAAGAAAAATCGATCTAGTCGGCCTAACTAAACCAAAGATTCGAAGAAGAAATACGATGCTATAAGCAATCATGCATATAAGAGATCAAAGAAGACTCAAATAATATTCATGGATAGAAACTGATCATGAACTCAAAATTCATCGGATCCCAAAAAACACACCGCAAAAGTTTACATCAAATAGATCTCCAAGAGACCATTGTATTGAGAATCATAAGAGAGAGAGAGAGAAGAAGCCGTCTAACTACTGCCTACGGACCCGTAGGTCTATGGTGGACTACTCACGCATCATCGGAGAGGCACCTATGAAGAAATTGAACCCCTCCGTGATGGTGTTTAGATTGGATCGCCCGGTTCTGGAACTTGCGGCGGCTGGAATTGTGTTTCGTCGACTCCTCTAGGGTTTTCGGAAAATTTGGGAATTTATAGGCATCAGAGGCGGTGGAGAGGGGCCCCGAGGAGGGCACAACCCATCAGGGCACGCCCCCCCCCCCCCCCCCGGCGAGCCCTGGTGGGTTGTGGTCTCCTCGGCCCACTCCCCCGACACTTCTTTGGCCCACTGGGTGTCTTCTGGTCCAGAAAAAATCTCCAAAAAGTTTCGTCCCGATTGGACTCCGTTTGGTATTGATTTTCTTCGAAGTAAAAAACAAGCAAAAACAGCAACTGGCACTTTGGCACTATGTCAATAGGTTAGTCCCAAAAAATGATATTAAGTTGTTATAAAATGATTGTAAAACATCCAAGAATGATAATATAACAGCATGGAACAAGCAAAAATTATAGATACGTTGGAGATGTATCAACATCCCCAAGCTTAATTCCTACTCGTCCTCGAGTAGGTAAATGATAAAAACAAATTTTTTGATGTGGAATGCTGCCTAACATGTTCATCATATTCTTTTCTTTGTGTAGCATGGACATTTGGACTTATAGATTATTCAAAGCAATAGTCTAGTTTTAACATAATGACTTCAATACTCAAGCATGTCAACAAGCAACTGTCGGCGTTCTGGGAACGGGGGTACCCAGACCTGCCTACCTGCGGCCCAGGGCGTGGCCCAGTTCGACGGCCCAGTATGGCCAGGCGCAGGATCGCTCAAGAACAAGGCCCTCGCGAGAGCCCCGCCCTCGCGAGGGGGACGACGCCAAGACCCCCGGAGGGAGGAGGCCTCTCCAGGCCCCCTCCTGAGGGGCGGAAATCCCTATGCAGCGCCCGGCCTCGAGAGGCTGGGGTGACGCAAGCCTGGCTAGGCGGGCGCCAGCGGGCACAGCAGGAGCAGTTTCCTCTTTGGTGCAAAGGAGGCAAGGACGTACGCAGGTTCCCAAGGCATCCCCCCAAAGGTTTCCATTCCAGCGCAACGAGACCAAGACCACGAGCCCCACAGGACGGACGTCATCGCCGAGCCCATCTCTGCATCACCACGGCCACTTTGCAGGCGAAGACCACCTTTCGTCAGGATAAGGTGTACTCCTTGTCCCCCTTCGAATTTGGCCGTTGTGGGATCCCTTCCCGCTGTTGCGATAAGGGTGGAGGACCCGGGCCATTATAAATAGAGGCTAGGCTGCATCGTAGAGGGGACAGATCCAACACCACTGAAGCGCCCTCGCGAGGTTGCTGTCCACTGTACTAGTTCATCCAAAAACCTCCTCGAGAGGCAATCCACCAAAGGCAGCAATAGGGTTTTACGCTTCGCAGCGGCCCGAACCTGGGTAAAATCCGTGTGTCCGTCTTCTTCCCCGCGGTGGAGTGAGTTTGATCCGGCTAGGTCATCGAGCTGTGAGCTTGAGGTCGAAGCTAGCGAGGATCTTCGGACACGCCCCTGAGTTCGAACCTCTTTGTGTTTTTGCAGAGCCCGAAATCCGACATTTGGCGCGCCAGGTAGGGGGCGTGTCGGGATCCTTCCACGAGCTTCACCTCGCCTCCGCTCGCCGCTCCCATGGCTAAAGGGCACCGAGCCCGCACTGAACGTCGGGTTGCTCGCATCGCTCGGGTGGCGCCTGTGGGCCACGGTGCCCCACGCCGCCTTGCCCCCCCGTTGGCGGACGCCATTGCCGGCCCGGCTTTCGATAGGCGCCGGGGCATGCCGCCTTCATCCACCGCGCGGCACGACATCGCCGCCCCGACTCCCACCCGCGTGCGCATCATCGCGTCACCCTCCCGAGTTTGCCGCGACCTGACGCGCGAGCGAGTCGCGCTCCTCATGGCCCGCGAACTGCAGCACTACCACACCGCTCACAACCGCTACAACGACTGGCTGCGTCGCGTGGCGAGGCGCGCCAGCACAGCCGGCGTGGTCCAGGTGCTCCCTTACGGAACGGGCCTGGGGGCTCGTGTCCGTGGAGCCCCTCAGCCGGCTGGCGCAATGCCGAGGACACGCGGGTGACCCTGGGAAGCGCGTTACGACACGCGCCCGCCATGGGTGTGGACCAGGGCATCAGGCACGCAGGAGTTCACCCCCAGCGCAGACGAAGATCTGTGGGAGATGCTGGCCGTGCGGAGCGGGCGCAGCCTCGCGCCTCCTAGAGCGCGCCACCCCTGAAGTGGGCAGCCGGCGACTCGTCTACACCCACGCCCGGAGACTCGAGCACCTCCACGACGACCATACCGAAGGGCGCCCAATCCGCGAAGGGCGCCGCGACAACCACTACCATGACAGGAGGAGCATTCGCGACCTCGCGAGCGGCTCTCGCCGGGGCTGGCATGGGCGGCCTCGCGAGGGCAGCTAGTGGGATCGGTCTTGCGAAGGTGCCTGGCGTTGGCAGCTTCGCGAGGCCCGCCCGCTGGTGGGGAGCTACCCGGACCGGGCGCTACCTGCCTGGGGACGGAGGGTGGAGCACACGCCCATGTCCCCAGGCCAGGCGCTCCCCGCCTGGAGATGGAGGGTGGAACACACACCCATGTCTCCAGGACGGACGTCGCCTACCCAGAGACGGAGAGTGGAACACACGCCCATGTCTCTGGGCCAGGCCTCACCCGTTTGGCGGCAGAAGACCACGTACTCGCCCATGTCTCTGGGTCCGGCCCGGCCCGACTGGGGACAAGGGGCTGAGTACCCGCCTGAGGCTTCCGGGCACCCCAGTGAGGCGCACTGGGGCACCGCCTCGGGCGCCAGCCTCGCGCTCGACGGAAGGACCCCACGCCGAGCCTCACCCGCAGCGCGGGGGGCTGCGGCGCCGCTACGACGACGACATTCGCCCCCGGGTCTCGGGAGGCCAGAGGCCCTGTTCCGCGCCGGGCCCTCCTTGCGAAGAGCGTTGGGGGATCCCCCCGCACTCGAGGGCCCGTTCGGAGCCGACCCCGCATCGCCGCATCATGCTTGGTGGCAGGAAGAGGGCTCCATGTCCAGGAGGCATGGAGCTCCCTACGCACCCCCGGGCTCAACCCGTGACACTCTCACGTAATAATGATTGGGTTGTATATGCCCGAAGCCCCCCGAGGACGCGGAGGGGTTCCCATCTACGTCCAAGTGGAAGCCCCATGCTCAGCACTGGCGGACGACACTGTCCTACAATGACTATGCCCAAGCCTAGTGGAAGCCCTACGCTCCGCGCTGGGGAGAAGACGAAGACGAAGGCTAGCCTAGGTGCCGGACGCGGCTATTCCTTGCTCCTTTTTGTATTCGAATTGCTACTTTTAGGAATGAAGCTTGAAGTTTCGCAACCTTATTTGAAAGGGGGGGGTTTCTCTTTGCAATCTTTTTGATCTTGAAGTCTCGTTTTTTGAATCGACGCCTGTCGGTCTCCTCCTCATGCGCCCCGCGAGCGGGGGCTACACGGGCACGGTGTGCACACCTTGCCAAGGCTTGGGCATCCTGGTCCTCGCACAGCGCTCTCGAGCAAGCCGACAGGCGCATGCTGCCTCAGAGGCACACATCTACTGGCACTTGCTGAGCATCGCGACTCAGCATACCAGCGACGATCGACCCTCGCTCGGGGGCTCCAGCCATGGCTTGGCGCACCATCATAGATCCTCGGGAGGCTCGGGCGCCTCTCGAGGCAGTAACTGGCAGGGAAGGGTATGGGAGCCGCTCGAGCATTAAGGTGGACTCCTGAGCAATGCGACTCAGGAGCCTCACTGGTCACGTAGCCCCTCACCCCTTGGTCCCGTCCTGGTGATCCGGACGCCCCAACGGCGGTCGTGGTATGCGCGGGATTGGGCCCTGCTGACGTAGAGCATCAAGGAGGCTCCCAAACCACCCTGTCTGCAAGGAAGAGGCCTCCCCCTGACAAGGTTCCTACCCCCCCCCCCCAGGCACTTCGGCTGCACCTCACGGCGCACGAGCTCGCCATAGGCCCGCCAAGCTAAGTACCCCAACCGAGACGAGCAAGAATTTCTGATCCAATAATTCAATGACGACCCAAATATCGGGGTATGGGATGGGAACTCTAACGTGAAAGTGGTTTACTGAGTACCCCCGTGGGGCCTCCTACGGCTTCGGATACAGGAGAGACGGCGCAAGCAAGGGAGTTCGGCTTCTCTAGGCCTCCCTGCTAAGCCTCGGCTTTGGAGCAGCATGCATCCCCTCAGGGGTGCCCATCTCGTGAGGCCCCAGTAGGCTACTATCGCTGGACACGATGTGACAACCCCGCGGACACCCCGAAAAGCGTCGGGAGCGAAACAACGGCGCAGCAAGGCGTGCAAGGGTGCGAAGGAGCGTGCGGAGGCTGATACGTCTCCAACGTATCTATAATTTTTGATTGTTCCATGCTATTATATTATCTGTTTTGGATGTTTTATATGCATTAATATGCTATTTTATATTATTTTTGGGACTAACCTATTAACCTAGTGCCCAGTGCCAGTTTCTGTTTTTTCCTTGTTTTTGAGTATTGCAGAAAAGGAATATCCAACGGAGTCCAAACGGAATAAAATTCTACGCTGATTTTTCTTGGACCAGAAGGAACCCAGGAGGCTTCGAGAAGAGGCCAGAAGACCTACGGGTAGGCCAGAAGCCACCAGGGCGCGCCCCTGGGGGGGCGCCCCCCTGGCTTGTGGGCCCCCCGTAGCTCCTCCAACCCTAATTCTTCACCTATAAATTCAGAAATATTCCCCCAATACCAAAGAGAGCCACGATAATACTTTTTCGCCGCCGCAAGCCTCTGTTCCCGTGAGATCCCATCTTGGGGCCTTTTCCGGTAATCTGCCGGAGGGGGATTCGATCATGGAGGGCATCTACATCAACACCATTGCCCTTCCGATGATGCGTGAGTAGTTCACCTCAGACCTTCGGGTCCATAGCTAGTAGCTAGATGGCTTCTTCTCTCTCTATGATCTTCAATACCATGTTCTCCATGATCTTCATGGAGATCTATCCGATGTAATACTCTTTTGCGGTGTGTTTGTCGAGATCCGATGAATTCTGGATTTATGATCAGATTATCTATGAATATTATTTGAATCTTCTCTGAATTCGTATATGCATGATTTCATATCTTTGCAAGTCTCTTCGAGTTATTGGTTTGGTTTGGCCAACTAGATTGGTAATTCTTGCAATGGGAGAAGTGCTTAGTTTTGGGTTCAATCTTGCGGTGTCCTCACCCAGTGACAAAGTAGGGGTAGCGAGGCACGTATTTGTATTGTTGCCATCAAGGATAAAAAGATGGGATTTTCATCATATTTCTTGAGTTTATCCCTCTACATCATGTCATCTTACTTAATGCGTTACTTTGTTCTTCATGATCTTAATACTCTAGATGCAGGCAGGAGTCGGTCGATGTGTGGAGTAATAGTAGTAGATGCAGAATCGTTTCGGTCTACTTGATACGGACGTGATGCCTATATGCATAATCATTGCCTTGGATATCTTCATAACTATGCGCTTTTCTATCAATTGCTCGACAGTAATTTGTTCACCCACCGTATTATTTTTCTTCAAGAGAGAAGCCTCTAGTGAAACCTATGGCCCCCGGGTCTATTTTCCATATTATATTTTCAGATCTATAAACCAAAAATACCAAAAATACTTTGCTGCAATTTATTTACTTTTATTTTAGTTATCGTTTTAGTAATATTTTATATCTATCTCTATCAGATCTCATCCTTGCAAGTAACCGTGAAGGGATTGACAACCCCTTTATAGCGTTGGGTGCAAGGGTTTGATTGTTTGTGCAGGTGCATAGATTGGGGCCTTGCTTGTACCTCCTACTGGATTGATACCTTGGTTCTCAACAACTGAGGGAAATACTTATCTACTTTGCTGCATCACCCTTTCCTCTTCAAGGGAAAACCAACGCAAGCTCAAGAAGTGGCAAGAAGGATTTCTGGCGCCGTTGCCGGGGAGGATACATAGCAAGTCAAGACAAGAACTCTCCCGTCAACTTGCCAATTTTTGGCGTGGTTGTCGGAGGGATCTACATCAAGCCTACCAAGTACCCATCATAAACTCATCTCTTGCATTTACATTATTTGCCATTTGCCTCTCGTTTTCCTCTTCCCCACTTCACCAATTTGCCGTTTTATTCGCCTTTTTCTTGCCGGATCTCTTTTTGTTTGCTTGTGTTGCCATGTGCCTTCTATTTGCTTGCATCTTCGCTTGCTAAAAATCTATTGATATGGATCCTCATCCATTTGCTAATCTTTTCAAAAGGCCAAATTATGATGAACCAATTGCTAGTGAGTTGAGTGCACTTGATTATCTCTATGAAGTTTTGTTTGAAAATCATGAATCTGAAAATTTTGATGAAGTGTTGAAAGAAGAAATTTATAAGGTGATTCATGATAGTCCCTTGAATGATGAGCATGATTGCAATGTTGCTAGTATGAATTCTCTAAATATCCATGATGCTTATGATATGCAAAGCCACAAGCTTGGGGATGCTATGTTTGATGAAGATGATATTTTTGTCCCCCAAGTTTTGATGATAAAATTTATTATGATGATTGCATGCCTCCTATTTATGGTGATGATGATGACACGTATGCTATAATGAGTAATGATAACCATGAAACTTATCATCATGATTTTAATTTGCAATGTGGTTATGTCAATCAAGTGTCTCATGATAGTTATTTTGTTGAGTTTGCTCCCACAACTATGGATAAAAAGGAATTTGCTTATGTGGAGAGTAATGAAAATTCTATGCTTGTGCATCATAAAAAGAATGATTTATGTGATAGTTATATTGTTGAACCTTCATGATGCTACTGAAATTTATTATGAGGGAGGAACATATGCTTGTAGGAATTGCAATAATATCAAGTTTCCTCTCTATGTGTTCAAAGTTTTGAAGTTATGCTTGTTTTGCCTTCCTATGCTAGTTGATTCTTGTTCCCATAAATTGTTTGCTCACAAAATCGCTATGCATAGGAAGTGGGTTAGACTTAAATGTGCTTGTCATGAGATTCATGATGCTTTCTTGCATATTTCAATTACTACTTTTTATGTGAGCATCATTGAAATCATTATGCCTAGCTAGGGGCGTAAAATGATAGCGCTTGTTGGGAGGCAACCCAATGAATAAATAATTTTTTGATTTTTCCTTTCTGTTTTTGAGTGTTTACACATTATTACCTCTGTAGTAATTGCGTTTTAGTGTGTAATTAGTGTTTGAGCCAAGTAAGACCTTTGGGATGGTCTACGGTGATTGTTGATTTGATCTTGCTGAAAAACAGAAACTTTTGCGCTCAGTCCAGGAATTTTATAAATTCACCAGGGCGTCGAATGAGTCTGTAATTTTTAAAAAAGATTGATATACAAATTTCCCAGATTGTCCTAATTTTTAAGAATTTTTTGAGTTACAAAAGTATTCGAAGTTTACAGATTGCTACAGACTGTTCTGTTTTTGACAGATTATGTTTTCTTTGTGTTGTTTGCTTATTTTGATGTATCTATGGGTTGTATCGGGGGGTATGAACCATGGAGAAGTTGGAATACAGTAGAGATTACACCAATATAAATAAAGAATGAGTTCACAACAGTACCTAAAGTGGTGATTATTTTTCTTATACTAACGGATCTCACGAGTTTTCTGTTGAGTTTTGTGTTGTGAAGTTTTCAAGTTTTGGGTAAAGATTTGATGGACTATGGAATAAGGAATGGCAAGAGCCTAAGCTTGGGGATGCCCAAGGCACCCCAAGGAATATTCAAGGATACCAAAGAGCCTAAGCTTGGGGATGCCCCGGAAGGCATCCCCTCTTTCGTCTTCAATCCATCGGTAAATTTACTTGAGGCTATATTTTTATTCAACACATGATATGTGTTTTGCTTGGAGCGTCTTGTATGATATGAGTCTTTGCTTTTTAGTTTGCCACAATCATCCTTGCTGCACACATCTTTTGAGAGCGACACGCATAAATCGTGAATTTATTAGAATACTCTATGTGCTTCACTTATATCTTTTGAGCTAGGCAATTTTGCTATAGTGCTTCACTTATATCTTTTTAGAGCACGGTGGTGTTTTATTTTATAGAAATAATTGAACTCTCGTACCTCACTTATATTATTTTGAGAGTCTTTAAACAGCATGGTAATTGGTTTAGGTTATGAATTTAGTCCTAATATAATGGGCATCAAAGAGGGATATAATAAAAACTTTCATATAAAGTGCATTGAATACTATGAGAAGTTTGATTCCTCGCATATAGTTTTGAGATATAAAGATGGTGATATTAGAGTCATGCTAGTGAGTAATTGTGGATTGGTAGAAATACTTGTGTTAAAAGTTTGTGTCGGGGGGATGACCCCCGGGTACCCCAAAGACGGCGAGTCGGACGGGGTGCCCGCCCGCCCGGGCCGGCAGCTCCACCTGACCGGCTGCCGGCTGCTCCCGCCAGCGGGCTGCCCGGAGTCAACTACGACGTCCCGTCGGACACGCATGGACAGGACGGCCATACCCCGCACTATTTGCGAACAAGCGGACGCAGTGCAGGCAACATCATCTACAGTGTACTCATCCCTGGACACTATTGTATAAAGTGTCCAGGGGACAAAAGGCCATGCCCCCACGTCACACATTTGCTTGGTTTGTAAGCTACCATGTAGCTTACAACCAACGCCACAACCCATGCCCCTTTTTACTATAAAAAGGGAGCCATGCCACTAGCCCGCGGGGGGACTCTCTCATTCACACTCAGTCACGGTGGAGCTCTCTCATGCCCACTTGCTAGCTAGCTGACACATACATATGAGACATATACGAGACAGTAGGCACTCTGCCACGGCTCTCAGTCCAATACAGCTCCAGGAGCAACTCTGTACCAGATACATACCAGATAAACAGACATGCAGGAGTAGGGGTATTATCTCTCCGGAGAGCCCCGAACCTGGAAAAACTACCGCGCGCTACTACCCTATCCCGCCCCGGATCTTCCACGGTAGCCTTGCTCTCACCTTGATTAGCCACCCCTGGCATCTGTTGCGAGAAAACGACGACAGTTGGCGCCCACCGTGGGGCAAGCTGCTGCTGGAACCGCGGTCCGGCCGGGACCATCTTCGTCATCCTCACCGCCGCGGCATCGCGCCGTCTCTCCGGTAACGCTCGGGGGCTCGACATCGACGCGCCCCCGGGACGACCGCGCGGGGCGGCGCGTCCTCGTCGTCGGCCTCGCCATCTTCGTCATCACCGGCGCGGCGTCGCCACCGTCTCTCCGGTAGCGCTCGGGGGCCGACATCAACACGCTCCCGGGGCGGCCGCGCGGGACGGCGCGTCCTCACCGTGGACCTCGGCGCTGAGCGCCCTCGGCACACCCGCGCGTGTCGAGCCTGCTGCTCAAGCACTGCTGCATCCTTCGCCTGCCGCGGTTGCCGCTTCCTCCTCTGCCTGCGACTCATGTTGCTGCTGCTACTCACCTTCCGTACTACCCATACAATGCCCAAACAGCCATACTACACCCGTACGTTGGTCAGAAGCTAGATAGACAATAGTCAGATAATGGCTAAACATTTCCCGGATACAAGTCACACAATAGTCAGATATGCCCCGGATGAGACAACGGCGTCGCCTGTTGTGTTGTGGCTCGTCCGTCTTCGGCCGCCGCGTTTCGTCCGTCAGGCAGACGGCAGCACCCAGCTCCATCGGCCTCGACTAGGCCGTCCAGCCGCGCCTCGACTCGCCTCGTCGCCCTCGCGCCCGCAACCCGGCCCCGTGCCCGGCCGGCTGACTCCCCCTCGCGCCCGTCAGCTGCCGTCCGGCTGCTCCATCGCTCGGCTCCGCTCATCTCCAGACCTCCCGCGCGCCGGCTACTCTGCGTCCGGCTCCTCCTCGCCTCGGCTTCCTGCGACGCGCTCCTCCGCCGCTGCGTTGCCCCGCTGGGCTGCCCCTTCGCCGGCGTCAGCCCGCTCGCCCGCGCGGCCTCGGCCACGGCCGGCTTCGCCCGATGTGCCGGAGGCCGCCCGCGCGCCGGGCCGGCTCCCGGCCGTCCGGCTCCGCCTGCCCCGCCCCGTGGCCGGCTCCGGGTCGCCGGCGTCGTCCCGCCTCGCGGCACCCAGCTCCGCGCCGCCTCCCGCGCGCCCAGCTCTGCACCCGGCCGCGCCGGCTCCCGCCGCCCCCCGCGTGCCCAGCTCCGCACCCGGCCGCGCCGGCCTCCGCTCCTCCGCGGCGCCTCCTCCTCCTGCCGGGTTCGCCTGCCCCGCTCGCCGGCCTCCCTGCGCCCGTCAGCGCCCCGGCGCCGGCTGCTGCCTCGGGCTGGCCTGTCCGCTTCCGGCAGTTACGCTCCGTGCCGCGCGCGCCGCGCTCGCCTTGCCGGCTCCGGCCCCGGCTCCCGAGCACCGCCGCTGCCGCGCCCACCGGCTCCGCCCCGCTCGCCTGCCGTCTCCGGTTTCCCCGCAGCCGGCCCATCCTCGACCCGGCGTCAGCCGGCCTCCCCGGCCGCGCCGCGCCGGCTCCCCTGCCGCGCCTCTGGCCGGCCGGGTCGCGCGCCTCCGCCGCCGGCTCCCGCATCGAGCGCCGCGGTCGGCTGTGCCCCGCGCGCCCCCGCTGGGTCCCGCTCCAGCCGCC
Organism: Elymus sibiricus; assembly: GCA_039707655.1. Lineage (NCBI taxonomy): Eukaryota > Viridiplantae > Streptophyta > Magnoliopsida > Poales > Poaceae > Elymus > Elymus sibiricus. The sequence goes on from CM077671.1 coordinate 380,663,981, forward strand.
TGCTGTGGCCGGGACATGAAGAAAAGAAACAGAGAAGTGGCCGGCTGCCCGCCCGGCCAAAAAGAAAAAAGAAAAGATGCCGGCTAAAAAAAACTGCGTCCCGCTACGCACAGCCGGCCAAAGAGAAAAAAAAGAAAAAGACGTCCGCTGCCCGTCCGCCTGCTTCGCCACTCGGACGGCCAGACACGACCCGGCCTGCCTGTCCGCGTCACCACACGGCCGGCTGGAGAGCCGCCCGACTGCCCGTCCGCCTCGATGCCTGGTCGGTCGGGTCCGACCGGCCGGGACCCCCTTCGAGCACCCGGAGGCTCGAAGGAAACCCCCAGCGGGTGCGCCGGCGTGCTCCGCGAGCACCAAGCCGCGCCGGCTGTCTTCGTCAACCTCCGCCTCGTCTGCGTCAAAGCAATGTGAGCTCCTCACCCGCATATTTTCGCACCACGTGCAAACCCGGATAACCCCGAGCGACCCTCGGGGGCTATCTCCGCATTTTTTATCAGTTGCACTACTGTTCGCCCCGGCGCCAGCCAGTGTTGGCCCAGAGGCTGGCCGCTTGGCCTGAGACGTTCGTTCCCACAGACGGCTTAGTAGCGTACACGGTACCAAAGGCTCACTCTTCGCCTCAGCTACAGACCGCAGCGCGGCTGTCCGGCTAGCAAGAGCAAACGCTGGAGGCCACCCACACCAAAAACGTCCGGGGAGAAAACAGTTCAGGCGACCCGGCCGTTTGTTTTATGAGTATCTGCTCGGTCGAGTCTGCTCCCAGAGTCCGAGTACTGTACGCTCCATTCCGCGGCCCACTCTTCGCCTCAGCCATAGACCGGCTCCCGGCTGTCTGGCTGGCAAGAGCAAAAGCCAAAGAGCGGAGGGCACATGAAAAAGATTGAAGGGGGCTCGGACGAAACCGAGTCGGCACCCTCTGCATAAACTTGCGCTGCCAAAATCAAATATTTGATATATCTGCGTCGACTTAACCTTGTCTTCTGCATGATCGTTTCCATGAGAAAACTCCTCGCGCTCATCAGCCGGCGGACCACGCGTCCGCCCTCGACAACGCCTCGCGCCCATCAGCCGGCGGACCCCTCGTCCGCTCTCGACAACGCCTCGCACCCATCAGCCGGCGTACCCCTCAACCTCCCTCGGCAGCGCCTCGCGCTCATCAGCCGACGGACCCCGCGCCCGCCCTCGGCAGCGCCTCGCGCGCATCAGCCGGTGGATCCCGCGTCCGCCCTCGGCAGCGCCTCGCGCCCATCAGCCGGCGGACCACGCGTCCGCCCTCGGCAGCGCCTCGCGCTCATCAGCCGGCGAACCCCTCGTCCGCCCTCGGCAGCGCCTCGCCCACATCAGCCGGCGGACCCCGCGTCCGCCCTCGGTAGCGCCTCACGCTCATCAGCCGGCGGACCCCGCGTCCGCCCTCGGCAGCGCCTCGCGCGCATCAGCCGGCGGACCACGCCTCCGCCCTCGACAGTGCCTCGCGCCCATCAGCCGACGGACCCCTCGTCCGCCCTCGGCAGTGCCTCGCGCTCATCAACTGGCGGACCCCGCGTCCGCCCTCGACAACACCTCGCGCGCATCAGCCGGCGGATCCCACGTCCGCCCTCGGCAGCGCCTCGCGCCCATCAGCCGGCGGACCACGCGTCCGCCCTCGGCAGCGCCTCGCGCTCATCAGCCGGCGGACCCCTCGTCCGCCCTCGGCAGCGCCTCGCCCACATCAGCCGGTGGACCCCGCGTCCGCCCTCGGCAGCGCCTCACGCTCATCAGCCGGCTGACCCCGCGTCCGCCCTCGGCAGCCGGCGGACCCCGCTTCCGCCCTCGGCATCACCTCGCGCTCATCAGCCGGCGGACCCCGCGTCCGCCCTCAGCAGCGCCTCGCACTCATCAGCCGGCGGACCCCGCTTCCGCCCTCGACAGCGCCTCACGCTCATCAGCCGGCGGACCCCGCGTCCGCCCTCGGCAGCGCCTCGCGCTCATCAACCGGCGGACCCCGCTTCCGCCCTCGGCAGCGCCTCGCGCTCATCAGCCGGCGGACCCCGCGTCCGCCCTCGGCATCGCCTCGCGCTGAAACAGCAGACGGACCCCGCGTCCGCCCTCGACAGGCCCCGCGCCCGTCGGTCGGCTGTCCCCGCGTCCGCGCCCGGCGTCCTCAACGCCACCGTCTGCTTCAGCAACGGCAAAAACCCTCCGCCCGACTCTTCGAGTCGCCCGGAGGCTCGGAGGCTACACCTAGCGGGTGCGCTGGCGCGCCCCCGCTGGAAACCGCCAGCCGGTGGACTCCGCGTCCACGCTCGGCAGGGCTCCGCGCTCATCAGTCGGCAGACCCCGCGTCGACGCCCGACAACCTCGACGCCACCGCCTGCTTCAGCAACAGCATAGACCCTCCGCCCGAGTCCTCGGGTCGCCTGGAGGCTCGGAGGCTACACCCAGCGGGTGCGCTGACGCGCCCCCGCTGGAAGCAAGCCACGCTGTCCCCGACCCGCAATCGACCGTCATCAGCAAATTCTGCAACAACGACGACGAAAAACTCCGCCCGACTCTTCGAGTCGCCTGGAGGCTCGGAGGCTACTGTCGGGGGGATGACCCCCGGGTACCCCAAAGACGGCGAGTCGGACGGGGTGCCCGCCCGCCCGGGCCGGCAGCTCCACCCGACCGGCTGCCGGCTGCTCCCGCCAGCCGGCTGCTCCCGCCAGCCGGTTGCCCGGAGTCAACTACGACGTCCCGTTGGACACGCACGGACAGGACGGCCATACCCCGCACTATTGGCGAACAGTCGGACGCAGTGCAGGCAACATCATCTACAGTGTACTCGTCCCTGGACACTATTTTATAAAGTGTCCAGGGGACAAAAGGCCATGCCCCCACGTCACACATTTGCTTGGTTTGTAAGCTACCATGTAGCTTACAACCAACGCCACAACCCATGCCCCTTTTTACTATAAAAAGGGAGCCATGCCACTAGCCCGCGGGGGGACTCTCTCATTCACACTCAGTCACGGTGGAGCTCTCTCATGCCCACTTGCTAGCTAGCTCACACATACATATGAGACATATACGAGACAGTAGGCACTCTGCCACTGCTCTCAGTCCAATACAGCTCCAAGAGCAACTCTGTACCAGATACATACCAGATAAACAGACATGCAGGAGTAGGGGTATTATCTCTCCGGAGAGCCCCGAACCTGGGAAAACTACCGCGCGCTACTACCCTATCCCGCCCTGGATCTTCCACGGCAGCCTTGCTGTCACCTCGATTAGCCACCCCCTGGCATCTGTTGCGAGAAAACGACGACAGTTTGTGATTCCCGTAGCATGCACGTATGGTGAACCGTTATGTAACGAAGTCGGAGCATGATTTGTTTATTGATTGTCATCCTGTGTGTGAGGGTCGGGATCGCGCGATGGTTAACTCCTACCAACCTCTCCCCTAGGAGCATGCGTCTAATACTTTGCTTCGATAACTAATAGACTTTTGCAATAAGTATGTGAGTTCTTTATGACTAATGTGAGTCCATGGATTATACACACTCTCACCCTTCCACCATTGCTAGCCTCTCTAGTACCGCGCAACTTTCGCGGGTGCCTTAAACCCACCATATTCCCTTCCTCAAAACAGCCACCATACCTACCTATTATGGCATTTCCATATCTATTCCGAGATATATTGCCATGCAACTTCCACCGTTCCGTTTATTATGACACGCACCATCATTGTCATATTGCTTTGCATGATCGTAAGATAGCTAGAATGATGTTTTCATGGCTTGTCCATTTTTTGATGTCATTTGCTATGCTAGATCGTTGCACATCCCGGTACACCGCCGGAGGCATTCATATAGAGTCATATTTTGTTCTAAGCATCGAGTTGTAATTCTTGAGTTGTAAGTAAATAAAAGTGTGATAATCATCATTATTAGAGCATTGTCCCATGTGAGGAAAGGATGATGGAAGCTATGATTCCCTCACAAGTTGGGATGAGTCTCCGGACTTTACAAATAATAAAAGAGGCCAATGAAGACCAAATAAAAAAGAGAGGCCAAAGATGCCCACAAAAAAAGAGAGAGAAGGGACAATGCTACTATTTTTTCCACACTTGTGCTTCAAAGTAGCACCATGATCTTCATGATAGAGAGTCTCCTATTTTGTCACTTTCTTATACTAGTGGGGATTTTTCATTATATAACTTGGCTTGTATATTCCAATGATGGGCTTCCTCAAATTGCCCTAGGTCTTCGTGAGCAAGCAAGTTGGATGCACACCCACTTAGTTTCTTTTTGAGCTTTCATACACTTATAGCTCTAGTGCATCCGTTGCATGGCAATCCCTACTCATTCACATTGATATCTATTGATGGGCATCTCCATAGCCCGTTGATACGCCTAGTTGATGTGAGACTATCTTCTCCTTTTCCTCACAACCTCCACCATATTCTATTCCACCTATAGTGCTATATCCATGGCTCACGCTCATGTATTGCGTGAAAGTTGAAAAGGTTTGAGAACATAAAAAGTGTGAAACAATTGCTTGACTTGTCATCGGGGTTGTGCATGATTTAAATACTTTGTGTGGGGAAGATGGAGCATAGCCAGACCATATGATTTTGTAGGGATAACTTTCTTTGGCCATGTTATTTTGAAAAGACACGATTGCTTTGTTAGTATGCTTGAAGTATTATTGTTTTTATGTCAACATTAACCTTTTGTTTTGAATCTTATGGATCTGAACATTCATGCCACAATAAAGAATATTACATGGATAAATATGTTAGGTAGCATTCCACATCAAAAATTCTGTTTTTATCATTTACCTACTCGAGGACGAGCAGGAATTAAGCTTGGGGATGCTGATACGTCTCCAACGTATCTATAATTTTTGATTGTTCCATGCTATTATATTATCTGTTTTGGATGTTTTATATGCATTAATATGCTATTTTATATTATTTTTGGGACTAACCTATTAACCTAGTGCCCAGTGCCAGTTTCTGTTTTTTCCTTGTTTTCGAGTATTGCAGAAAAGGAATATCCAACGGAGTCCAAACGGAATAAAATTCTACGCTGATTTTTCTTGGACCAGAAGGAACCCAGGAGGCTTCGAGAAGAGGCCAGAAGACCTACGGGTAGGCCACAAGCCACCAGGGCGCGCCCCTGGGGGGCGCCCCCCTGGCTTGTGGGCCCCCCGTAGCTCCTCCAACCCTAATTCTTCGCCTATAAATTCAGAAATATTCCCCCAATACCAAAGAGAGCCACGATAATACTTTTCCGCCGCTGCAAGCCTCTGTTCCCGTGAGATCCCATCTTGGGGCCTTTTCCGGTAATCTGCCGGAGGGAGATTCGATCATGGAGGGCATCTACATCAACACCATTGCCCTTCCGATGATGCGTGAGTAGTTCACCTCAGACCTTCGGGTCCATAGCTAGTAGCTAGATGGCTTCTTCTCTCTCTATGATCTTCAATACCATGTTCTCCATGATCTTCATGGAGATCTATCCGATGTAATACTCTTTTGCGATGTGTTTGTCGAGATCCGATGAATTGTGGATTTATGATCAGATTATCTATGAATATTATTTGAATCTTCTCTGAATTCTTATATGCATGATTTCATATCTTTGCAAGTCTCTTCGAGTTATTGGTTTGGTTTGGCCAACTAGATTGGTAATTCTTGCAATGGGAGAAGTGCTTAGTTTTGGGTTCAATCTTGCGGTGTCCTCACCCAGTGACAAAGTAGGGGTAGCGAGGCACGTATTTGTATTGTTGCCATCAAGGATAAAAAGATGGGATTTTCATCATATTGCTTGAGTTTATCCCTCTACATCATGTCATCTTACTTAATGCGTTACTCTGTTCTTCATGAACTTAATACTCTAGATGCGGGCAGGAGTCGGTCAATGTGTGGAGTAATAGTAGTAGATGCAGAATCGTTTCGGTCTACTTGATACGGACATGATGCATATATGCATAATCATTGCCTTGGATATCATCATAACTCGACAGTAATTTGTTCACCCACCGTATTATTTTCCTTCAAGAGAGAAGCCTCTAGTGAAACCTATGCCCCCCGGGTCTATTTTCCATATTATATTTTCAGATCTCTAAACCAAAAATACCAAAAATACTTTGCTGCAATTTATTTACTTTTATTTTAGTTATCGTTTTAATAATCTTTTATATCTATCTCTATCAGATCTCATCCTTGCAAGTAACCGTGAAGGGATTGACAACCCCTTTATAGCGTTGGGTGCAAGAGTGTTTGATTGTTTGTGCAGGTGCATAGATTGGGGCCTTGCTTGTACCTCCTACTGGATTGATACCTTGGTTCTCAAAAACTGAGGAAAATACTTATCTACTTTGCTGCATCACCCTTTCCTCTTCAAGGGAAAAGCAACGTAAGCTCAAGAAGTAGCAGAGGCACACCAACGATGACATAAAATTCCATGGAAAAGATAAGGACGCGCGGCGCAAAACGAGCAATTGGCGGTTCTAAAGAAGGAAAGCAAGGTAAAACACAAAAGTTTAACGCCCCCGGAATCCAGGTGTTTCTTGATGCAACAGGAAACGCAAGGAAGGAAACATGGGAAACTCAGGCGGAGGAGGCGCTGTCCCCGTCGTGACCTCCACCGGCTGCGGCGCCGGAGCCGCCGCTCTCTTCGGAGGGAGGCTCCGGGGCGAACCGCTCCACCAGGAACTCCACCTTCCCGTGCACCTCGTCCCTGAGGGGCCTCTGGAGCTCCTAGGGCACCGGCTCCATCACGCGGGAGAGGTCGAGCTCCGGGAGGAGGCGGCGCAGGTTGGAGAAGACGCGTGTCAGCGCAATGTCCAGGAGGTCGCGAGCGCTGGACTCGTTGTCTTCGTCCACCCGGGAGACGCCGGTCTCCAGCGCCTCCACCACCTGGCCGAAGAAGTGAAGATAACCCCCATCTCCGTGTGCGCACGGCAGCACCAGAGCTTCTCCGACAAACCGGCTAACTGCACCAACAGCGCGGTGGGAGATGTCCAGATACTGCTTGGCGCAGCGCGCCTCCAGCATTTACGCGTGCGCCGCCTCGTCCTTGGCGGCCTGCACGGCGTTGGCAGCTCCCTCGACTTGGGCCTGGAGGGACGTCAGCTCCGCCTTGGCATCCTCCTCACCCTTGAGCGCGGCCTGGAGGGCGGCCTCGGCGCCCGCCAGCTGGGCCCTGAGCGCGTCCACCTCGCCCTGGAGCTTTTCAAGCCTGTGCCTCTTTGGCGCGGGTGCCCTGAGACGGAGAAGCAATCAGGACCAGCATGCCGGGAGTGGTTCGCAAGGAACGGGGAGGCAGGCAGAACACTCACTCATCGGTGACGGCCCAGCGCCGGCTTGCCTGGGCCGGCCTCGAAGGTCCCCCACCGCCGCCTCCAGCGGGCGGCGGTGGAGCCGGGGGGCCCGTGCTCCTCCCCGCTCCAGCTGCACTTCCCCCAGACGCCATGGAAGGAAAGGAAAGAGAAGACAACGATGTTTTGGGAAGAATTGCAAGCGTGAGAGCGCCTCAGGATGGCATGACCCCTCTGGCGAGACGAATTTATAGGCGTAAAAACGGTCCGCGAGGCGTCGTGGGGAGTGGAGGCGGCGCGTGCTCCCCAGGCGCCACGTGACCGACTTGACCGGCGTGCAGACCTGCCGCACGTCGCCTCGCCTCCCCCTGTCGGGTCACATCCGCGTGGGCCGAGGGGAGAGAAGGAGCAAGGAGACGGCTACATTCAAGGAAGAGCAATGATGGCCGGCGATGCGCGCAGGCTTCACATCAGCTTGACTCGGGGCGGTTCCCGAAGTCTTCGGGAAGCGGAGGTGCCTGCGTCTCACTGTGTGCCAGGCATCAGGCTGTGCCCGCAGGCGATTAGGGCCCGCGGCGCTCAGGTCGGCTCCTTCGACTTCAACGGCCCAGTACGGCCAGGCGCAGGATCGCTCAAGAATAAGGCCCTCGCGAGAGCCCCGCCCTCGCGAGGAGGACGACGCCAAGACCCCAGAGGGAGGAGGCCTCTCCAGGCCCCCTCCCGAGGGGCAGAAATCCCTACGCAGCGCCCGGCCTCGAGAGGATGGGGTGACGCAAGACTGGCCAGGCGGGCGCCAGCGAGCACAGCAGGAGCAGTTTCCTCATTGGTGCAAAGGAGGCAAGGACGTACGCATGTTCCCAAGGCATCGCCCCAAAGGTTTCCATTCCAGCGCAACGAGACCAAGACCACGAGCCCCGCAGGACGGACGTCATCACCGAGCCCACCTCTACATCACCACGGCCACTTTGCAGGCGAAGACCACCTTTCGTCAGGATAAGGTGTACTCCTTGTCCGCCTTCGAATTTGGCCGTTGTGGGATCCCTTCCCGCCGTTGCGATAAGGGAGGACGACCCGAGCCATTATAAATAGAGGCTAGGCTGCATCGTAGAGGGGACAGATCCAACACCACTGAAGCGCCCTCGCGAGGTTGCTGACCACTGTACTAGTTCATCCAAAAACCTCCTCGAGGGGCAATCCACCAAAGGCAGCAGTAGGGTTTTACGCTTCGTAGCGGCCCGAACCTGGGTAAAATCCGTCTGTCCATCTTCTTCTCCGCGTTGGAGTGAGTTCGATCCGGCTAGGCCTTGGAGCTGTGAGCTTGAGGTCGAAGCTAGTGAGGATCTTGGCACACGCCCCTGAGTTCGAACCTCTTTGGGTTTTTGCGGAGCCCGAAATCCGACAGCAACCATGTCTTTCAAAATATCAACACTAAAGAAAGTTATCCCTAGCCCATCAGGCTCAATCATTGATCCATTCATGAAACACACTCAAATATTAACTATGCGCAATGCTCAAGTACGATCATAGTGCCCCCTAGTTGGTGCTTATAAGAGAAGGTGGAGACTCAAAGTAAAAATAAAAATTGAATAAAGTAAATAGATAGGCCCTTCGCAGAGGGAAGTAGGGATTTGTAGAGGTGCCAGAGCTCAAGGTTTAAATTGAGAGAAAAAATATTTTGGGTGACATGCTTTTCCTGTCAACGAGAACGACAAAGTACCTCACAATACTTTCCATGCTAGATATATCATACGCGGTTCCCAAACAGAAAATAAAGTTTATTCCTTTTTCCACCAAACTTTCACTTTCCATGGCGGCCCATATCCACGGTTGCCTTCCATACCAACACTTTCCAAGGAATTTATTATTTGACAACATAAAGTAAATATTTTTTTCTTTTTCATTTCGGGAATGGGCATCCCTATTTCCGCCGCACTCTTGTGCAATGACAAGTGAATAAACACTCATCTTGAGAATAACACATCTAGCATGGAAAAATATTGGACACTCCCCACCGTTTCATGAGCGGTACGGGCACACAAAAGAGAAAATTTATTTGAAAATTTAGAGATGGCACATACAAATTTGCTTGGAACGGCATGGAAATACCGCATATCGGTAGGTATGGTGGACTCATAAGGCAAAACTAGGTTTAAGGATATTGGATGCACAAGTAGTATTTCTACTTAGTACAAATGGAGGCTAGCAAATAGATTGGCAACCAACCAAACCAAGAAATGAAAAATCACATAAGTGAGCATTGAACATAACTAACACCGAATAATGCACCACAAGTAGTATGTAATTCCATTGCACAACTATTGACTTTCATACTTGCATAGGGAATCACAAACCTTAACACCAATATTCCTACTCAAGCATAATTACTCACTAACATGACTCACATATTACTATCATCATGTTTTAAAACTATTACAAAGAATCAAGTTTAATTTGTCCAATGATCTTCATGAAAGTTTTTATTATATCCTCCTTGGATATCTATCACTTTGGGACTAGTTTCATATATTGCCATTGCTTTTTGGCAAGCTCAAACAAATTTAAGTGAAGCACATGAGCATAAAGATTCCATCTCTCAAAAAGGTATAAGTGAAGCATGAGAGGATTTCCTCAAAATTTACCTACTCTCAAATTAATCTAAGTGAAGCATGAGAGTATTTCTACAGAAAATTCCAAGCACACCGTGCTCAAAAAGATATAAGTGAAGCACTAGAGCAATTCTATAGCTCAAAAAGTTTAAGTGAAGCACATAGAGCAATCTTAACAAATCATAACATGATTTTGGCTTTCTCAAATAGGTGTGTCCAGCAAGGATACAAAGGAAAAACTAACAAACAAAGCAAGCAAAGATACAAGATGCTCCAAGCAAAACTCATGATTTGTGACGATTAAAAATATAGCTCCAAGTAAAATACCGATGGTCGTTAGAAGAAAGAGGGGATGCCACTCGGGGGCATCCCCAAGCTTAGTTGCTTGTTTATCTTTGGATATATCTTGGGGGTGCGGTAGCATCCCCAAGCTTAGGCTTTTTATCACTCCTTATTCCTTCATCCATCGTGATCTCACCCAAAACTTGAAAACTTCAGTCACACAAAACTCAACATAATCTTCATGAGATCCGTTAGTATAATAAAGCAAATCACTACTTTAGGTGCTGTTGCAAACCCATTCATATTTTATAATTGCATTATACCTACTGTATTTTAACTTTACCATGGCTCATACCCTTCAATATAACCCATAGATTCGTCAAAACAAGCACACAATGCAACGAAAACAGAATCTGTCTTAAACAGAACAGTCTGTAGTAATCTGTACTCTAACCATACTTATGTAACTCTAAACATTCTGCAAAATTAGGAAAACGTAAGGAATTTGTAAAGCAACACTGTGTTAAAATTTCAGATCAAGATCATGTTCCAGCAAAAAATGAAAATTCATATACTGGACGCAAAGTTCCTGTTTCAGATTCAGCATCACTTCTACTCATCCTATGAATCATCCTAAAGGCTTTACTTGGCACAAACACTAAATAAACCATAAAAACACAATCATAACATAGGCATAATTTTGTCAAGACTCAAAAACATAAAGGAAAAAGCAAAAATTTATTTGTTCATTGGGTTGCCTCCCAACAAGCGCTATCGTTTTACGCCCCTAGCTAGGCATAATGGATAGATTCAAGTATTGTCATCTTTGGTTTTGGATCCATAGGATGCCCTCATGATTGATTCATATGGTGGCTTAATTCTTGTTCTAGGGAAGTGTTCCATACCCTTTCTCAAGGGAAATTGAAAACGAACATTGCCTTCTTTCATATCAATCACGGCACCTATAGTGCGTAAAAACGGTCTACCAAGTATAATGGGACAAGACGGATTGCAATCAATATCAAGCACAATAAAATCAATGGGCACATAATTCCTATTTGCAAGGATAAGAAAATCATTAATTCTTCCCAAAGGCTTTTTAATAGTAGAATCCGCCAAGTGCAAATTAAGAGAACATTCTTCAATATTGGTAAGACCGAGCACATCACATAGAGATTTCGGAATCGTGGAAACACTAGCACCCAAATCACACAAAGCAAAGCATTCCTAATTTTTAATCTTGACCTTAATGGTAGGTTCCCACTCATCATGTAATTTTCTAGGAATAGAAATCTCCAACTCCAACTTTTCTTCAAAAGATTTCATCATGGCATCAACAATATGTTTAGTAAAAGCTTTATTTTGCTCATAAGCATGGGGTGAATTCAACATGGATTGCAACAAAGAAATACATTCAATCAAAGAGCAACTACCATAGTTAAAATCTTTGCAATCCAAGATAGTGGGCACATCACTAGTTAAAGTTTTGACCTCTTCAAACCCACTTTTATCAAAAATTTCATCAAGATTTTCACCCTCCAAATTATTGGGACGCCTTCTAGCTAAAGTTGAATCTACTTCAGTCCCTTCATTATCAATTTTAATATTACTAAACAAGGAATCAGTAGAATAAACACCAATCACTTTCAGATCTTCATCTTTTTTATGAAGGCAATCACTAGAAAACGATTTTTCTAAGATTTCTCTTTTAGCTCTAAGCATAGCGGTTCTTTTCTTACTTTCATCCATAGAGACATATAAAGCTTTAATAGATTCATCAATCTTAGGCACAAAAGCTTTCAACTTGAGATTTTCAACATCATGAGAAATTCTATCAATGCTTCTAGACATATCATCGGTCTTATTCAACTTTTCTTCTATCGTAGTATTGAAAGCCTTTTGCGCATTGATAAATTCTTTAATATTACTCTCAAGATCAGAAGCGTTCCTATTATTATTTTAAGAAGAATTACCATAGGAATTACCATAATTATTAGAGGAATTTCCAGGAAAAGGCCTAGGACTAAAATTACCTCTATAAGCATTGTTATTGAAATTGTTGCGCGAGACAAAATTCACATCTACGGAATCACTATTTTGCTCAATCAAAGTAGACAAAGGCAAATCATTAAGATCAATAGGAGTATTTTTACTAGCAACCAATTTCATCAAAGCATCAACTTTATCACTCAAAGTACTAATTTCCTCTACCGAATTAACTTTTTTACTAGTAGTTGCTCTTTCGGTATGCCATTGAGAATAATTAGCCATGATATTATCTAGCAATTTAGTGGCTTCCCCCAAATTAATCTCCATAAAAGTTCCACCCGCGGCGGAATCTAAAAGATTTCTAGAGACAAAATTCAATCCCGCATAAAAAATTTGTATGATCATCCAAAGATTTAAACCATGAGTAGGACAATTTCTTAGCATTAACTTCATTCTTTCCCAAGATTGTGCAACATGTTCATGCTCAAGTTGCTTAAAATTCATGATTTGCGTCCTAAGGGAAATAATTTTCGCGGGCGGAAAATACTTAGTGATAAAACCAAATTTTTGCACGATCCCGCAAGGAAAAAGGAAATAGCTTCAACTTGACAATATCATTGTCCACATCTTTTTTCTTTTGCATATCACACAATTCTACGAACGTGTTTAGATGGGACGCGGCATCCTCATTAGGAGTACCGGCAAATTGATCTTTCATGACAAGATTCAACAAAGCGGCATTAATATCACAAGACTCCGCACTAGTGGCGGGAGGAGTAGTAGGCGTACTAATAAAATCATTGTTATTAGTATTGGAAAAATCACACAACTTGGTGTTCTCTTGAGTCATCGTGACTACGCAAACAAGATTGCAAGCAAGGAAGAGATCCGGCGAGAAAAAGGGCAAATGAAGAAGAGGGCGAATAAAACAGCAAATTGGTAAAGTGGGAGAGAGGAAAACAAGAGGGAAATGGCAAATAATGTAATTGCAAGGAGATGAGATTTTTGATTAGGAACCTGGTAGATGATGATGGAGTCCCCTCGGCGCCTAAGATAGGCACGTAGAAGAGACCGCTTCCTCCCCGGCAACGGCGCCAAAAATTCCTTTGACGTGGCTTGAGACTGCGTCGGTATTTCCCCAAAGAGGAAGGGATGATGCAGCACAACGACGGTAAGTATTTCCCTCGGTTATCAAACCAAGGTTATCGAACCAGTAGGAGGATCACCACCACCCAATAAGCAGCACCTGCACACAAACAACAAATACTTGCAACCCGACGCGAAAGAGAGGTTGTCAATCTCTCTACGGTAATAAGATAGATTAGGTAGTGATAGATAGGAGAGTTAGATCTCTCAAGAACACAAATAAAAAGAGTAAATATGCAGAAATATGTTTTTGGGTTTTTGGTTTTGTAGATATGAAAACAAAGATGCAAAAAGATAGATCTGAAAGCAATATGTTGGAAAAGTAGACCCGGGGGCCGTAGGGTTCACTAGTGGCTTCTCTCATGAGTATAGCGCACGGTGGGTGAACAAATTACTGTTGGGCAATTGATAGAAAATTGAATAGTCATGACGATATCGAAGGCGATGATCATTATATAGGCATCACGTCCAAGATAGATAGGCCGACTCCTGCCTGCATCTACCTCTATTACTCCACACATCGACCGCTATCCAGCATGCATCTAGTGTATTAAGTTCATGGAGAAACGGAGTAATGCAATAAGAACGATGACATGATGTAGACAAGATCTATGCATGTAGGAATAGACCCCATCTTGTTATCCTTAATAGCAACGATACATGCGTGTCTTGCTGCCCCTTCTGTCACTGGGAAAGAACACCGCAAGATCGAACACATCACAAAGCACCTCTTCCCATGGCAAGAAAAATCGTTCTAGTCAGCCTAACTAAACCAAAGATTCGAAGAAGAAATACGATGCTATAAGCAATCATGCATATAAGAGATCAAAGAAGACTCAAATAATATTCATGGATAGAAACTGATTATGAACTCAAAATTCATCGGATCCCAACAAACACACCGCAAAAGTTTACATCAAATAGATCTCCAAGAGACCATTGTATTGAGAATCATAAGAGAGAGAGAAGAAGCCATCTAGCTACTTCCTACGGACCCGTAGGTCTAAGGTGGACTACTCACGCATCATCGGAGAGGCACCTATGAAGAAGATGAACCCCTCCGTGATGGTGTTTAGATTGGATCTCCCGGTTCTGGAACTTGCGGCGGCTGGAATTGTATTTCGTCGGATCCTCTAGGGTTTTTGGAATATTTGGGAATTTATAGGCATCAGAGGCAGTGGAGAGGGGCCCCGAGGAGGGCACAACCCATCAGGGCACGCCGCCCCCCTGGCGCGCCCTGGTGGATTGTGGTCTCCTCGGCCCACTCCCCCGGCACTTCTTTGGCCCACTGGGTGTCTTCTGGTCCAGAAAAAATCTCCAAAATGTTTCGTCGCAATTGGACTCCGTTTGGTATTGATTTTCTTTGAAGTAAAAAACAAGGAAAAACAGCAACTGGCACTTTGGCACTATGTCAATAGGTTAGTCCCAAAAAATGATATAAAGTTGTTATAAAATGATAGTAAAACATCCAAGAATGATAATATAACAGCATGGAACAAGCAAAAATTATAGATACGTTGGAGACGTATCATGTTCGCTTTCTTGGAGCGCTCTTACGGCTCTTGACCGGAAGGGTGATTGTGGCAGCTCTATCCCGTTCATCATTTCTTGATACACGATCATCTGTTGCAGACATGTTGGCTTCGGACTCAGATGAAGATACATCGGCAGAACTATGACTGTCGTCGCTGCTAATATACATCTACAGAGGACACATGCGAAATTCAAAAAAGGGGGATAATCATAAATAAAATGTAACAGCTTGGCAGCTAGCTGTCTAAACATGGCATGTGATCATTTGGAAATGTACGGCTAATCTGTTCATTTTGTGTGACTCATGCGCACATGATACGTAACTCAACAATAACTAATTGGAACAAATACAACTTATATGTTAGAAGGTAAATGATTAAAATAAATATGCTCGCCATTATTTTATAATCATTTTGGGGACAAACCAAACCAAATAGGAAAAGGGATCGCGAGATAATAGACCTCAACGCGATGGAGGGCAGCAACTGACCTGTTTTTTTTGTGCAAATCTGGCAGGAGAGGCGAGGGTACATGATCGATATGCTCGAGGGTGGCGGGCGAGCAAATGAAGACGGCGAGGCATGGGCAGCCGCATTTTCGGAGCGGCAGTGAAGGGTAGGGTTGACGCCGGGAAGCGGGTACACGGTCGGGTTGAGCACGACGGAGTAACGGTAAATAAAGAGCAGCAAGGTAGCCCAATCCTTTTGTGGCAAAGGACAGGCCAAAACGGTCTCTTATAATAAGCAAAGCGTTCTTGAGGGCACACGGGAATTTCATCTAGCCACTTTTATCATGTTGGTTTGATTCGTGTTCGCTACTTTGATAATTTGATATGTGGGTGGACCGGTGCTTGGGTGTTGTTCTTACTTGAACAACCTCCCAGTTATGATTAACCCCCTCGCAAGCATCCGCAACTGCAAGAAAAGTATTAAGATAAAATCTAACCATAGCATTAAACGTTTGGGTCCAAATCAGCCCCTTACGAAGTAGCGCATAAACTAGGGTTTAAGCTTCTGTCACTCTAGCAACCCATCATCTACTAACTACTCCACAATGCATTCCCTTAGGCCCAGGAATGGTGAAGTGTCATGTAGTCGACGTTCACATGACACCACTAAGGGAATCACAACATACATATCATCAAAATATCGAACACATATCAAATTCACATGATTACTTGCAACATGACTTCTCCCGTGACCTCAAGAACAAAGGTAACTACTCACAAATAATAATCATGCTCAAGATCAGAGGGGTATTGAATAGCATAATGGATCTGAACATATGACCTTCCACCAAATAAACCATATAGTAATCAACTACAAGATGTAATCAACACTACTAGTCACCCACAGGTACCAATCTGAGGTTCCGGTACAAAGATTGAACACAAGAGATGAACTAGGGTTTGAGAGGAGATGGTGTTGTTGAATATGTTGATGAAGATTGGCCTCCCAAAGATGAGAGGGGTGTTGGTGATGACGATGGCTTCGATTTCCCCCTCCAGGAGGGAAGTTCCCCCGGCGGAATCGCTCCGTCGGAGGGCAAAAGTGCTCCTGCCCAAATTTCGCCTCGAGACGGCGGCGCTCCGTCCCGAAAGTCCTCTCCTCATTTTTTCTATTTCAAAAGAGAATATATACCAGAAGATGGGCACCGGAGGTGGGCCGAGGAGGGCACAACCCACCAGGGCGCGATTGGGGGGGCCTGGCGCGCCCTGGTGTCTTGTGCCCACCAGGGTGGCTCCCTCCGGTAGTTCTTTGCTCCAGTATTTTTTATTAATTCCAAAAATAATCTCTGTAAAGTTTCAGCTTCATAGGAGTTGTGCAGAGGTATCTCTGATGTGCTTTTTCAGGTCCAGAATTCCTGCTGCCGGGATTCTCCCTCTTTGTGTAAACCTTGCATATTATGAGAGAAAAGGCATTAGAATCACTCCCTAAAGCATTATTATTCAACAAAACATAATAAATAACAGTAGGAAATCATGATGCAAAATGGACGTATCAACTCCCCCAAGCTTAGACCTCGCTTGTCCTCAAGCGAAAGCCGATATTGAAAAGCATATGTCCACATGGTTTGAGAGAGAGGTGTCGATAAAAACAAAATACGGACATAGTAGCATCATGCTTATTATCATAACAGCAACAAACTCTATTATAAAACTTATTCCTATACTTTCATCATATAACTTCTCATGAATAAGTAACAATTCATCACGACATAGAAGTATAAAGCATAAACCCTATTGAAAACCAACAAACTATGTTCTCAGTCAACTTTGCAACTACGATTCATCATATTTTCTGGAAGGGTCTCATTTCGGAGCCTTTTGGCAAGTCCACATACTCAACCATCATTTAGTCTTCTATGATTGCTAACACTCACAGCATACTCATGAGCAAAAAGTTTCAACCGGACACATAGAAAGATAGGGGCTTATAGTTTAGCCTCCCAACGTATTCACCTTAAGGGTGATGTCAAGAATAATAACTCATGCCTAGTCACATCCAACTGGATATATGTGCCTAGATCTTTCCTCTCCACATGATGCTTGCAAAAGAAAAAGTAAAAAGGGAATAGGGACGAATACTTGACTCTTGCATAAAAGTAAATACATAAAAGTAAAAGATAGTCCCTTCACAGAGGGAAGCAAAGGTTGTCATGCGCTTTTTGGTTGGTATGCTGTAACACCCGGGTTTTCGCTCCCTGTTTTTTTCCTTCGCGGGATTTGACTCCCGTCTTTTTTCTCGGTGTTATCGGATTTCTCTAGCTCCTGGGTATATGAAGATGGTCATTTAGCCTTGCCTTTCCTATCCAACCAGACGTTCTCTCCAGTCCAACCTTGCCACCCAAGATCTATTCCCAGGTTTTGCTGCCGAAACCCTACTTTCCGAGTTATCGGAAGGGAAACCCTAATCCTTTCAGTTGCAAAGGAACCCCAATTTCCTTTGATCTTCTGTCTCCCAAACTTTTTCCAGTGATCATCCCACATCTATAAACCCTGGATATGCAAAAATATTGCATATGCCCAATCCCTTAATGTAAAAGAACGTCACGCTATATTGCCCCCTATGATAGCAACCTTTATTATGCAGTCCGTCGCTTTTATTACTTTGCCATCATAAGTTCGTATAGCGCTCAATTTTCTCTTACACTAATTGATCAAAACACTTTTAGAAGCAATTTTTATTGCCTTATTGCACCGATGACAACTTACTTGAAGGATCTTACTCGATCCGTAGGTGGGTATGGTGGACTCTCAAAGAATGAAGCTGGGTTTGGGTTTTTGGAGGCACAAGAGTATCTCTACTTAGTGCAGAATTTTTGGCTAGCAAAGATATTGAGCAAGCACCACATGTTGAAGGATCTGTGACAATATAACTTCTATGTGGATATGAACAAACATAAATCATTAATTACGTTGTCTTCCTTGTCCAATGTCAACCATTTTGACATATAATATTTAATGGGGGCTCACAATCATAAAAGATATCCAAGATAGTGTATTTGCATGTGAATCTTCTCTTCCCTTATTAATTCTTTCATGAATTGCATCATTGACCAATTCTATGTTTGTCACTCTCCAATAAATTTTACTACTTATACTTTTCCTTATGTGATGTCATTACTCACCGTAAGATTAGCATATGATTCTTTTCATTTATTTCTTTTTCCTTTATTTTGATTGCAACAAGAAAGTAGAGAGGCAAAACTCGAACTAAACTTTATTATATAACTCTCACTCGATTATATAGATAGATAGACCACGAAACTAACACACGAAAATAGATCAAGCTAAACTTTTATTCAACTAAATCAAAGGAAAACTAAAGATCAAACTAGGATAGGTAAAGGTGAATAAAAGTGATGGTGATACGATACCGGGGCACCTCCCCCAAGCTTGGCTCAAGCCAAGGGGAGTGCCCATACCCGTGTGCTCAAGTCTCCTTTGGTAGTGGTGATGAAGAAGGTGGTGGTGATGAGGCAGCCTTCTTCTTCAACTTATATTTGAGCATACAATTTTCCTCCCTTAGATCATCATTCTCCAACTCGAGCTTTAATATCTTTTTGCATAATGCCGCCTTGGTCTCCTGCAGAAAACGAGATGGGATAAATTGGACCTCAGGTTTGTATCCTCTAGGGGACTTCTTGAATTCCACATGCATGTCTCCGGGTTGAGGTAGTGGGTCGTCCTCTTCCTCGGAGTTGTCATCCTTTGTTTCCTTCATGGCACCGTCTTCCTCCTCATCTAAGGTCCATCCATAATGCTCCACTTCTCCATAGATCTTGGGGTTTGCAACATAGTCAGCAACATAGCTCTCCCCCTCTGAATCTTGAGACGACATATTTTCATATCTGTCAAGAAAACAGCACGAAACAAGAACAGAGGGTTTTTCTACGATGCGGTTGATACGTCTCCAACGTATCTATATTTTTTGCTTGTTCCATGCTGTTATATTATCATTCTTGGATGTTTTACAATCATTTTATTACAACTTTATATCAGTTTTTGGGACTAACCTATTGACATAGTGCCAAAGTGCCAGTTGTTGTTTTTGCTTGTTTTTTACTTCGCAAAAAATCAGTACTAAACAGAGCCCAAATGCTGCGGGAATTTTTGTGGATTTTTTATGGACCAGAAGAAAGAAGATGGGCCAAAGATCACCAGAAGAGGGGGCCCAGGGTGGCCATCCCCACCACGGCGTGCCAGAGGCCCCCTGGCGCGGCCTGGTGGAGGATGGGCACCTCGGGCAGACCCTCAACCGACTATCGAGCCTATAAATTCCAAGAAAATCCAAAAACCCTAGAGGAGTTGACGAAACACAATTCCAGCCGCCGCAAGTACCAGAACCGCGAGATCCAATCTAAACACCATCACGGAGGGGTTCATCTTCCTCATAGGTGCCTCTCCGATGATGCGTGAGTAGTCCACCATAGACCTACGGGTCCGTAGGCAGTAGCTAGATGGCTTCTTCTCTCTCTCTTATAATTCTCAATACAATGGTCTCTTGGAGATCTATTTGATGTAAACTTTTGCGGTGTGTTTGTCGGGATCCGATGAATTTTGAGTTCATGATCAGTTTCTATCCATGAAAATTATTTGAGTCTTCTTTGATCTCTTATATGCATGATTTCTTATAGCATCGTATTTCTTCTTCGAATCTTTGGCTTAGTTAGGCCAACTAGAACGATTTTTCTTGCCATGGGAAGAGGTGCTTTGTGATGGGTTCGATCTTGCGGTGTTCTTTCCCAGTGACAGAAGGGGCAGCAAGACACGCATGTATCGTTGCTATTAAGGATAACAAGATGGGGTCTATTCCTACATGAATAGATCTTGTCTACATCATGTCACCGTTCTTATTGCATTACTCCGTTTTTCCATGAACTTAATACACTAGATGCATGTTGGATAGCGGTCGATGTGTGGAGTAATAGAGGTATATGCAGGCAGGAGTCGGTCTATCTATCTTGGACGTTATGCCTATATAATGATCATCGCCTTGGATATCGTCATGACTATTCGATTTTCTATAAATTGCCCAACAGTAATTTGTTCACCCACCGTGCGCTATACTCATGAGAGAAGCCACTAGTGAACCCTCGGCCCCGGGTCTACTTTTCCATCATATTGCTTTCCGATCTATGTTTTTTGCATCTTTGTTTTCAGATGTACAAAACCAAAAACCCAAAAACATCTTGCTGTATATTTACTCTTTTTATTTGTGTTCTTGAGAGATCTATCTCTCCTATCTATCACTACCTAATCTATCTTATTACCGTAGAGAGATTGACTACCTCTCTTTCGCGTCGGGTTGCAAGTATTTGTTGTTTGTGTTCAGGTGCTGCTTATTGGGTGGTGTTGATCCTCCTACTGGTTCGATAACCTTGGTTTCATAACTGAGGGAAATACTTACCGTCGCTGTGCTGCATCATCCCTTCCTCTTTGGGGAAATATCGACGCTGTCCAAGCCACGTCAGCGGTCGTCAAAACAGTCGGGGGTATATATAGAGAATTTTTATTCTTGGGAAACAACCGCCCTGGTGTATCGTGCTCTCCTTGATCACCTTTCGGTTTATTTCTTCGTTTCCAAAATTTTCTAATATTCCAAAACTGACAAAAAATATTTTTGCGGATTTTTTAGAGTCCGTTTACTTACCGTATCACGTACCTCCTATTTTTTCAGAATTCTGGAGCGTTCCAGAAGGTTTCTTTTTTGTGTTCCTCCGGTGTCATGGCTTGGATAACATTGCTTTCAACGTTAATAGGCGTACCTGAGATATAGTGCTTAATTCTTTGTCCATTGACCACCTTTGGGTTAGTACCTTCGGCATTATTAATCTTGATAGCTCCAGAACGATAAACCTCTTCGATAATATATGGTCCTTCTCATTTAGAGAGAAGCTTCCCTGCAAAAAATCTTTAACGAGAGTTGAACAAAAGAACATAGTCTAATATTTTGAATTCCCACTTTTGGATTCTTTTATCATGCCATCTTTTTAATTTTTCTTTGAATAGTTTGGCATTTTCATAGGCTTGGGTTCTCCATTCATCTAGTGAGCTAATATCAAATAGCCTCTTCTCACCGGCAAGTTTGAAATCATAGTTGAGTTCTTTAATTGCCCAAAATGCTTTATGTTCTAATTCTAGAGGCAAATGACAAGCTTTTCCATATACCATTTTGTATGGAGACATACCCATAGGATTTTTATAAGTTGTTCGATAGGCCCAAAGTGCATCATCTAGTTTCTTAGACCAATTCTTTCGAGACCTATTGACAGTTTTTTGTAATATCAATTTTATTTCCCTATTGCTAAGTTCAACTTGACCACTAGATTGAGGATGATAGGGTGATGCAATTCTATGGTTAACATCATATTTAGCAAGCATCTTACGGAAAGCACCATGAATGAAGTGTGAACCACCATCGGTCATTAAATATCTAGGGACTCCAAACCTCGGGAAGATAACTTCTTTAAGCATTTTAATGAAGGTGTGGTGATCAGCACTACTAGTTGGAATAGCTTCTACCCACTTAGTGACATAATCAACAGCGACCAAAATATGAGTGTACCCGTTAGAGGAAGGAAAAGGTCCCATATAATCAAAACCCCAAACATCAAATGGTTCGACAACAAGTGAATAATTCATAGGCATTTCCTGACGCTTACCGATATTACCAATTCTTTGACATTCATCACAAGACAAGACAAACTTATGTGCATCCTTGAAGAGAGCAGGCCAATAAACACCAGATTGCAATACATTGTGAGCAGTTCTATCTCCCGGATGATGTCCTCCATAAGCTTCGGAATGACATTTCCATAGTATTTGTTCCTGTTCATGCTCAGGTACAAAACGTCGAATAATTCCATCTACTCCTTCTTTATAAAGATGTGGGTCATCCCAAAAGTAATGTCTCAAATCATAGAAGAATTTTTTCTTTTGTTGGTATGTGAAGCTAGGTGGTATATATTTAGTGACAATGTAATTACCATAATCAGCATACCAAGGGGTGTTTTGAGAAACACTTCTTGCAGCTAACTGTTCATCAGGGAAACTATCATCAACAGGTAGTGCGTCATCAAGAATATTTTCTAACCTAGACAAGTTATCAGCTACGGGGTTCTCACCTCCCTTCCTATCAGTGATATGTAAGTCAAATTCTTGAAGCAAGAGAACCCACCTAATGAGTCTAGGTTTAGCATCTTTCTTTTCCATGAGATATTTTATAGCAGCATGATCAGTGTGAACAATAACTTTGGAGTCAACAATGTAGGTTCTAAATTTATCACGAGCAAACACAACTGCTAAAAATTCTTTTTCAGTAGTGGCATAATTTCGTTGAGCACTGTCTAGAATTTTCCTAGCATAATGGATAACATTCAATTTCTTATCAACTCTTTGTCCTAGAACAACACCAACAGCATAATCACTAGCATCACATATAATTTCAAAAGGCAAGTTCCAGTCACGTGGTTGAACTATAGGTGCAGAGGTTAAGGCTTTCTTGAGTGTTTCAAAGGCTTCCACACAATCATCATCAAAAACAAAAGGGATATCCTTTTGCAAAAGATTAGTAAGAGGCCTAGAAATTTTAGAGAAGTATTTAATGAACCTCCTATAGAAACTAGCATGACCAAGGAAACTTCGAATACCTTTAATATCTTTAGGGCATGGCATTTTCTCAATTACATCAACTTTAGCTTTATCCACCTCAATACGTCGTTCAGATATTTTATGCCCCAAGACAATACCTTCATTAACCATGAACTGGCACATCTCCCAATTCAAGACAAGATTAGTTTGTTCACATCTCTGCAAAACTCGATCAAGGTTGCTTAAGCAATCATCAAAAGATGTCCCGTAAACGGAAAAATCATCCATGAAAACCTCCACAATCTTTTCACAAAAATCAGAGAATATAGCAGTCATACATCTTTGAAAGGTAGCAGGTGCATTGCATAAACCAAAAGGCATACGTCTATAAGCATAAGTTCCAAAAGGGCAAGTAAAGGTGGTTTTCTCTTGATCAGATTGTGACACATTTATTTGAGAGAAACCAGAATATCCATCCAGAAAACAAAAGTGTGTGTGTTTAGATAATCTTTCTAGCATTTGATCAACGAAAGACAGAGGGTAATGATCTTTTCTAGTAGCTTTATTTAATTTTCTAAAATCAATTACCATTCTATAGCCATTAACAATTCTTTGTGGAATGAGCTCATTTTTATCATTAGGAACAACGGTAATTCCTCCTTTCTTAGGGACACAATGAACGGGACTTACCCATCTACTATCAGCAATGGGATTGATTATACCTGCTTCCAGAAGCTTTAATATTTCAGTTCTTACCACTTCCTTCATCTTAGGATTTAATCACCGTTGGTGATCAACAACGGGTTTAGCATCAGGTTCCATATTAATCTTGTGCTGACATAGAGTGGGACTAATTCCCTTAAGATCATCAAGAGTATATCCAATAGCAGCCCAATGCTTCCTTAGAACTTTTAATAATCTTTCTTCTTCATGTTCTGAAAGGTTAGCACTAATAATAACAGGATATATCTTTTTCTCATCAAGATAAGGTGATACGTCGATTTTGCATCATGTTTTCCTACTGTTACTTATAATGTTTTTATGCATAATAATGCTTTGGGGAGTAATTCTAATGCCTTTTCTCTCATAATTTTGCAAGGTTTACACAAAGAGGGAGAATACCGGCAGCTGGAATTCGGGACCTGAAAAAGCATGCCAGAGATACCTATTCTGCACATGCCCAATGGAGCTGAAACTTTACGGGGAATTTTTATGGAATAAATGAAAAATAATGGAGCAAAAATCTGCCAGAGGGGGGCCACCAGGTGAGGAACACCCACGAGGGCGCGCCAGCCCCCCCCCCCCCCTGGCGTGGCCTGGTGGGTGGTGCTAACCCTGGCCCACCTCCGGAGCCCATCTTCTGGTATAAATTCTGGAAAAACCTAGAAAAAATAAGGAGAGGACTTTTGGGACAAAGCGCCGCCGTCTCGAGGCGGAACTTGGGCAGGAGCACTTTTGCCCTCCGGCGGAGCGATTCCGCCGAGGGAACTTCCCTCCCGGAGGGGGAAATCGAAGCCATCGTCATCACCAACAACCCTCTCATCTTTGGGAGGCCATTCTTCATCAACATCTTTAAAAGCACCATCTCCTCTCAAACCCTAGTTCATCTCTTGTGTTCAATCTTTGTAGCAGAACCTCAGATTGGTACCTGTGGGTGACTAGTACTATTGATTACCTTGTGTAGTTGATTGCTATATGGTTTATTTGGTGGAAGATTATATGTTCAGATCCATTATGCTATTCAATACCCCTCTGATCTTGAGCATGAATATTATTTGTGAGTAGTTACCTTTGTTCTTGAGGTCACGGGAGAAGTCATGTTGCAAGTAATCATGTGAATTTGATATGTGTTCGATATTTTGATGATATGTATGTTGTGATTCCCTTAGTGGTGTCATGTGAACGTCGACTACATGACACTTCACCATCCTTCGGCCTAAGGGAATGCATTGTGGAGTAATTATTATATGATGGGTTGTTAGAGTGACAGAAGCTTAAACCCTAGTTTATGCGCTACTTCGTAAGGGGCTGATTTGAGTCCACATGTTTAATGCTATGGTTAGACTTTGTCTTAATACTTTTCTCGTAGTTGCGGATGCTTGCGAGGGGGTTAATCATAAGTAGGTTGTTAGTTCAAGCAAGAACAACACCTTAGCACCGGTCCACCCACATATCAAATTATCAAAGTAGCAAACACGAATCAAACCAACATGATGAAAGTGACTAGATGAAATTCCTGTGTACCCTCAAGAACACTTTGCTTATTATAAGAGACCGTTTTGGCCTGTCCTTTGCCACAAAAGGATTGGGATACCTTGCTGCACCTTACCTATTGTTACCGTTACTTGCTCGTTACAAATTACCTTGCTATCAAACTACTTGCTACTTACAATTTCAGTGGTTGCAGAAATTACCTTGCTGAAAACCGCTTATCATTTCCTTCTGCTCCTCGTTGGGTTCGACACTCTTACTTATCGAAAGGACTACGATTGATCCCCTATACTTGTGGGTCATCAAGACTCTTTTCTGGCGCCGTTGCCGGGGAGTGAAGTGCTCTTGGTAAGTGGAAATCGGTAAGGAAAAACTTATACTACGTGCTGAAATTTACTGTCACTTGTTACTACGGAAAGCAATCCTTTGAGGGGTTTGTTCGGGGTATCTTCACCTCGACAGGAACCACCATTAGTTGCCCCTCAACCTACAGCACCTACTGAAAATATTGGTTATGAAATTCCTTCGGGTATGTTAGAACAACTGCTAGCTAATCCTTATGCAGGAGATGGAACTGAACATCCTGATATGCACTTAATACATGTGGATGAAATTTGTGGATTATTTAAGCTTGCAGGTTTATCCTGAGATGAAGTTAAGAAGAAGGTTTTCCCTTTATCTTTGAAGGGAAAAGCACTGACATGGTATAGGCTATGTAATGATATTGGGTCATGGAACTGGAATCGATTGAAATTGGAATTCCACCAAAAGTTTTATCCTATGCATCTAGTTCATCGTGATCGGAATTATATATATAATTTTTGGCCTCGTAAAGGAGAAAGCATCGCTCTAGCTTGGGGGAGGCTTAAGTCAATGTTATATTCATGCCCCAACCATGACATCCCGAGAGAAGTTATTATTCAGAATTTTTATGCTCGACTTTCTCATAATAATCAATCCATGCTCGATACTTCTTGTACTGGTTCTTTTATGAAGAAGACTATTGAATTCAAGTGGGATCTCTTGGAAATAATTAAACGCAACTCTGAAGTTTGGGAACTCGAGGAAGGTAATGAGTCAGGTATTAAGCTTGAATTTTATTGTGTTAAATATTTTATGAATACCGATGCTTTTCACAAGTTTAGCACTAAATATGGACTTGACTCTGAGATAGTAGCCTCTTTTTGTGAATCTTTTGCTACTCACGTTGATCTCTCTAAGGAGAAGTGGTTTAAATATCATCCCCCTATTAAAAAGGAAATTAAAGAACCGGTCATAGCTAAAGAAGAAACTATTATTTACAACGTTGATCCAGTTGTGCCTACTGCTTATATTGAGAAACCACCTTTCCCTGTTAGGATAAAGGAACATGCTAAGGTATGAACTGTACTTCGCAAGAGTAATATTAGAGAACCTAAGCCCTCTGAACAAATTCAAGTAGAACCTAGTGTTGCTATGGTTAAATATCTCTTGGTAGAAAATATTGATGGGCATGTTATTTACTTCTGTGATGAAGCTGCTAGAATTGCTAAACCCGATGAAAAGGATAAACATGGACCTGTGGTTGGCATGCCTGTTCTCTCAGTAAAAATAGGAGATCATTGTTATCATGGCTTATGTGATTTGGGTGTTAGCGTGAGTGCTATTCCTTTTACTCTATATCAAGAAATTATGAATGAAATAGCACCTACTGAAATAGAAGATATTTATGTTACTATTAAACTTGCTAATAGAGACACCATCACACCACTTGGGATTGTTAGAGATGTTGAAGTCTTATGTGGGAAAGTAAAATATCCTACTGATTTTCTAGTTCTTGGTTCCCCACAAGATGACTTTTGTCCCATTATCTTTGGAAGACCTTTCTTGAACACTGTTAATGCTAAGATAGATTGTCAAAAGGAAACCGTCAGTGGTAAATTTGGTGACGTGTCTCATGAATTTAATTTTTCCAAGTTTAGTAGACAACCTTGTGATAAAGAATTACCCGGTAAGGATGAAATAATTGGTCTTGCTTCTATTGTTGTTCCTCCTACCGATCCGCTAGAAAAATATTTGCTAGACCATGAAAATGATATGCACATGCGTGAAAGAAATGAAATAGATAAAAATTTCTTTGAACAACAACCTCTACTAAAACACAATTTGCCTATTGAAACTCTGGGAGGTCCTCCTCCACCTAAAGGTGATTCTGTGTTTGAATTAAAAGAATTGCCTCACGCTCTGAAGTATGCTTATCTTGATGAAAAAAAGATATATCATGTTATTATTAGTGCTAACCTTTCAGAACATGAAGAAGAAAGATTATTAAAAATTCTGAGGAAGCATCGGGCTGCTATTGGATACACTCTTGATGATCTTAAGGGAATTAGTCCCACTCTATGTCAGCACAAGATCAATATGGAACCTGATGATAAACCCGTTGTTGATCACCAACGACGATTAAATCCAAAGATGGAAGAACTGGTAAGAACTGAAATATTAAAGCTTCTGGAAGCAGGTATAATCTATCCCATAGCTGATAGTGGATGGGTAAGTCCCGTTCATTGTGTCCCTAAGAAAGGAGGTGTCACTGTTGTTCCTAATGATAAAAATGAAATTATCCCTCAGAGAATTGTTACTGGCTATAGAATGTTAATTGATTTTAGAAAACTAAATGAAGCTATTAGAAAAGATCATTACCCTTTTCCTTTTATTGATCAAATGCTTGAAAGATTATCTAAGCACACACACTTTTGTTTCTTGGATGGATATTCCGGTTTCTCTCAAATACCCGTGTCACAATCTGATCAAGAGAAAAACCACCTTTACTTGTCCTTTTGGAACCTATGCTTATAGACGTATGCCTTTTGGTTTATGCAATGCACCTGCTACCTTTCAAAGATGTATGACTGATATATTCTCTGATTTTTGTGAAAAGATTGTGGAGGTTTTCATGGATGATTTTTCTGTTTACGGAACTTCTTTTGATGATTGCTTAAGAAACCTTGATCGAGTTTTGCAGAGATGTGAACAAACTAATCTCGTCTTAAATTGGGAGAAGTGCCACTTTATGGTTAATGAAGGTATTGTCTTGGGGCATAAAATTTCCGAACGATGTAATTAGGTGGATCAAGCTAAAGTTGATGCAATTGAGAAAATGCCATGTCCTAAAGATATCAAAGGTATTCGAAGTTTTCTTGGTCACGCTGGTTTCTATAGGAGATTTATTAAAGACTTCTCAAAAATTTCTAGGCCTCTTACTAATCTTTTACAAAAGGATATTCCCTTTGTTTTTTATGATGATTGTGTGGAAGCCTTTGAAACACTTAAGAAAGCCTTGACTACTGCACCTATTGTTCAACCACCTGATTGGAACTTGCCTTTTGAAATTATGTGTGATGCTAGTGATTATGTTGTTGGTGTTGTTCTAGGCCAAAGAGTTGATAAGAAATTAAATGTTATCCATTATGCTAGCAAAACTCTAGACAGTGCCCAAAGAAATTATGCTACTACTGAAAAAGAATTTTTAGCAGTTTTGTTTGCTTGTGATAAATTTAGATCTTACATTGTTGATTCCAAAGTTATAGTTCACACCGATCATGCTGCTATAAAATATCTTATGGAAAAGAAAGATGCTAAGCCTAGACTCATTAGGTGGGTTCTCTTGCTTCAAGAATTTGATTTCGAATTACTGATAGGAAAGGAGCTGAGAACCCCGTAGCTGATAACTTGTCTAGGTTAGAAAATATTCTTGATGACCCACTACCTATTGATGATAGTTTTCCTAATGAACAATTAGCTGAAATAAATGTCTCTCAAAACACTCCATGGTATGCTTATTATGCTAATTACATTGTTGCTAAATATATTCCACCTAGTTTCACATACCAACAAAAGAAAAAATTCTTCTATGATTTAAGACATTACTTTTGGGATGACCCACATCTTTATAAAGAAGGAGTAGATGGTATTATTAGACATTGTGTACCTGAGCATGAACAGGAACAAATCCTATGGAAATGTCATTCCGAAGCTTATGGAGGACATCATGCGGGAGATAGAACTACTCATAAGGTATTACAATCTAGTTTTTATTGGCCTACTCTCTTCAAGGAGGCCTGTAAGTTTGTCTTGTCTTGTGATGAATGTCAGAGAATTGGTAATATCGGTAAGTGCCAGGAAATGCCTATGAATTATTAACTTGTTGTTGAACCATTTGATGTTTGGGGTTTTGATTATATGGGACCTTTTCCTTCCTCTAATGGATACACTCATATTTTGGTTACTATTGATTATGTCACTAAATGGGTAGAAGCTATTCCAACTAGTAGTGTTGATCCTAACACTTCCATTAAAATGCTTAAAGAATTTATTTTCCCGAGGTTTGGAGCCCCTAGATATCTAATGACTGATGGTGGTTCACATTTTATGCATGGTGCTTTCCGTAATATGCTTGCTAAATATGATGTTAACCATAGAATTGCATCACCCTATCATCCTCAATCTAGTGGTCAAGTTGAACTTAGCAATAGCGAAATAAAATTGATATTACAAAAAACTGTCAATAGGTCTCGAAAAAATTGGTCTAAGAAACTAGATGATGCACTTTGGGCCTATAGAACAGCTTATAAAAATCCTATGGGTATGTCTCCATACAAAATGGTATATGGGAAAGCTTGTCATTTGCCTCTAGAGTTAGGACATAAAGCATTTTGGGCAATTAAAGAACTCAATTATTACTTCAAACTTGCCGGTGAAAAGAGGTTATTTGATATTAGCTCATTAGATGAATGGAGAACCCAAGCTTATGAAAATGCCAAGTTATTTAAAGAAAAAGTTAAAGATGGCATGACAAAAGAATCCAAAAGCGAGAATTCAAAGTTGGAGAATTTGTTCTTTTGTACAATTCTCGTTTCAGATTTTTTGAAGGAAAACTTCTCTCCAAATGGGAAGGACCATATGTTATCGAAGAAGTTTATCGTTCTGGAGCTATCAAGATTAATAATGCCGAAGGTACTAACCCGAAGGTGGTCAATGGACAAAGGATCAAACACTATATCTCAGGTATGCCAATTAATGTTGAAAGCAATGTTATCCAAACCATGACACCGGAGGAACACATAAAAGAAACCTTCCAAAACAGTCCAGAATTGTGAAAAATAAGAGGTACGTGATACGGTAAGTAAACGGACTCCCAAAAATCCGTGAAATATTTGTTATCAGTTTTGGAATATTTTAGAATTTCGGTAAATAAGAAATAAACCGGAAGGCAACCGAGGTGAGCACGATACACCAGGGCACGGTTGCCCTCCCTGGCGCGCCCTGGTGGGTGGTGCCCACCTCGGGAACCTTCCCGACTCGGTTTTCCTCTCGTTTGCTAGATTTCCAAGAATAAAAATTCCCTATATATATCCCCGATTGTTTTGACAACCGCATCGCAATATTTTCCTCTGTTCTTGTTTCGTGCTATTTTTCTGACAGATCTGAAAATATGTCGTCTCAAGATTCGTAGGGAGAGAGTTATGTATCCAATTATATCGCTGATCCAAAGATCTTTGGGGAAATTTACCCCTATTTGTGGTGCTCGGAGGAGGAAGAAGACATCAACCTGGAGGAAATAGAAGACGCTGGCCCGGACGTGGGCTCAGATGAAGATGAAGCTCCACTACCTCAACCTGGATATATGCACGTGGAGTTCAAGAACTCAAGCCTTCCTAATGGTGGGAGTAAATCCAATACTCCTTTTATCCCTTCTCGTTTTCTGTAGGAGAGCAAGGCAGCTCTATGAAAGAGGATATTGAAGCTTGAGCAAGAGAATGACAATTTAAGGGAAGAAAACTTCATCCTCAAGCGTAAAGTGGAGAAGAAGAATAATTCTTCATCACCACCACTTTCATCATCTTCACCACCAAAGGAGACTTGAGTACACAGGTATGGGCACTCCCCCTTGGCTTGAGCCAAGCTTAGGGGAGGTGCCCCGGTATCGTATCACCATCACTTTTTATCTTTGCCTTTTATTTTCGATCCTTAGCTTTTTCGTGACTTAGTTGAATAAAAGTTTAGTATGATCTATTTTCAAGTGCTAGTTTCATGATCTATCTATCTATGTAATCGAGTGAGAGTTATATAATAAAGTTTAGTTTGAGCTTTTACCCCTTTACTTTCTTGTTGCAATCATAATAAAAGAAAATAAATGAGAAAAGATCATATGCTAATCTTATGGTGAGTAATGACATCACATAAAGAAAAGTGTAAGTAGTAAAATTTATTGGAGATTGGCAAACATAGCATTAGTCAATGATGCAACTAATGAAAAAATTAATTAGGGAAGAGAAGATTCACATGCAAATACACTATCATGGACATCTTTTATGATTGTGTGCCCCCATTAAATATTATATGCCAAAACTGTTGACGTTGGACAAGGAAGACACTGTAATGATTTATGTTTGTTCATATTCACATAGAAGTTATATTGTCATAGATCCTTCAACATGTGGTGCTTGCTCAATATCTTTGCTAGCCAAAATTCCGCACTAAGTAGAGATACTACTTGTGCATCCAAAAACCCCCAAACCCAAACTCATGTTTGAGAGTCCACCATACCTACCTATGGATTGAATAAGATCCTTCAAGTAAGTTGTCATCGGTGCACTAAGGCAATAAAAATTGCTTCTAAAAGTGTTGGATCAATTAGTGTAAGAGAAAATTGAGCGTTGCACGAACTTGTGATGGCAAAGTAATAAAAGCGACGGACTGCATAATAAAGGTTGCTATCACAAGGGGCAATGCAACGTGAAGTTCTTTTGTGCTAAGGGATTTGGCATACAAACTAAAAAGCGCATGACAACCTCTACTTCCCTCTACGAAGGGCCTATCTTTTACCTTTAAGTATTTACCTTTATGCAAGAGTCAAAGTATTCTTCCCTATTCCTTTTTATTTTTCTCCTTTTGCAAGCATCATGTGGTGAGGAAAGATCTAGGCACATATATCCAGTTGGATATGAGTAAGCATGAGTTATTATTGTTGACATCACCATTGAGGTGAATACATTGGGAGGCGAAACAATGAGCCCCTATCTTTCTATGTGTCCGGTTGAAACTTTTTGCTCATGGGTATGTTGTGAGTGTTAGAAATCATAGAAGATTAAATGATGGTTGAGTATGTGGACTTGCCAAAAGGCTCCTAAATGAGACCCTTCCTGAAAATATGATGAATTATAGTTGCAAAGTTGACTGAGAACATAGTTTGTTGGTTTCCAATAAGGTTTGTGCTTTATACTTACAAGTTGTGATGAATTATTACTTGCTCATAAGAAGTTAAATGATGTTGTTATGAAAGAAAAGTTTTATGAGAAAGAATTATATGTTAAAGCTTGTCGTTGTTATAATAAGCATGATGCTACTATGTCCGTATTTTGTTTTTATCGACACCTCTCTCTCAAATCATGTGGACATGTTCTTCGATATCGGCTTTCGCTTGAGGACAAGCGAGGTCTAAGCTTGGGGGAGTTGATACGTCCATTTTGCATCAGGTTTTCCTACTGTTATTTATAATGTTTTTATGCATAATAATGCTTTGGGGAGTAATTCTAATGCCTTTTCTCTCATAATTTTGCAAGGTTTACACAAAGAGGGAGAATACCGGCAGCTGGAATTCGGAACCTGAAAAAGCATGTCAGAGATACCTATTCTGCACATCCCCAATGGAGCTGAAACTTTACGGGAAATTTATATGGAATAAATGAAAAATACTGGACAAAAATTTACCGGAGGGGGGCCACCAGGTGAGGAACACCCACCAAGCCGCGCCATAAGCATACTTCAAAGTGTCAGGCAATTGCTTTAATTCAAACACAGGATCACCTTTAGGTGGACGAGGACCTCCAAGGGTTTCAATACGCAAATTGTCTTTCAGGAGAGGTTGTTGTTCAAAGAAATTTTTTATCTATTTCATTTCTTTCACGCATGTACATATCATTTGCATGGTCAAGCAAATATCGTTCTAATGGATCAGTAGGAGGCACGGCAATAGAATCAAGACCAATTATTTCATCCTTACTAGATAACGCTCTATCACGAGGTTGTCTACTAAACTTGGAAAAATTAAACTCATGAGACACACCACCAAAACTGACACCGACAGTTTGTTTTTCACAATCTATCTTAGCATTAACGGTGCTCAAGAAAGGTCTACCAAAGATAATAGGACAAAAGTCATCTTGTGGGGAACCAAGAACTAGAAAATCAATAGGGTATTTTAATTTCGCACACAAGACTTCAACATCTCTAACAAACCCAAGTGGCGTGATGGTGTCTCTATTAGCAATTTTGATAGTAACATCAATATCTTCTATTTCAGCAGGTGCTATTTCATTCATAATTTCTTGGTATAAGGTAAAAGGAATAGCACTCACACTAGCACCCAAATCACATAAACCATTATAGTAATGATCTCCTATTTTGACTGAGACAACAGGCATGCCCTCTATGTGTCTATGTTTATCTTTTTCATCACGTTTGGCAATTCTAGCACCTTCATCACAGAAGTATATAACATGCCCGTCAATATTTTCTACCAAGAGATCCTTAACCATAGCAACACTAGGTTCTACTTTAATTTTTTCAGGGGGCTTAGGTGCTCTAATATTACTCTTATAAACCATAGTTGATACCTTAGCATGTTCCTTTATCCTAACAGGGAAAGGTGGTTTTTCAATGTAAGTGGTAGGCATAACTGGATCAACATTGTAAATGATGGTTTTATCTTTAGCCATAACCGGTTCTTTAATTTCTTCTTTAATAGGGGATGATATTTAAACCACTTCTCTTTAGGGAGATCAACATGAGTAGCAAATGCTTCATAGAAAGAGGCTACTATCTCAGAGTCAAGTCCATATTTAGTGCTAAACTTGTGAAAAATATCAGTATTCATAAAAGATTTAACACAGTCAAACTCAAGCTTTATACCTGACTCATTTCCTTTGTCGAGTTCCCAATCTTCAGATTTGCGTTTAATTCTTTCTAAGAGATCCCACTTGAATTCAATAGTCTTCTTCATAAAAGAACCAGCACAAGAAGTATCAAGCATGGATTGATCATTATGAGAAAGCCGAGCATAAAAATTCTGAATAATAACTTCTCTCGGGATATCATGATTTGGTCATGAATATAACATTGACTTAAGCCTCCCCCAAGCTAGAGCGATGCTTTCTCCTTCACTAGGCCAAAAATTATATATATAATTCCGATCATGATGAACTAGATGCATGGGATAAAACTTTTGGTGGAATTCCAATTGCAATCGATTCCAGTTCCATGATCCAAGATCATCACATAGACTATACCATGTCAATGCTTTTCCCTTCAAAGATAAATGGAAAACCTTCTTCTTAGCTTCATCTCCGGGTAAAACTGCAAGCTTAAATAATCCACAAATTTCGTTCACATATAAGAGGTGCATATCAGGATGTTCAGTTCCATCTCCTGCATAAGGTTTAGCAAGCAGTTGTTCTACCATACCCGAAGGAATTTCATAACCAATATTTTCAGTAGGTGCAGTAGGTTGAGGGGCAACTAATTGTGGTTCCGGTCGAGGTGAAGATACCCCAAACAAACCCCTCAAAGGATTGTTTTCCATAGTAGCAATTAACAATAAATTTCAGCACGTAGTATAAGTTTTTCCTTACCGATTTCCACTTACCAAGAGCGCTTCACTCCCCGGCAACGGCGCCAAAAAAGATTCTTGATGACCCACAAGTATAGGGGATCAATCGTAGTCCTTTCGATAAGTAAGAGTGTCGAACCCAACGAGGAGTACAAGGAAATGACAAGCGGTTTTCAGCAAGGTAATTTCTGCAAGCACTGAAATTGTAAGTAGCAAGTAGTTTGATAGCAAGGTAATTTGTAACAAGCAAGTAACGATAACAATAGGTAAGGTGCATCAAGGTAGCCCAATCTTTTTGTGGCAAAGGACAGGCCAGAACAGTTTCTAGTAATAGGCAAAGTGTTCTTGAGGGTACACGGGAACTTCATCTAGTCACTTTTATCATGTTGGTTTGATTCGTGTTCGCTACTTTGATAATTTGATATGTGGGTGGACTGGTGCTTGGGTGTTGTTCTTACTTGAACAACCTCCCACTTATGATTAACCCCCTAGCAAGCATAGCATTGAACGTTTGGGTCCAAATCAGCCCCTTACGAAGTAGCGCATAAACTAGGGTTTAAGCTTCTGTCACTCTAGCAACCCATCATCTAATAACTACTCCACAATGCATTCCCTTAGGCCCAAGAATGGTGAAGTGTCATGTAGTCAACGTTCACATGACACCACTAAGGGAATCACAACATACATATCATCAAAATATCGAACACATATCAAATTCACATGATTACTTGCAACATGACTTCTCCCGTGACCTCAAGAACAAAGGTAACTACTCACAAATAATAATCATGCTCAAGATCAGAGGGGTATTGAATAGCATAATGGATCTGAACATATGACCTTCCACAAAATAAACCATATAGTAATCAACTACAAGATGTAATCAAGACTACTAGTCACCCACAGGTACCAATCTGACACTACTAGGGAAAAGCCTAGCAGTAGCGCGGGTACCAGCGCTACTGATAAGGCGCTACAGCTAACTTGTATCAGTAGCGCGTGTTGCAGCGTGCTACTGCTATACATGGGTAGCAGTAGCGTGCTTTACCGGGACGCGCTGCTGCTAATAGCTGTAGCGCTCTACAGTAAGACGCGCTACTGCTAAGTGCGCGCTGCTGCTAACTTTACTGCCCTCGCTACTGCTAGTTTTATTAGTTTCTGATTTTTTTCTGCATATTTGTTTTGTATTTGTACAGGCTTTATACAATAATCTCTAGCATATCATACGCATACAAATGTAATCATAGCATAGACATACAAATAGTCTCATCAAATCATGTCATCATCATAATCATCATCCAACACAAAGTGGTCTCTCGTCATCATCTCGAAAATAGCGATACAAGTCTCGAATACTTGCAACTACATCGTCATCCATCTAAACAATGATATACACGAGAAGAGCGATCACTATGAGTGAGAGCGGAACTATGCAGTACATGAGGCGGCGGTTATGAGAAAACCCTAGCAGTAGCGCCGGTTTTTGAGCTATCAGTAGCGCGGGTGCCCGCGCTACTGCTACGGCGCTACAGCTAATTTTTAGCAGTAGCGCTGGTTACCCAGCGCTACAGCTAAAGTTTAGCAGTAGCGCCTCTTAACCAGCGCTACTGCTACCGAGTTATCAGTAGCGCGCTTCTCTAACCCACGCAACTGTTAAACGCACATATTCCTTTTTTTATATTTATGTTGTATTTACACACGGTTACACATATTAATATACAACATCAATAATTATTGTGCCAGCAACTACATTTAGATTAAAGTGGATGGATGCAAGTGATCATGTTGAATTAGAAGAAAATATGATGTTTCCAATCGCAACATCATATTTTCCTCTAATTCAACATGATCACTTGCATCCATCCACCTTAATCAAATATATGTCATATAACTCATCATCATCTTACTCATCTAACAACTCATCATCATCTTAATCATACCAAGTTAAAATCTCATAAAACAAAAAAACATCATAATAGTAATCATCCTAATCGATCATGCAAGTTAATATCAACCAGAAAAACTTCTCTCCCATTGGACCTAGTCCTCCCTCGTAGGAAAAATGACATAAAATAGAATAACACCTATGTCTCCATGATGAAGCAAAGAGATCCAACGGTCTCCAACTTGTGGCTTGCGATCCTTCTTTATTTCTCCCCATGCTTCAATTTGGAGTCGTCTTGGTGGTTTGCGCTCAGTCGAGTATGCAAAAGAGAACTGGGGCCTCATAGGGCTTTTAATTGTCATATTACCTTCGCCATGCATCAACGGAGGCACAACTTCATTTGGCAGTTTCTGTTGAAGAACATAATAGTAGCCTAGTTAGCAATGTAATCAACACCATTTACGCAATAGTAGTGTACTTAATTAGCAACTCTTACCAAGATATTTCGGCGAATGTCATCCGCCCTCAACCTATGCACTAGTGGCATGTACAATGTATAATTTGGGCCAGTTCCCAAATTATACGGGAA
This sequence comes from Elymus sibiricus, assembly GCA_039707655.1. Classification (NCBI taxonomy): domain Eukaryota; kingdom Viridiplantae; phylum Streptophyta; class Magnoliopsida; order Poales; family Poaceae; genus Elymus; species Elymus sibiricus. The sequence continues at coordinate 380,701,250 of CM077671.1, forward strand.
GATCTCCCTACCAACTAGGACACCAATAACAAAGTTGATAAGATCATCCTTCTCCTTCCAAGTTAGATGTGATCCATAAGTGTAGTGTGTCGTGTCAATTAATTTCCGTGTTTCACTCGAAGAAATGAAATAAGCTGTAAATTATAAATTAACAAATTTAGTATGAATGAACACCAACTATTTTTAAATATAGAATGCAAATTACTTGACAAATATGGATGGTTGATAAACTCACGTGGAGGTAAAACAGGAAGCATATCGACATCCACCCAAATGTCGATGTTACCTTCAATATGATCTTCAGGACGAAGATTGAAAGTTATTTCCATATCCTCCTGAAATCCATATGCCTTGCAAAGAGCTTCCCAATTTGAGCACCCTAATTCTGTGTTATTAACTGCATTCATTACTTTGACCAGAAATGTGTGACCATGTTTAGTCCTCTGGTTAGCTCTCCTCGTCTCCATACTCTCGTGGTCCTCGAAACTGAGCCTCTCCAAGACATACCGTCTTGCATGGCAGGGGATGAACTAGTCGAATTGTATAAAACAGAAATTACATGTTGAAGCAAAGAAACAGAAGTCATACTTAATTACGAAAAAACACTTGTCATCGTTGCGTACCGTAGAAACAATGAAGGTCTCGTCAAGATTGATGGTGAAGAACCTGTCGTCTCGCAGCCTAGGCTGGTCACAAAGACCCTTATCTTCGCCGCAGGGTTCACACACTTGGATCCTATCGTCGTCATCAGACGACGACATTTCTTGTGTTCATGATTCAAAAATTACGGCATGACCATTGCTAATGTAAGACATATTGAGCGCCTAAAATTTGCCGGAACGGAAAGAAATCAACATTCCGGCAAAACATAGGCACTAGGAGGGGTTCCCTGCAATAACATACACACATGTCCAAATAGACCTAATTCAATATCGGTTGACTTTCGGTCCGTCGAGGCTTTCCTTAAATAACTCTCATATCTTATGGTGTGTTGGTGCGCACTCTCTCACACTGATATGGTGGTGTATATATGTTGGTGGACACTCTCTCACACTAATAGTTTGACCGTCGGTGATGGGCGCACCTCCTCTCCTCTCCTTGCGCATTACACCGAGGTATATATCGCAAGAAGAGAAGAGGAGGAAGCGCCCCCCACGACAACAGTCGGGATTCATCCATCGAGAACACACATGAAAGTCACACAAGGAGCAACGACAGACCGTAAGTCACACACGCATTATACCGATATAATATCACTAATACATTTATAATGAACTCGAATATAATATCACTAATACATCATCTCGAATAATCCAGTTAATGCATCATCAAATATTAACTAATATACATCTCGAATATTATCATATAAGATCACTAATACATATCGAATATCCTAGAATCCAAAGTGGAGGACGGTGAACTCGGTTCACTAGCGGTTTCTGAGTCGCTGGCGGTGGACACCCAAAGATAAGGAACCATCACCGGATCATAACTCAGGTGAGATCCCTGAAGAACCTGCCAGGTATTGGAGAACCTGGCGTCCAACGCCGCCATGTAGCGACGGACGTGCTCGTCCTCCTCCCTGACATGGCGACGTACCACCTCCGCGGGGGGCCGCTCCCTCTGCACCGAAAGTGGCCCACGCGACCGCCACCAAAGAAGCTCCGGGTCGACGACGAGACCCGGATTCCTCACCAAGCTCTGAGCCCGGGAAGGTAACACCTCCTAGTGCCAGCCCGGCGGAGCCCAGTCCCGGACATTGCGCCTCTCAAGGATGTCGTCGCCGACTCGACGACTAGGATGCGGGCCGGGCATCGTCGACGTCGAAAACAAATTCCTATGAGAACATTTTCTTATCGTTTAATGTTTTACTTTCTAGTTATCTTCTTACAAATAAGCGAACAATTTATTTTTTCACATTATTAAATAAGACATAAAAAAAGGTCTATGGTTTGCCGGAATGCCATTTCCCAGCAAATCCCAGCACTCGATATGCCTACTTTCTAGCACAAGTCATGCCAAAATTCACGGGAAATTTCGGCATGACCTTTACTAAAAAGTGGACATATCGAGCGCCTGAAATTCACCGGAACGGAAATGAATCAACATTACGGCGAAACATAGGCCACTCGGATCATTTACCCTGCACATAACCATCACTTTCCTAACATCACATGTCCAAAATATCACATGTCCAAATTCCAAACATCACATGTCCAAATCACATGTCCACATATCAGATGTCCACTTCAAATTTGCATATAACAGCAAGAAAAATATAGAACTTGAAGAAAATGCAATAAGTCCCTTTTCTTCATAATATTTGAAACTAAATTCAGCCTACCTAAATTTCTGTCCTAATTTGAAACCTACCTAAATTTCTGTCCTAATTTGAAAACCTAGTTAATTTCATACTAATTAACTAGGTTCATACTACCTAATCTGACCTAGGGTTCATACTAATTCACGTAGGGTTAATTAATTCTATTTTATATTTAAATAGCAACCATTGCTTTAACTAGAAAAATTAAATACCTAGATTCTGTCAACTACACCTAAAACACCTAAAATACCTAGAATTCATTTAACCCATACTAATTCTGGTTTTTGTAACTAGGGTTCATACCAACTAACTAACTATAGGGATCATACTAGCTATTTCATCAACACATTTTCTGAAATTTGAATTCAAAATTTTCTGAATTTTTAATTCACAACATCATTTCCTAACACCAACCTAATTCACCTACTATTTTTCAATTGTAAATTAAACCTAGCTATTTCATGAACCCTAGAACCCTAGAACCTAACTACAAAACCTAACTACATGAACCCTAGAACTCTAGAACCCTTAGGCAGAGAGACAGAGAGAGAGAGAAGGAGGGGCAGAGCACTTACAAGGGGCTAGGGGAGACGTCGGCGGTGACGTGCTTGGACTACGTCGGTATTTCCCCAAAGAGGAAGGGATGATGCAGCACAGCGACGGTAAGTATTTCCCTCAGTTATTAAACCAAGGTTATCGAACCAGTAGGAGGATCACCACCACCCAATAAGTAGCACATGCACACAAACAACAAATACTTGCAACCCGACGCGAAAGAGAGGCTGTCAATCTATCTACGGTAATAAGATAGATTAGGTAGTGATAGATAGGAGAGATAGATCTCTCAAGAACACAAATAAAAAGAGTAAATATGCAGCAATATATGTTTTCAGGATTTTGGTTTTGTAGATCTGAAAATAAAGATTGCAAAAAACGTAGATCAGAAAGCAATATGATAGAAAAGTAGACCCGGGGGCCGTAGGGTTCACTAGTGGCTTCTCTCATGAGTATAGCGCACGGTGGGTGGACAAATTACTGTTGGGCAATAGATAGAAAATCGAATAGTCATGATGATATCCAAGGCGATGATCATTATATACGCATCACGTCCAAGATAGATAGACCGACTCCTGCCTGCATCTACCTCTATTACTCCACACATCGACCGCTATCCAGCATGCATCTAGTGTATTAGTTCATGGAAAAACGGAGTAATGCAATAAGAACGATGACATGATGTAGACAAGATCTATTCATGTAGGAATAGACCCCATCTTGTTATCCTTAATAGCAACGTTACATGTGTGTCTTGCTGCCCCTTCTGTCACTGGGAAAGAAAACCGCAAGATCGAACCCATCACAAAGCACCTCTTATCATGGCAAGAAAAATCGATCTAGTTGGCCTAACTAAACCAAAGATTCGAATAAGAAATACGAGGCTATAAGCAATCATGCATATAAGAGATCAAAGAAGACTCAGATAATATTCATGGATAAAAACTGATCATGAACTCAAAATTCATCGGATCCCAACAAACACACCGCAAAAGTTTACATCAAATAGATCTCCAAGAGACCATTTTATTGAGAATCATAAGAGAGAGAGAAGAAGCCATATAGCTACTGCCTACGGACCCGTAGGTCTATGGTGGACTACTCACGCATCATCGGAGAGGCACCTATGAGGAAGATGAACCCCTCCGTGATGGTGTTTAGATTGGATCTCGCGTTTCTAGAACTTGCGGCGGCTGGAATTGTGTTTCGTCGACTGCTCTAGGGTTTTTGGATTTTCTGGGAATTTATAGGCTTGATAGTCGGTTGAGGGGGTGCCCGAGGTGCCCATCCCCCACCAGGCCGCGCCAGGGGGCCTCTGGCGCGCCCTGGTGGAGGGTGGCCAACCTCGGCCCCCTCTTATGGTGTACTTTGGCCCATCTTCTATCTTTTGGTCCATAAAAAATCCACAAAAATTCCCGCAACGTTTGGGCTCCGTTTGGTACTGATTTTCTGCGAAGTAAAAAAACAAGCAAAAACAGCAACTGGCACTTTCGCACTATGTCAAAAGGTTAGTCCCAAAAAATGATATAAAGTTGTAATAAAATGATTGTAAAACATCCAAGAATGATAATATAATAGCATAGAACAAGCAAAAATTATAGATACATTGGAGACGTATCAGGCAGTGAGGTGGAGCTCGGGGGAGATGCCGGCGGCGAGGTGGAGCTCGGGGGAGGCGGGTGCCGGTGGAGGAGCGGGCGGCGACGGAGGGCGCGCGGGCGGCGACGGACGGGGCGCGGGCAGGCAACGGAGGGCGGCGACGGACGGGGCTCAGGCAAGCGACAGAGGGCGGCGACAGACGGGGCGCGGGCAGGCGACGGAGGGTGACGGCGGCGTCGGAGGAGAGGGATCGAATGGGGAATGGGATGGAGGAAAGGAAGCCCGCGCGGGGGTTATGTCAAGATATCAGTAGCGCGTTTCTATAAAACGCGCTATAGCTAAAGTAGCTATAGCGCGTTTTGCGAAAATGCGCTAATGATATCTTGACATAGCTATAGCGCGTTTTAGGAAACGGCGCTACTGCTACGACATAGCTATAGCGCGCTCCTGGGAGAGGCGCTGCTGCTAAGTGGGGCCCGCCATGTGGCCAGGTTCAAACTTAGCCGTAGCGCCCTACCCAAAAAATGCGCTACAACTATTTTGTTAGTAGTAGTGCGTTTACCCTGGGCGCGCTACTACTAAACCTCGCTTGGCGGCAATGGTGGGGCAATATTAGTAGTAGCGCTTTTTTTTGCTGTCGCTCTACTGCTAAGTAGCTAGCAGTAGCGCTTGTTCTGGATGCGCGCTACGGCTATGTAGCAGTAGCGCCTCTTTTTATCCAGCGCTACTGCTAAGGTTCTGTGTATAAGGTTTTCCCTAGTAGTGTGAGGTTTCGGTACAAAGATTGAACACAAGAGATGAACTAGGGTTTGAGAGGAGATGGTGTTGTTGAAGATGTTGATGAAGATTGGCCTCCCACAGATGAGAGGGGTGTTGGTGATGACGATGGCTTCGATTTCCCCCTCCGGGAGGGAAGTTCCCCCGGCGGAATCGCTCCACCGAAGGGCAAAAGTGCTCCTGCCCAAGTTCCGCCTCGAGATGGCGGCGCTCCATCCCGAAAGTCCTCTCCTCATTTTTTCTAGGTCAAAAGAGAATATATACCAGAAGATGGGCACTGGAGGTGGGCCGAGGAGGGCACAACCCACCAGGGCGCGCCTGGGGGGCCTAGCGCACCCTGGTGTCTTGTGCCCACTAGGGTGGCCCCCTCCGGTAGTTCTTTTCTCCAGTATTTTTTATTAATTCCAAAAATAATCTCCGTAAAGTTTCAGCTTCATAGGAGTTGTGCAGAATAGGTATCTCTGATGTGCTTTTTCAGGTCGAGAATTCCAGCTGCCGGTATTCTCCCTCTTTGTGTAAACCTTGCATATTATAGGAGAAAAGGCATTAGAATCACTCCCTAAAGCATTATTATTCAACAAAATATAATAAATAACAGTAGGAAATCATGATGCAAAATGGACGTATCAGGGGGCATGTGGGCGGCTTCGGTGAAAAGGGTGAAAAAAGTTCGTCGTGCGCCCCGCGGAATGGCCTATGCAAACGGTTTCATATAGTAACCCGTCTGCACAAGCAGCATAAATTTGTTCGAAATGAAAACCTAACAACTCATGATACGCTTTCCCAATCTTAGCAAGGTCTTTAGAGTTAGAAAAATGTATAAAATATCATAAGATGCCTTTTTGAAGAAAAATGTATAAAATATCATAAACACCGAAAACTCATGATTCGCTTTCCCAAGCTTAGCAAGGTCTTTAGAGTTAGAAAATGTGTGCAAAATATAAACTATCTAGTAGGCTCACCGTACCAATGGAACTTCTTCTGGTCTCTTATCTAATAGAATTGTTTGAACAAGCAATCTAATGGAGTCTGAATTAATCTACAACAGCGAATATAACAAATATAATTTGAGAGTAAAGAAAATCACCTAGTTGAAGTAAGAGTCGCAAATATATACTAACTATTATTTCATTGAATATGTACTTGCAGTTTTGGCAGGTTCTAAACAAAACAACCAAGACATAAAGTTACTTTGAATATAGATTGTTTGCCGAGTTGCTTAGTTTCAACAAATGACTTCAGGGCAAGAACATAGCCTATACCTCGGACCCCTTATCCGCCCTATAGTTGAGTTTAGGATGAATTCATTAAGTTCATTGTGGTGAAAGAAACACAATGCATGTCTTTTGCATACGTTGAAGCAACATTCCTTCGAAAATGCAGTATGAGCCAGGAGTTAAATCTGCAAAACTGTACTCCTGGCCTCCTGGGGGGATTGGCCATCTTGATTTAACTGAAAATGATAGTGTCACATTTTTCAGGTCGTAGACTCAAGTGTTGGGAGATCTAAATCTTGTGGGCATATGAGGAAGTTCCTCACATTTTTGAAGTATTGGTATCCACAGAGAGCTGAACCATCTGAAGGGATAGTAGAAACCGAGTGGACCTCCAGAACCATGAGTCATCATACTAAGCGTGCAAAATCACTGATGTCTGCTACACAACCTTCTTCTTGTAGACTCGTGTTGGGCCTCCAAGCGCAGAGTTTTGTAGGATAGTAGCAAATTTCCCTCAAGTGGATGACCTAAGGTTTATCAATCCGTGGGAGGCGTAGGATGAAGATGGTCTCTCTCAAGCAAACCTGCAATCAAATAACAAAGAGTCTCTTGTGTCCCCAACACACCCAATACAATGGAAATTGTATAGGTGCACTAGTTTGGCGAAGAGATGGTGATACAAGTGTAATATGGATGGTAGATATAGGTTTTTATAATCTGAAAATATAAAAACAGCAAGGTAGCAAGTAACAAAAGTGAGCACAAACGGTATTGCAATGCTTGAAAACAAGGCCTAGGGTTCATACTTTCACTAGTGCAAGTTCTCTCAACAATACTAACATAGTTGAATCATATGTAAATCCCTCACATGCGACAAAGAGTTCACTCCAAAGTCACAAATAGCGGAGAACAAACGAAGAAATTATTGTAGGGTACGAAACCACCTCAAAGTTATCTTTTCTGATCAATCTTATGAGCTATCCCTATAAGTGTCACGAACAGCCCTAGAGTTCGTACTAAAATAACACCTTAAGATACACATCAACCAAAACCCTAATGTCACCTAGATACTCCAATGTCACCACAAGTACCCATGGGCATGATTATACGATATGCATCACATAATTTCAGATTCATCATGTTCAATCCAACACAAAGAACTTCAAAGAGTGCCCCAAAGTTTCTACCGGAGAGTCAAGACGAAAACATGTGCCAACCCCTATACATAGATTCCCAAGGTCACGGAACCCGCAAGTTGATCACCAAAACATACATCAAGTGGATCAATAGAACATCCCATTGTCACCACGGATATCCCATCGCAAGACATACATCAAGTGTTCTCAAATCCTTAAAGACTCAATCCGATAAGAAAACTTCAAAGCGAAAATTCAATTCATCGCAAGAAGATAGAGAGGGGAAAACTCCATATGATTCATCTATATCAATAAAGCTCGCGATACATCAAGATCGTGTCATCTCAAGAACACGAGAGAGAGAGAGATCAAACACATAGCTACTGGTACATACCCTCAGCCCTGAGGGTGAACTACTCCCTCCTCCTCGTCATGGAGACCGCTTGGATGATGAAGATGGCCTCCGGTGATGGTTTCCCCCTCCGGCATGGTGCCGGAACGGGCTCTCGATTGGTTTTTCGTGGCTACAGAAGCTTCAGGCGGCGGAACTCCCGTTCTAGGTTTCTTTTCGGGGGTTTCTGTATTTATAGGAATATTTGGCGTTGGAATCACGTCAGGGGGGGTGCTCGAGGGAGCCACAAGCCAGGGGGGCGCGCCCCCTAGGCTTGTGACCTCCTCGGGACTCCTCTACGGTATATTTTTTCTCCAGTATTTTTTATATTTTCCAAAAATATTCTCCGTAAATTTTCAGCCCATTCCGAGAACTTTTATTTCTGCACAAAAACAACACCACGGTAGCTCTACTGAAAACAGCGTCAGTCCGGGTTAGTTCTAATAAAATCATACCAAAATCATATAAAATTATTGTAAACATGGCATGAATACTTCATAAATTATAGATACGTTGGAGACGTATCAGCATCCCCAAGCTTAATTCCTGCTCGTCCTCGAGTAGGTAAATGATAAAAGAAATAATTTATGAAGTGTGAATGCTACCTAACATGTTCATCATATTCTTTTCTTCTTTGTATAGCATGGACATTTGGACTTGTAAATGATTCAAAGCAATAGTCTAGTTTTAACATAATGACTTCAATACTCAAACATGTCAACAAGCAACCATGTCTTTCAAAATATCAACACTAAAGAAAGTTATCCCTAGCCCATCATGCTCAATCATTGATCCATTCATGAAACACACTCAAATATTATCTATGCCCAATGCTCAAGTACGATCATAGTGCCCCCTAGTTGGTTCTTATAAGAGAAGATGGAGACTCAAAGCAAAAATAAAAATTGCATAAAGTAAATAGATAGGCCTTTCGCAGAGGGAAGTAGGGATTTGTAGAGGTGCCAGAGCTCAATGTTTAAATTGAGAGAGAAAAATATTTTGGGTGGCATGCTTTTCCTGTCAACGAAAACGACAAAGTAGCTCACAATACTTTCCATGCTAGATACATTATAGGCGGTTCCCAAACAGAATGGTAAAGTTTTTACTCCCCCTCCACCAATCAATCACGCTCCACGGCGAGCCGAATCCACGGGTACCGTCCATACAAACAACAATCCTGGGGGAGTTTTGTTTCATTATATTTTGATTTGATTTTTGAGCATGGAACTGGGCATCCCGAATACCAGCCACTTTCTCGTGAATGATAGTGAATCAACACATATCGTGAGAATAACACACCTAGCACGGAAAAATATTGGATACTCCCCACCGTTTCATGAGTGGTACGGGCACACAAAAGAGAAAATTTATTTTGAAAATTTAGAGATGGCACATACAAATTTGCTTGGAACGGCATGGAAATACCGCATATAGGTAGGTATGGTGGACTCATAAGGAAAAACTTGGTTTAAGGATTTTGGATGCACAAGTAGTATTTCTAATTAGTACAAATGAAGGCTAGCAAATAGATTGGGAAGCAACCAAACCAAGAAACGAAAAATCACATAAGTGAGCATTGAACATAACTAACACCGAATAATGCACCACAAGTAGGATGTAACTTCATTGCATAACTATTGACTTTCGTACTTGCATAGTGAATCACAAACCTTAACACCAATATTCCTACTAAAGCATAATTACTCACTAACATGACTCACATATTACTATCATCATGTTTCAAAACTATTACAAAGAATCAAGCTTAATTTGTCCCATGATCTTCATGAAAGTTTTTATTATATCCTCCTTGGATATCTATCACTTTGGGACTAGTTTCATATATTGCTATTGCTTTCGACAAGCTCAAACAAATTTAAATGAAGCACGTGAGCATAAAGATTTCATCCCTCAAAAAGGTATAAGTGAAGCATGAGAGGAAATGACAAGCTACTCTCAAAAGATATAAGTGAAGATCAATGAGTAGTCAAACAATTAAGTAGCTATGTGAGGACTCTCTCTCTCTCTCTCTCAATAAATATTTTCATATCTGAGTATTTTATTCAAACAGCAAACAAAAGAAAAATAGCACTCCAAGAATAGCATGCAACATGTGAACGAATAAAAATTTAGGCTCAACATAGGCTAACCGATAGTTGACGAAGAGAGGTGGGATGCGTAGCATCCCCAAGCTTAGATGCTCGAGACTTCTTGAAATATTTACTTGGGGTGCCTTGGGCATCCCCAAGCTTGAGCTTTTGTATCTCGTTCAATCCTCTCATATCATGGTTTCACCTATTCTCAAAAACTTCATCCACACAAAACTCGAAAAGAACTCGTGAGATAGGTTAGTACACATAATAATAAATCAACTCTTTATGTACTGCCAAGACAAGTTGCATAATAATTTTCAAACATTAGGTACTGTATACTATCATTTCCACAATTTATATCTACCAATATAGGCTATGGAAACTATAGGATAAGTAGATAACAAAACTATGACAGCAATCTGTCCAAACAGAACAGTCTGTAGCAATTTATGAAAACAGTGTACTTCTGTAACTCAAAAAATTATGAAAATTTAGGACATGCTAAATAATTTATATGACAACACTGTGTAAAAATTTCAGAAACTATCCACGTTCCAGTAAAATATGAAAATTCAAACACTACAGAAAAAGTTTCTGTTTATACACAGCACACACCAAACATGCAATTCAAGCATCCTAAAAGGCAATTCTTGAAATTTTTTATTGAAAAACAAGATTATGAATAACACCTAAAAGAAAACAACAAAATAAAATGACGCTCCAAGCAAAACTCATATTATGTGACGAATAAAAATATAGCTCCAAGTAAGATATACCGATAGTGTTGAAGACGAAAGAGGGGATGCCTTCCGGGGCATCCCCCAAGCTTAGGCGCTTGAGTCTTCCTTGGATATTACCTTGGGGGTACCTTGGGCATCCCCAAGCTTAAGTTCTTGCCACTCCTTATTCTCCTCATATCGGTGTCTCACCCAAAACTTGAAAACTTCAATCACACAAAACTTAACGGAACTTCGTGAGAGGGGTTAGTATAATAAAGATAAATCATTCACTTAGGTACTGTCAAGACAAGATTCATAATTGTTCCCACATGATACCTACTGTATTCTATCATTCCCATAATTTATACCGCTAAATATAAGCTATGGAAACACTAAAACAAGCAAACTATGCATGCAAAACAGAATCTGTCAAAAACAGAACAGACTGTGAAGATCTGTAGTGTAACCATACTTCCCTGTCTCGAAAACTTCTGAAAAATTAGGACAACCTTAAGAATTTGTATATTAAGACTGTGTAAAAATTTCAGATCATTATCACGCTCCAGTAAAAAATTAAAATTCCTTTACTGGAGTCAAAAGTTTCTGTTTTGGTTCAGCATCAATTCTACTCTTCTTGTGAGTCATCCCAAAGGCTTTACTTGGCACTTTATTGAAATAAAAGACACAAAACATGATTACTACAGTAGCTTAATCATGTGATCACACAAAAACAGAAAGTAAAAGTGTTGGGTTGCCTCCCAACAAGCACTTTTCTTTAATGCCTTTTTAGCTAGGCATGATGATTTCAATGATGCTCGCATAGGAATAATACTTGAAACATGCTAGAGAGCATCATGAAGCATATGACTAGCACATTTAAGTCTAACCCACTTCCTATGCATAGGGATTTTGTGAGCAAACAACTTATGGTAACAAGAATTAACTAGCATAGGAAGGTAAAACAAGTGCAACTTCAAAACTTTGAACACATAGAGAGGAAACTTGATATTATTGCAATATGTAGAAGCATAAGATCCTCTCTCATAATAATTTTCAGTAGCATCATGAAGGAATTTCACAATATAACCAGCACATACAACATTCTTTTCATGATCTACAAGCATAGAAAATTTGTCACTCTCCACATAAGCATATTTCTTCTCATCAATAGTAGTGGGAGCAAACTCAACAAAATAACTATCATGTGAAGCATAATCCAATTGAAAATTAAAATCATGATGACAAGTTTCATGATTATCATTATTCTTTATAGCATACATGTCATCATAATAATCATCATAAATAGGAGGCATGCTTTCATCATAATAAATTTGCTCATCAAAACTTGGGGGACTAAACATATCATTTTCATGAAACATAGCATCCCCAAGCTTGTAGCTTTGCATATCATTAGCATCATGAATATTCAAGGAATTCATACTAACAACATTGCAATCATGCTCATCATACAAATATTTAGTTCCAAACATTTTATTGACTTCTTCTTCTAACACTTGAGCACAATTTTCCTTTCCATCATTTTCACGAAAGACATTAAAAAGATGAAGCATATGAGGCAACCTCAATTCCATTTTTTTTGTAGTTTTCTTTTATAAAGCCAAACTAGTGATAAAACAAGAAACTAAAAGATTCAATTGCAAGATCTAAAGATATACCTTCAAGCACTCACCTCCCCGGCAACGGCGCCAGAAAAGAGCTTGATGTCTACTACGCAACCTTCTTCTTGTAGACTCGTGTTGGGCCTCCAAGCGCAGAGTTTTGTAGGACAGTAGCAAATTTCCCTCAAGTGGATGACCTAAGGTTTATCAATCCGTGGGAGGCGTAGGATGAAGATGGTCTCTCTCAAGCAACCCTGCAATCAAATAACAAAGAGTCTCTTGTGTCCCCAACACACCCAATACAATGGCAAATTGTATAGGTGCACTAGTTCGGTGAAGAGATGGTGATACAAGTGTAATATGGATGGTAGATATAGGTTTTTATAATCTGAAAATATAAAAACAGCAAGGTAGCAAGTAACAAAAGTGAGCACAAACGGTATTGCAATGCTTGAAAACAAGGCCTAGGGTTCATACTTTCACTAGTGCAAGTTCTCTCAACAATACTAACATAGTTGAATCATATGTAAATCCCTCACGTACGACAAAGAGTTCACTCCAAAGTCACAAATAGCGGAGAATAAACGAAGAAATTATTGTAGGGTACGAAACCACCTCAAAGTTATCTTTTCTGATCAATCTTATGAGCTATCCCTATAAGTGTCACGAACAGCCCTAGAGTTCGTACTAAAATAACACCTTAAGATACACATCAACCAAAACCCTAATGTCACCTAGATACTCCAATGTCACCACAAGTACCCATGGGCATGATTATAAGATATGCATCACATAATTTCAGATTCATCATGTTCAATCCAACACAAAGAACTTCAAAGAGTGCCCCAAAGTTTCTACCGGAGAGTCAAGACGAAAACATGTGCCAACCCCTATGCATAGATTCCCAAGGTCACGGAACCCGCAAGTTGATCACCAAAACATACATCAAGTGGATCAATAGAACATCCCATTGTCACCATGGATATCCCATCGCAAGACATACATCAAGTGTTCTCAAATCCTTAAAGACTCAATCCGATAAGAAAACTTCAAAGGGAAAACTCAATTCATCACAAGAAGATAGAGAGGGGAAAACTCCATATGATTCATCTATATCAATAAAGCTCGCGATACATCAAGATCGTGTCATCTCAAGAACATGAGAGAGAGAGATCAAACACATAGCTACTGGTACATACCCTCAGCCCCGAGGGTGAACTACTCCCTCCTCCTCGTCATGGAGACCGCCGGGATGATGAAGATGGCCTCCGGTGATGGTTTCCCCCTCCGGCAGGGTGCCGGAACGGGCTCCCGATTGGTTTTTCGTGGCTACAGAGGCTTCTGGCGGCGGAACTCCTGATCTAGGTTTCTTTTCGGGGGTTTCTGTATTTATAGGAATATTTGGCGTTGGAATCACGTCAGGGGGGTGCTCGAGGGACCCACAAGCCAGGGGGGCGCCCCCTAGGCTTCTGACCTCCTTGGGACTCCTCTCTGGTATCTTTTCGCTCCAGTATTTTTTATATTTTCCAAAAATATTCTCCGTAAATTTTCAGCCCATTCCGAGAACTTTTATTTCTGCACAAAAACAACACCACGGTAGCTCTGCTGAAAACAACGTCAGTCCGGGTTAGTTCTAATAAAATCATACCAAAATCATATAAAATTATTGTAAACATGGCATGAATACTTCATAAATTATAGATACGTTGGAGACGTATCAATCACCAAAAGGAAATGTCACAACAAGGAGGCACACCTCAAATTGCCCAACATTAAGCAATGTGTTCTATACATGGGTTATGCTCATTTCACATTGCCATTCCCATGTAGACACATGTTGGTCACATTACCTCGGACGCACCTACATGCACGAATTAAGATACAACCACTCTCAACTTGTGTAACACCACAAAAACCAGATCTCTTTGATTTTGTGCTGTTATCAACTTTGGACTCTCTTCAAAACTTTTCTTCTAAACTTTGTGATGAAAGACCTCACCCTAGCTTATATCTGGATAACAACACCGCCAAGACCAAACCAACTCAAATCCCAGTTAACTGGTATTTCAGACACTAGCTCTGAAGTGCACAAAGGCATCATTATTTTCTTTCTTGGGTTAGATCACCCCCAACATTTGAGAGACTCTCCTAACCCTAGGGATCAAAGTAGTGACACCATATTGCAAAGTACCATGCAATATTTCTCTTCCAGAAACTATTCTAGTTTCTCCCAGATTGGGGAAATAAAATGAAGGAATGCTTACGCCCATCAACGATTGATCAAATTAATCGGAGACGATCTTGGTGCCTATCGTGAGCTCTAGTAAAAATATTGGCTTAATTAGGACAAGGCAAAGTCTAGAAATAATTTGGCAAAGCCAATACCATTTTGGTAGCTCTGTAAATCACCAAATAATTTGGGCAGCATCTAGTATTTTCACCCGGCTAAAATACACCATAAACTTATTCATTCACAGCCACACAAAAGCATTGGGCCAAGGTTGGTGTTCTGCCCTAGTTAGCAAGTTATGAAGGAAGTGCAAGCTAGGAGGAGCATATGGAGTTGATTTTTTTGGAAAGATCAAACCTAGTATGAGATCACCACTAGACATAGTTTCACAGCTTGACACTTAGTAGATAATACAAAGAACATCACAAGAAGGTTGATGTCCAAACGGAAAAGATGATGCAGTCCACCATAGCTCATCTTGGGACAGAACTTAGCCCCCACCTACAGTCACTGCACCCTCCCTCACACCCTAGACATGGTTTCTACCGTGGTAAGCCACTGGCATGCCCAATATAAGTGGTCACCATCACCGGAGCGTGAAATATCGGTGCTCCGCGGCACGCCCGGGCCACTGCCCTCGCCATCCATTCGTCTGGCGCGCCCGACCGTCCCCCACTCCCTTCTAGATGCAAAGACGCAGCCAAGCACCGTCCCTGGCCTCTCCGACATCGTCGGCCGGACCCTCCCCCACCACACCTGCGACCGCGTTGGAGTTTTTCTCTGTCCAGGTCAGGCCCCCTCCCATAGCCCTGCGTAGCTTACCCAAACCTACCCCCCCCCCCACACACACACATCAGAATATCGCCCCCGTGCATAGAGCCAGCCAGGGCCCGGCAAAGGACGTCGTGGCCATCCTGATCACCAAGGCCTCGCTCGGCCTATAAATAGAGGCCCCCGAGATCTCCTACACCTCGCACATCACCGCTTTCTGTCTCTAGAACCCGCACAAGCCCTTGACCGACCTGCCGCACCACCATTCGCCCCAATTCCGACGAACTCCCCGCTCAGCCTCCGCCCCCAATCCATGTGCACATCGATCCCCCGCCCACACCAAGCCACCTACTAGAACCACAGGACTGTGGCAAGCATGCCCGTGCCCTCCCCCAACAAAATCCCCCACCATAGCACCCTCCATAATCGCCAGAGCCATAGCCCACGACCGCCGCGTGCAGCCACACACCCCGCCCACCGTTCGCATCAATGCAACCATCCAATAGAAGTCCCACTCATCGGTGAATTTATCCATAGCCTCCCCCCCCCCATGGACCTCCAGAACACCGGAATTTGGCTGGATACAACGCTCTCCATGGCGGTATCGAGAGGAAGGAGGAGGGAGAGGTTGGCGGCAAACTGGCCGAGGTCAGGATGGAGACCACGAAGGAGGTTGGTGGGGAGGACGGAGTCGTCAATCACCATACTGATGTCACGGAGCTCATCGACGAGGACCTTCAACCGCGTGCATTACTCATCGATCATGAGATCACTTTGATGTCGCGTGAAGAACTTGCTTTGAATAAAGACATGGTGTTGGAGCTGGTTGTCGAGGAAGAGGTTGCACAACCACGTCCATATGACGTGCGTGGAGGGGCCGCGAACATTCAGCATGTCAGATAGGGCCCTTCGACCCCTTAAGGTATTCTCCCTCATTCCTCCTCTTTTTGTTGGTTGAAATCTCCGCATTGTGGAGAATTGGAGAAACCCTAGGTCAACAAACTTTGCAATTTTGGTTGATGCATTTTGGTGTTTATGATTGTATATGGTGAGGATCGTGAATGTGCATCATGTGGACTTTGTGTCCTTTGAGAAGGGACACCCAGAGTATGGTGACCCGAAGAAGAAGCCGGTAGTGATGGTGTTTCCCACAAGTCCTAGCCTTGAGGAGGTTGTGGTTGAGCTTCGAAGAAGGTTGAATTGGATGGAAGAAAGCGATGGTGTAGACTTAATTGGAAGGTATAATGTTGGGTATGGGCAACATATTTGTTGGAAGATAATGCCTCTTGACTCTAAGGTTCAATGGGAAGCATATAAGGAGAGTGTGTTGGACTCGCAAGATAAATCATTTGAGTTATTTGCCACAAAGGTTGTTCGTGCTCAGTTGCACATTGATTTGAATCGGTGTGCATCTTCATGTGATGTTAGAAGCCCGCTTCGAGATTCACCACATGTTAATCCGGATGTGTACGACACAACAACGAGCCAACCTCCAATGACCCAACCTTTGAGCCCCGTCGGGATGAATCGGAGGCTTATGTTCGTCCATTATGTTGGCGATGTGGAGGCAAATTGCATGGAAGAGGACATGGACCATGACATTCCATACAATAGGTGCTATGCGGGGGACTCGAAGGACGAAGGCCTACATGAAGAAATAGATGAGGATGGTTTGACTGCTAAAGAAGACAATGATTTCAAGAAGGTAATAGGCCGGGGTCACGAGACATCATTGTTCCGTGATCTAAGCCTAGCCGATAAGACAAAATTTCCTAACCAAATTTGTAACACTTCCATAAAAAACTAAAATCATACATATCCTAAATCACACTAATCCCTAACACTATCACACCAAAATCCAGTGATAATATCAAGGAAAGGATGAACTACGGTTTCACCCAAGTCAATCAAATGCGGAGATTTCAACCAATAAAAAGAGGGGCAAGGGAGGAGAATACCTTGGGGATTCAAAGGAGAATCGGATCCACCAATCTTCCGCTCAGATCCGCAAGATTTGAGTCGGGAGAGGGAGGAGCGAAATGAGGGGCGCCATGGGTGGGGAAAGAAACAGAGAGGAGGAGGAACTAAACAGAGAGGAGAGAGTGTGATGTGGGCCCGTTTGGGTCCCATCTGGGTAGGGGCGGGCCGGTGGCTCGGCACTCGGCGGAGTCGCTCCCTGGTGGTGGGGCGAGGCGGCGGTGATCGGCGGGCGGTGATCACCTCGTCGGTCGGCGAGTTGCAGCGCGAGGACAGGGACTGTCCGGGCCCACGTGGGCCCGGTCGGGCCGTCAGGGCCTGGCAAATTCTCGTCGCCGCGTCCGGTCGGCTCCGCATGTTGGGGAACGTTGCATGGGAAACAAAAATTTTCCTACGCACACATAAGATCTATCCATGGTGATGAGCATCTACGAGAGGGAGAGTGAATCTACATACCCTTGTAGATCGCTAAGCGGAAGCGTTAATAAACGCGGTTGATGTAGTCGAACGTCTTCGCGATCCAAATCGCCGAGCGTCCCGCGATCCAATCACGATCCTTCCGATCTAGTGCCGAACGGACGGCACCTCCGCGTTCAACACACGTACGGCTTGATGACGCCTTCACTTCCTCGATCCAGCGAGCGATGGTGAAGTAGTGGTTGAGTTCCAGCAGCACGACGGCGTGGTGATGGTGGTGAGGAACAATCTCTGCAGGGCTTCGCCAAGCACTACGGAGATTATGACGGAGGAACTAGAGGGCTAGGGTTGCCGGCACACGGCTTGGGAAATCCTGATGTGTCCCGTGTGCTAGCCCTGCCCCTCTATTTATATGTTGAGCCTTGGGGTCTAAACTTGGAGTAAAAGCCTCCTCCGGGTCGGTTTTGCCCGCACAAGGTCGGTTTGGCCCGCAGGGAAAGAGTCCAACTCGGATCCCTGCCGAACCGTGCACAGCCGCGCACAAGCGGTAGTACCGCTTCACACAAGCGGTAGTACCGCTTGGGCGGTAGTACCGCTTCACACAAGCGGTAGTACCGCTCGGGCGGTAGTACCGCTTCACACAAGCGGTAGTACCGCTCGGGCGGTAGTACCGCTTCACCAAGCGGTAGTACCGCTTACGCGGCAGCAAAACTACTTTTGCACTTTCCAATACCTTGTGGGTTTTATCCCTTTGGCTCACATAAAGTGTTGCTGCACCCGAACACTTCGGCAAACATCCGGAACCCCTTCCGGTGAACTCCGGAACCCTTCCAGAGATCAAAACACTATTATCACATATATCAATCTTTACCTCCGGACTATTCCGGAGATCCTCGTCATGTCCGGGATCTTATCCGGGACTCCGAACAACTTTCGGTCACCAACATAATAACTCAATTATACTAATCGTCACCAAACGTTAAGTGTGTAGACCCTGCGGGTTCGAGAACTATGTAGACATGACCGAGACACCTCTACGGCCAATAACCAATAGCGGGACCTGGATGCCCATATTGGCTCCTACATATTCTACGAAGATCTTTATCGGTCGAACCTCTATGTCAAGGATTCAGTTAATCCCGTATGCTGTTCCCTTTGTTCTTCGGTATGTTACTTGCCCGAGATTCGATCGTCGGTATCACTATACCTAGTTCAATCTCGTTACCGGCAAGTCTCTTTACTCGTTCCGTAATACAAGATCTCGTGGCTAACACTTTAGTCACATTGCTTGCAAGGCTCATTGTGATGTTGTATTACCGAGTGGGCCCTGAGATACCTCTCCGTCATACGGAGTAACAAATCCCAGTCTTGATCCATGCCAACCCAACAGACACCCTCGGAGATACCTGTAGAGCACCTTTATAGTCACCCAGTTACGTTGCGACGTTTGATACACACAAGGTATTCCTCCGGTGTCAGTGAGTTGCATGATCTCATGGTCAAAGGAACAGATACTTGACATGCAGAAAACAATAGCAATAAACTGACACGATCAAATGCTACGTTTACAGTTTGGGTCTTGTCCATCACATCATTCTCCTAATGATGTGATCCCGTTATCAAATGACATCTCATGTCAATGGCTAGGAAACCTTAACCATCTTTGATCAACGAGCTAGTCAACTAGAGGCTTACTAGGGACACAGTGTTGTCTATGTACCCACACATGTATTTGAGTTTCCAATCAATACAATTATAGCATGGATAATAAACGATTATCATGAACAAGGAAATATAATAATAACCAATTTATTATTGCCTCTAGGGCATATTTCCAACAGTCTCCCACTTGCACTAGAGTCAATAATCTAGTTCACATCACTATGTGATTTACATTGTAATGAATCGAACACCCATGCAGTTCTGGTGTTGTTCATGTTTAGCCCTTGGAAGAGGTTTAGTCATCGGATCTGCAACATTTAGATCCGTGTGTACTTTGCAAATATTTATGTCGTCCTCCTTGATGTAATCGCGGATGGAATTGAAACGTCGCTTTATGTGTCTGGTCCTCTTGTGAAATCTTGGTTCCTTGGCTAGAGCAATGGCACCAGTATTATCACAAAACAGAGTCATTGGGTTAAGCGCACTAGGCACTACTCCAAGATCTGTCATGAACTCCTTCATCCAGACACCTTCCTTCGCCGCCTCCGAGGCAGCGATGTACTCCGCTTCGCATGTAGAATCAGCTACCACGCTTTGCTTGGAACTGCACCAGCTAACCGCACCCCCATTAAGAATAAATACGTATCCGGTTTGCGACTTAGAGTCATCCGGATCAGTGTCAAAGCTTGCATCGACGTAACCCTTTACGACGAGCTCTTGATCACCTCCATAAACGAGAAACATGTCCTTAGTCCTTTTCAGGTACTTCAGGATATTCTTGACCGCCGTCCAGTGTTTCATTCCTGGATCACTTTGAAACCTTCCGACCATACTTATGGCAAGGCTGACATCGGGTCTTGTGCACAGCATTGCATACATGATAGAGCCTATGGCCGAAGCATAGGGGATGACACTCATCTTTTCTCTATCCTCTGCAGTCACTGGGCATTGAGTCTTACTCAACTTCACACCTTGCAAAACAGGCAAGAACCCCTTCTTGGACTGATCCATTTTGAACTTCTTCAAAATCTTATCAAGGTATGTGCTTCGTGAAAGTCCTATTAAACGTCTTGATCTATCTCTATAGATCTTGATGCCTAATATGAAAGCAGCTTCTCCTAGGTCCTTCATTGAAAAACTCTTGTTCAAATATTCCTTTACGCTTTCCAGCATTTCTATATTGTTTCCAATCAGCAATATGTCATCCACATATAATATTAGAAACGCTATAGAGCTCCCACTCACTTTCTTGTAAATACAAGCTTCTCCGTAAACTTGTATAAACTCGAACGCTTTGATCACCTCATCAAAACGAAGATTCCAACTCCGAGATGTTTGCATGATTCTGACGGACTTAAGCATCGCTACGGGTGAGAAGGTCTCATCGTAGTCAACTCCTTGAACTTGTGAAAAACCCTTTGCCACAAGTCGAGCTTTATTGACGGTGACATTACCGTCCGCGTCCGTCTTCCTCTTAAAGATCCATTTGTTCTGAATGGCCTTACGCCCTTCAGGTAATACTTCCAAAGTCCATACTTTGTTTTCATACATGGATCCCATCTCGGATTTCATGGCCTCTAACCACTTCTTGGAATCCGGGCTCATCATCGCTTCTCCATAGCTCGTAGGTTCATCGTTGTCTAACAACATGATGTCTAAGACAGGGTTGCCGTACCACTCGGGAGCAGTACGCGTCCTTGTCGACCTACGAGGTTCGATAGCAACTTGATCCAAAGCTTCATGATCATCATCATTAACTTCCTCTCCAGCTAATGTAGGCTCCACAGAAACAACTTTCTGCGCTGCGCTACTCTCAGGTTGAAGTAAAGGTTCAACAACCTCATCAAGTTCTATCTTCCTCCCACTCAATTCTTTCGAGAGAAACTCTTTCTCAAGAAATGTTCCGTTTTTAGCGACAAACACTTTGCCTTCGGATCTGAGGTAGAAGGTATACCCAACTGTCTCTTTTGGGTATCCTATGAAGACGCATTTCTCCGCTTTGGGTTCCAGCTTTTCAGGCTGAAGCTTTTTGACATAAGCATCACATCCCCAAACTTTAAGAAACGACAGCTTTGGCTTCTTGTTAAACCAAAGTTCATATGGCGTCATCTCAACGGATTTCGATGGTGCCCTATTTAAAGTGAATGCAGCTGTCTCTAATGCATAACCCCAAAACGATAGTGGCAAATCGGCAAGAGACATCATAGATCGCACCATATCCAATAAAGTTCGATTACGACGTTCGGACACACCATTACGCTGTGGTGTTCCAGGCGGTGTTAATTGTGAAACAATTCCACACTGTCTTAAGTGACTGCCAAACTCATAACTCAGATATTCTCCTCCTCGATCAGATCGTAGGAATTTAATCTTCTTGTTACGATGATTCTCAACTTCACTCTGAAATTGTTTGAACTTTTCAAATGTTTCAGACTTGTGTTTCATTAAGTAAATATACCCATATCTACTTAAGTCATCAGTGAAGGTGAGAAAGTAACGATAACCACCGCGCGCCTCAATACTCATTGGACCGCACACATCAGTATGTATGATTTCCAATAAGTCACTTGCCCGTTCCATTGTTCCAGAGAACGGCGTTTTAGTCATCTTGCCCATGAGGCATGGCTCACATGTGTCAAGTGATTCAAAATCAAGTGACTCCAAAAGTCCATCAGCATGGAGCTTCCTCATGCGTTTTACGCCAATATGACCTAAACGGCAGTGCCACAAGAAAGTGGTATTATCATTATCAATTCTACATCTTTTGGCATCAATGTTATGAACATGTGTATCATTACTATCGAGATTCAATAAGAATAAACCCCTCACATCGGGTGCATGACCATAAAAGATATTACTCATATAAATAGAACAACCATTATTCTCTGATTTAAATGAGTAACCATCTCGCAATAAACAAGATCCAGATATAATGTTCATGCTTAACGCAGGCACCAAATAACACTTATTTAGGTTCATCACTAATCCCGACGGTAATCGAAGAGCGAGCGTGCCGACGGCGATCACATCAACCTTGGAACCATTTCCCACGCATCGTCACTTCGTCCTTTGCCAGCCTCCGTCTATTCCGCAGTTCCTGTTTTGAGTTGCAAATATGAGCAACCGCACCGGTATCAAATACCCAGGCACTACAACGAGGGTTGGTAAGGTACACATCAATAACATGTATATCATATATACCTTGTTTGTTGTTGGCCGCCTTCTTGTCAGCCAAATACTTGGGGCAATTCCGCTTCCAGTGTCCAGTTCCCTTGCAATGAAAACACACAGTTTCTGGTTTGGGTCCAGCCTTGGGTTTCTTCACGAGAGGAGCAACTGCTTTGCCACTCTGCTTGGAGTTACCCTTCTTACCCTTGCCATTTTTCTTGAAACTAGTGGTTTTATTGACCATCAACACTTGATGCTCCTTCTGAATTTCAGACTCAGCGGCTTTCAGCATCGCAAACAGCTCGGCGACTGACTTGTTCATCCCGTGCATGTTATAGTTCAACACGAAGCTCTTGTAGCTAGGTGGCAATGATTGAAGAACTCTGTCAGTGATAGCCTCTGGCGGAAGGGGCATCCCTAACTCAGCCAGACGGGTGGAGTACCCAGACATTCTGAGCACGTGATCACTGATAGACCCGTTCTCCTCCATCTTGCAAGCATAGAACTTATCGGAGATCTCATATCTCTCGATCCGGGGATTCTTCTGAAAGATAAACTTCAACTCCTGGAACATCTCATATGCTCCATGACGTTCAAAACGTCTTTGAAGTCCCGGTTCTAAGCCATACAACATTGCACATTGAACTATTGAGTAATCATCAGAACGAGCCTGCCAGGCGTTCACAACGTCTAGAGACTCAACTGGAGCGGGTGGATCACCAAGCGGTGCATCAAGGACATAAGCCTTCTGGGAAGCCGTAAGGATAATCCTTAGATTACGGGCCCAGTCCACAAAGTTACTTCCATCATCTTTCAACTTAGCTTTCTCTAGGAACGCATTAAAATTCAGGGGTGCTACTGCGCGAGCCATGATCTACAACATAAATATAGCAAAGACAACTTAGACTATTGTTCTTAGATAATGAGTTTAGTTAATCATATTACTTAAAAACTCCCACTCAAATTGACATCCCTCCGATCATTCGAGTGTAACATGATCCAAATCCACCAACTCAAGTCCGATCATCACGTGAGTTGAGGTGGTTTCAATGGTGAACATCTTCATGTTGATCATATCTACTATATGACTCATGTTCGACCTTTCGGTCTCTTGTGTTCCGAGGCCATGTCTGTACATGCTAGGCTCGTCAAGTTTAACCCGAGTGTTCCGCACGTGTAACATGGCTTACACCCGTTGTATGCGAACGTAGAGTCTATCACACCCGATCATCACGGCGTGTCTCGAAACGACGAACTTTCGCAACGGTGCACACTTGGGGAGAACACAATTTATCTTGAAATTTAAGTGAGGGATCACCTTATAATGCTACCGTCGTCCTAAGCAAAATAAGATGCATAAAAGGATTAACATCACATGCAAATCATAAGTGACATGATATGGCCATGAACTTGTGCTTTTGATCTCCATCTCCAAAGCACCGGCATGATCTCCATCGTCACCGGCATGACACCATGATCTCCATCATCTTGATCTCCATCAACGTGTCGCCATAAGGTTGTCGCGCCGACTGTTGCTTCCACGACTATAGCTAACGTTTAGCGATAAAGTAAAGCATTACATAGCGCTTAATGATTGACACGCAGGTCATACAATAATTAAAGACAACTCTATGGCTCCTGCCAGTTGCCGTACTCATCGACATGCAAGTCGTGATATTCTATACATCACATGATCATCTCATACATCACATATATCACATCATGTAATTGGCCATATCACATCACAACATACCCTGCAAAAACAAGTTAGACGTCCTCTAATTGTTGTTGCAAATTTTACGTGGCTGCTACGGGTTTGCAAGAACCGTTCTTACCTACGCAAAACCACAACGTGGTGTAGTGATTGCTTTTTGATCTTCTAAAAGAACCCTCTTCATTGAACCGATTCAACTAAAGTGAGAGAGACAGACACCCGCCAGTCACCTTTATGCAACAAGTGCACGCAGCGGTGAAACCAGTCTCGCGTAAGCGTACGCGTAATGTCGGTCCGGGCCGCTTCATCTCACAATACCGCGGAATCAAGTATCAACTAGTAACGGCAAGCAATATGTATACACCCACGCCCACAACTCGTTTGTGTTCTACTCGAGATCTCATCTACGCATAGACCTAGCTCAGATGCCACTGTTGGGGAACGTTGCATGGGAAACAAAAATTTTCCTACGCACACATAAGATCTATCCATGGTGATGAGCATCTACGAGAGGGAGAGTGAATCTACATACCCTTGTAGATCGCTAAGCGGAAGCGTTAATAAACGCGGTTGATGTAGTCGAACGTCTTCGCGATCCAAATCGCCGAGCGTCCCGCGATCCAATCACGATCCTTCCGATCTAGTGCCGAACGGACGGCACCTCCGCGTTCAACACACGTACGGCTTGATGACGCCTTCACTTCCTCGATCCAGCGAGCGATGGTGAAGTAGTGGTTGAGTTCCAGCAGCACGACGGCGTGGTGATGGTGGTGAGGAACAATCTCTGCAGGGCTTCGCCAAGCACTACGGAGATTATGACGGAGGAACTAGAGGGCTAGGGTTGCCGGCACACGGCTTGGGAAATCCTGATGTGTCCCGTGTGCTAGCCCTGCCCCTCTATTTATATGTTGAGCCTTGGGGTCTAAACTTGGAGTAAAAGCCTCCTCCGGGTCGGTTTTGCCCGCACAAGGTCGGTTTGGCCCGCAGGGAAAGAGTCCAACTCGGATCCCTGCCGAACCGTGCACAGCCGCGCACAAGCGGTAGTACCGCTTCACACAAGCGGTAGTACCGCTCGGGCGGTAGTACCGCTTCACACAAGCGGTAGTACCGCTCGGGCGGTAGTACCGCTTCACCAAGCGGTAGTACCGCTTACGCGGCAGCAAAACTACTTTTGCACTTTCCAATACCTTGTGGGTTTTATCCCTTTGGCTCACATAAAGTGTTGCTGCACCCGAACACTTCGGCAAACATCCGGAACCCCTTCCGGTGAACTCCGGAACCCTTCCAGAGATCAAAACACTATTATCACATATATCAATCTTTACCTCCGGACTATTCCGGAGATCCTCGTCATGTCCGGGATCTTATCCGGGACTCCGAACAACTTTCGGTCACCAACATAATAACTCAATTATACTAATCGTCACCAAACGTTAAGTGTGTAGACCCTGCGGGTTCGAGAACTATGTAGACATGACCGAGACACCTCTACGGCCAATAACCAATAGCGGGACATGGATGCCCATATTGGCTCCTACATATTCTACGAAGATCTTTATCGGTCGAACCTCTATGTCAAGGATTCAGTTAATCCCGTATGCTGTTCCCTTTGTTCTTCGGTATGTTACTTGCCCGAGATTCGATCGTCGGTATCACTATACCTAGTTCAATCTCGTTACCGGCAAGTCTCTTTACTCGTTCCGTAATACAAGATCTCGTGGCTAACACTTTAGTCACATTGCTTGCAAGGCTCATTGTGATGTTGTATTACCGAGTGGGCCCTGAGATACCTCTCCGTCATACGGAGTAACAAATCCCAGTCTTGATCCATGCCAACCCAACAGACACCCTCGGAGATACCTGTAGAGCACCTTTATAGTCACCCAGTTACGTTGCGACGTTTGATACACACAAGGTATTCCTCCGGTGTCAGTGAGTTGCATGATCTCATGGTCAAAGGAACAGATACTTGACATGCAGAAAACAATAGCAATAAACTGACACGATCAAATGCTACGTTTACAGTTTGGGTCTTGTCCATCACATCATTCTCCTAATGATGTGATCCCGTTATCAAATGACATCTCATGTCAATGGCTAGGAAACCTTAACCATCTTTGATCAACGAGCTAGTCAACTAGAGGCTTACTAGGGACACAGTGTTGTCTATGTACCCACACATGTATTTGAGTTTCCAATCAATACAATTATAGCATGGATAATAAACGATTATCATGAACAAGGAAATATAATAATAACCAATTTATTATTGCCTCTAGGGCATATTTCCAACACCGCACATGCGGTGGAGGTTGTCCCCTCCCTCAGGTCGAGTTGTGCTCGCTCCCGTGGCATTTGTCTCCTTTCCCCCTACAGGCCTCGTGCTGGCAGCTCTAGAGAGACGGCGAGGATGGTCCAGTAACCGTGGTGGCACAGGCTGGTGGGCGGATGAGTGGGTGGTGCACTACGAAGTGTCTTGGGTGGTGGTTGTGGATCGGGAGAAATCCCTGGCGGCTTGCCCGGCACCTTCGCGGTGACGCCTACGGGCGCCGCCAGGCCTTCCCAAAGGGCGTCGGATATATCCCTTCTCCACTACCCTCCGTGTACCGGGGGAAACCCTAGGACTTGTTCGGGCAACAGCGGCGACGTCGTCGCATTCCTTCTTGAAGGTGTTGTTTGGTGTGTGACGCTTCGGAATGCTGGGGATGCGGTGGTACTTCTTCGGTGGGTGCAGCGGTTGCCGGTCTTCTTCTCTTCGTCGATCTACCGGTGTCGGCATTTGTTTCTCTTTTCTTTCTTTTGTTTTTCCTTTTGAGCTTTTTTGTGCTGCGACCCCAGCGAGATAGATGTATCGGATGGTTGCTTTATAATATAAAGCGGGGGGAACCCTTTATCGTCTTCTAAATAAAAAAAGAAACTAGTCCAGCCGCGAAAGGGGTCGTTTTATCTGGATCAGCCCACTAGGTCTTGTTTTAGAACCTTCTATTCGGTTTTGGGCTTGCCTCAAAAATAAACTTCTATTTCGTTTTGGGCGATTTTATGGAAGCTTATAGCGGCTGAAATGGAAGCTAGCCCATGATACATATCGAATGGGCCAGCCCATGTAGCTCTTGGTGGGTACCCAATTTTGGTCGGTTTTTTACCAGGTGAAATTTCGTTAGTTTTCATCGGTTCATACCCTTTAGTTTGTCTTGTTCTTGGCGCTCGTTTATTATTATTTTTTGAACACAATACATACGCAGACGTTCATATATGTATGCATGTACTCATTTCTACGAACACACACACATGTACCCCTACCCCTATGAGCAGTGGCGGATGACGAAACTTTTTTAAGGCAGGGCGAACTCTTAAGCAACAATTTTTTATGCAAAACCAACATAAATAATACGAACCAACAATGCACACCAATATTTTCATATGATCCTAAACAGAATAGCCAAGTACAATGAAAATGCGAACATATTTAAATAGAAGAACAACCTAAATCATACCAATAAGTAAGCTTTAATGGCGTGTAGAAGACCCGGACAATGGTAGTGCCCTACCCTTCTTTTGAAAAGGTTCCTTAATTTTATCAAGATCAATAATTTTGAATATCCCTCGCTCAATGTAACACACCATCAAGTCATTAAGCCAGCCACCGGACATCTTGCTCCGCAACTCGGTCTTGATGATTTTCATTGCTGAAAAAGCCCTTTCAACGGTTGTCGTCGCTACCGGTAGTAGCAATGCCAACTCAATGAGGCGATAAACCGTAGGAAACAAGATGTGCCTTTCAAGTTCAACCATCTTTTTAGCCAGCCTTGCAATATCATGACATTCTCTAAAAT
Source organism: Elymus sibiricus (assembly GCA_039707655.1). NCBI lineage: Eukaryota > Viridiplantae > Streptophyta > Magnoliopsida > Poales > Poaceae > Elymus > Elymus sibiricus. The sequence goes on from CM077671.1 coordinate 380,729,451, forward strand.
CTTCAATTCTTCTCATATGAAAAAATGAATAGCTCAAGGTGATCTTGTATATGTTCACGTTCATAATTAGAGAAATACTCGTGATAAATCTATGTGAGTCGAGAAAGCATATTGATATTGAACCTAGAAAAGGAGTCTCTTGGGTTAAGACAAGAGAAGTTCTGGAGGAGCCCTGAAGATACCTCATTAAAACGATGATCAAACTACGTGGTGATGGAATCTATAGCAACATATAAGGTGTCCACACGAAAAAAATGATCAGCAGTGACATTGTTTCTTCCATCTTTTCTTGATTTTGCCCATTTTGTGAAGGTGTCTTCCATACTTGGTATTGGAATTTCATTTTTGGTGCAGAATGCTTTGACGTCTTCCAAGAGTGGCTCCCAACCATCGTTTCTCCAATTGATCAAACATGTTCTCACATCCGTCACCAATGAAATTGCCTAAAATGATAAAATTGTGAGTTTTGATGCAACTCTAGTTACATGAACAAAACATATCAAGCAAACTAGATACATATAACATACTCTATCACATACTTGAACAACATTTTAATCTTTCTTTCGTAATAGAAAAGATAGATCATTTGTTATTCGAAGGATTTTTAACATCATCTTTAGGATGAACACAAAGCTGAAAGCCTCCATTTGGTTAACCAAACCTCCTTCCCTACATGGAATACACATATCCTCCTCAACATTGCCCAAAACTTCTATCACTGCATGCCACATTGATTCAATGCGAGATAAACTTGTGTAATGAGAGCCCCATCTTGTATCTCTAGGTCTGACCAATGATGTTGCTTGACTTTCCCTCTTCCCGTGGGCCTCTCACCTCTCTCAATCTTATCCAAAAGAATCTGCTTTTGCCTATAAGCAATGTAATGTACCCTTCCTCCTACAAGATGAACCACTGACATTGACAATCATGGTCACATACTCAAAAAAATCCTCAACACCCTTTCAACATCTCGAAATAGCAACAACTACTAACTGTAGTTGGTGGGCAAAGCAGTGAATATAGAAAGCATAAGGATTATCATCACAGATTAACTTTTGAAGGCCATTGAATTCTCCTCTCATATTAGATGCACCATCATACCCTTGCGCTCGCAGTCTTGCAACAAGCAAACCATGTTTACCAAAAACCTCCAACAATGCCTTCTTTAAAGATGATGATGTTGTATCAGGGACATGCTTGATACACAAAAACCTTTCAGTGGTCTCTCCCTTTTTGCTTAAAAACCTATAGGAAAATCATACAATGAGTTTACCCACTCAACTACGCTAGATTGATCAAAATTAAATAAATGCAAAAGTAATTGAAATACTTAAACACGTACCTCACAACCACGACCATTTGCTCTTTCACTGAAATATAATGGCACTCATCAATAAGAATAGTGAAAAGACAACCATCCATCTCTTCTTTGATTGCTTTGGTGACTGCCTTTGCACAATACTTAGCAACTTCTTTTTGAATGGTTCCGGAAGTCATTTTTGCATTTTTAGGACATAGCTCATCAAATGCAAGTTTCACTTCCGGGTTCCTTTCTTTGATCCAATCAAGTAACTCTAAAAAAATCTCTTTGTTCAAACAAGAAGTGGATTCATCATGCCCACAGAATGGTTCACCTTGCAATGCTAGATAACTTACGTACAATGCCCAAAGATGTATCCACACGAGTTTCATACTTGACTAGTGTCTCTTTGTTGTAAGTTGTTACTTTAGTTTTCAAACTTGCCCTTCAATTTCTGAAATCTTCATATGTTGTTTTTTACATATTGTGGATGCTAGTAGCCCCACCGATATGTTTACGGAATGTTGTGACTGCATTTTTCCAATTGTCATACCCCAATTTAGAGAAAACCTCATAACCAAAGTTAGCATCCATTCGGTCATGTTTAAAAAGAAAACAATAGTGGCAATAAGCTTTTTTCTTGGAAACACTATATTCCAACCATTCAAAAATCCTTATACCATACTGCACAAAAGCATGTTTCATCTTTGTTTGGTGAAAAATTTGGACAAATTGGTTGAGTTGGGCCCATCTCTATGTAAGAAACTCTAACATTATCTCTAATATTGGGGCTAAATCCATCAAGTGAAATGCGAAGTCCTGGATCATCCTTTATGTAATCCATTGAAAAAACGGTTATACCTTGATCTCCTAGAACCTCAACATTCTCCTCCACTATGGCTTCCACAGAATCTGGAATCTCTTCTTCCACTTGTTCAGAGGGAGAGGAATCTACATTCTCTATCTTCACAGTATTCGCTTGATTTTGATAAACTGAATGGCCCGGAGCGTTGCCACTTTCCCGAGTACTTGGATTGGAGCTGTTACGACTACCACCAAGCAGCTCAAAGTATCTCTTCAAATCTGCAATTCATCACACAAAATCTGCAATTAATCACTGTATTCTATTTCTATCCCCTTCCTGTCCAAAAGTTTAGAAAAAATCACCTATGCCCTTCTTCTTTTCCATTCCTTTCCCCTTCTTGTCCATCTTCACTTGCTGGCCGCCTGGAACTGGCCCTCACCGCCACACGCCGTCACGCGCGCTCCGGCTAGCCGCCGACGTCAGGAACGACGCGCCCTCCTGCTGACCGTCGACCTCGCGCAAGCTTCAGCCGCCAGGAAGTGGCCCTCGCCCCCCACGCGCGCTCAGAGCTCCTACTGGCCGTCGCCGTGCCGCTCCCGCGCTCGCTCTTGCTGGCCGCCGCCGTGCCTCCCCACGCTCGCTCCTGCTGGCTGCCGCTACGGACCTAGGATTCATATTTTTCTCTGCCCTGGAGCTTGTGGAGTTTCTCGCTCGGGCGGGCGTGGCGGCGTGGACGACTGGATTGAGCGAGGAGCAGTCGTGGCGAGGAGGTTGTGCGAGCGTGCGCCTGTGGGCTGGCTAGGTTGGTTACGGTCCGATAAGAAGTCCACGTTAAATCACAGCCCAACAAAATGTTTCACGATTAATTTTAGCGATCAGATCGATGTATACGTATACCTAGTAAAAAGTTACGAGAAATCAAGGTAGGGCGAGCGCCCCACCTCGCCGTACCGCGTCCTCCGCCCGTGCCTATGAGCACTTACGAGAGACACAACCGACATATAATCTTGAGATTGACGAAGTCACCAAAGGCATCTCGAAGTTGACGGGAACGTCTTCCCCGCTAAACGTGCTTTGCCGGAAATCCTGAAATGAATCAAGAAATAAATGCGAGCACCAGGACTTGAACCCTGATGGGTTGTGGATACCACTGTCCACCTAACCATCCAACTACAGGTTGACTTTTATCTTTTCTGATTTAGAAAGATTTGATAAATTTAAAAAAAACTGAAAATTATTTGTGAATTAAAAAATCTATACATCTGAAAAAAATTACTCACAAATTAAAAATCATGAAGTCAAAAAAGTTTGCAAAGTCAAAAAAGGTTCTCCAATTCATTAAAGTCCTCTAATTGGAAAACAAATCCCGAATTTGAATATAGTTCGTGATTTTACAAAAACTAATGAAGTTCAAAAATGTTCACAAATTTGGAAAAAGTTCAACAATTCAAAAAATATCATGAATTTGAGTAAAGATCACGAATCGGAAAAAGTTCGCGAAGTAAAAAAATAAAAAAATAAAACTTTGCAATTTGAAGAAATTCATGAAACCGAAAATTGTTTACGAATTTGAAGAAGTCATGAATAAGAAAATGTTCAAAAAATTGAAAAAAGTTGTGAATTGAACAATTGTTCTTGATTCTAAAAAAACTCATGAATTTGGAAAATAAGCTCATGAAATGTACTCCCTCCATTCCAAAATATAAGTCTTCTTAGATATTTCATTACTACATACAGATGTATAAATTTTGTTCTGTATGTAGTCCGTAGTGGAAATCTTTAAAAAGACTTACAACGTGTTTGGCAATATTTGGGAAGGGGGATGGAAGTTTAGTGTAGGGAGTTGTATTAAGATTAGACATAGGATGAGTCATTTTACTCTCAATCCTTTGTTTGGCGCATGATAGGAATTATGTGTGCGAATTTAAGGAGAATTTGTATTCCCTTGTTTGGTTTATGGGAATTGCCGGGGAGTCGTGCTACCGACCATGGCGCCCTGGGCAGCAGCGTCATACGTCGAAGACCAGACCGACATGGCAGTCAGCGCTGACGACTATGGCGCCTTCGACCAAGGCATTATACAATCTAGCATGGCGCCCCGGGTGCGGGCATCATGCAAGGAGGACCATTTTGTAAAATATTTTGAAAAGGGGTTCATTTTGTGCTGAACTTTGGCCAAAGGGCCAGTTTTGTCGATTTTCACTAGAATACCTTGGTTGGTTCCCCTTTTAATGCTTGTTGTGATCTGTGTTCATGTTTTACATGAGAAATAAATATGTCTTCGCTCTGTTGTTTTTTCGAAACTCGGCCCCTGAGGATCTCGATTTCTTAAAAAAGCAGAAGAGAATTGCCCGGTTAATTTACGGAGAACCGGGCTAAAACCGTTACAACACAACCAATAAGAAGGGCAACCCGGTCGACCTGGCACCCACAAGACCCACACACACCGCCGAGGCGAGGACACCGTCAAGGCTGCCCACAATGTCATCGTCATCACCTCTCCCCGAGCAAGCGACTCCGACTCCAGCGCGAACGACCCGTCAAGGCCCCTCCGAACGAATGACACACGAGAACCATGTTGGCCTAAGCCACTCAATCGGCCGGCGACGACGAGGACCAGGCAGCTCCGACCTTGATGGCGAGCATCGCAGGAGAAAAGGAGCGCGTCTGGCGCCAACAGAGATCGAAAAGCCCATCGCCTGGCATCGTTGCCGCCGAGTCGCCCCGCAACGCCGCAGCTCCGACTTCACGTTCAGGGACAAGCCGACTGGTGATGAACAAAGACCAGCCACAAACCTGCACATCTTGCCACCATCATCGTCACCGTGCAAGTCGCGACGCCAGAACCTCCACACTGCTCGTCGGGCACCTGCCGACTGCAGCGCCGTCAGCGTCTAGCCCATGGGAGCGCGAATCGGATCCCAAGGTCTTCAAGACGACGCCCCCAAGGAGGAAGCGACGATGCCGACGCCGTCATCCGGCCCAACAGGGCCTTAGGTTTTCACCCGAAGACCCGAGACCGAGAGTGTGCAGGGGAAGAACTCCACGGCGGCGCCTCCAAGAAGGTGAAACGACGTCCACGGATTGTTTTTCAGGAGCGTTCGTCTGTCGATTCCGTTCGTCTCCTCTGTCAATAATGAAGGAACGGACCCAACTCCTTTTTACGCCTGCAATGACTATTCTGAAACTCCTTTTTGTGGACCTGTATGTGTCATGTGGATCACTGTGTGGGTATGATGTTTGGCTGGGTATGCACTAGATAATATCTGATGTTTATATTGTGGTAGTTCAGATCTCATTTTCTGCCAGTTCTCCTGTTTTTTCAGTACTGACTACTGACCATAAATTCTGGTGTTTTTTTGTTCCAGTCCCGAGTTTTATGTGGCACAGTAGTAATTAATTCTTTTTCTTAGGTATTATGTGCCATTGGTCCTGCAATAACTCCCTTTTATAAAAAATCTACTACTATATGGCAGGATGGCTTTGGTGTTTACATGTCAGTCACCATGGTCAGGCAGGGTTTCCTTGCTATTCTCTTTATCCCATATATGCACGTACACTATATAGTGCACTAGACATGCAAGGTAGTAGATACTAGTCCACCACCAGCAGAGCTAAGGTAACTAGTTAAAGATCAACGTTGATACGATGCTAGCACAGTAGCACCATTCTCTCTTTATTTGGCGCAGCTGCTGAACAACATATCAACTTCGCCAAAAGCTCTCCTTATTGCCTATTGCATGTGATGGTGTGGATCTCCTTCACCTCGCGACAACCTTTGGACCCCAAGTTGCTGAATTTCCCTGATTCTAATACTTGGTGGCTGATGCTCTCGCTGGAGATACCTGGATGCATGAGATTCCTGAAGCCCGACCTCACTCAGCCTGCCCTACAGGAATTCACAATCGTGTGGCGGCACAAGATCAGTTCTGTGAGGCTGCGGCATGGAAGCGTGGATAGCCTCACTTGGCGATGCGCCGAGAATGGCCAATACTCTGCGACATTTTTCCTTTCCCTTACAAACAGGTCAAGCCGGACAAGGGCAGTCGTAATACTTTTCATGCACCAATCCAGTCATAAATCACTGGACACCACTATGTTTAAAGCACATGGGCTTGTGACACGGTTTACCCATCTACACATACAGAACACCATAACATTAATTGGTTTCGATGATAACAGAACTCTAGCGACAAAAAGCGAACGGTTCAGAATGGAGGACTGACAGCCAACCACCAAATACTACTTCTAGTTTTAGCAGGAGTCTATCATAGAGAAAGCAATACTAATACTACTAGTACTCGAGCAGCTCAGAATGGAGGTCCCAGCACCAACGGACACGAAAACATCATCAATACTAGCAGCGATCATCAGCTCTACGACCAATGTGACCTAACATAGGCACAGGTTTTCCGCGACGAAGCAGAGGCCATCTGTGAAGTGGCTTGGCTCTACGACCAACGCGACGTGGCTCAGGCAACGGCCATCTGTCATGAGCAAGAAAGTACAAGTCAATGAAGAGATCTATTCTAAACAATGTTACGGATAGATAGTAGTAACATGTGTAAGAAAGAATACTTGTTTCCATCAACTGCTGCAATACGTTCAGTATTTCTGTGTGTCCCGCCAGGCAACAACCATCTGTGTGGTTGACCAGCCACATTTCAAAAGGCATAAGAGTTACAGAATAAATTATTTCAAACAATATGTACATATACCGTACTTCAGAAAGAATACCTGTTTTCAACACCCTCGACAATAGTATCATCTGCACTAGTCCTGCAAGTACACACAAATTCAATTTTACCACGAGGAAACGAGTTAGTTTAAACCAATGGCATACCAGCTTAGTGCATTAAAAAATAGAAAAGGGTAAGAGCACAATGATAGGGTGCGGTTAAGTATGGTATCAAGTATGATAATGGTAGATAACAACAGAACACACCGATGAATTAAGTCCCCGGAATCATGTACCATACATCACTACATCAATGCACAGTATTACACTTTGGGGCACACACAAGTTGTCATATCAGCCAAACCCAGTTGGGCCAAAAATATGTTTAAGTGAAAATGATTGAACGATGTGAAAACTAGAGATGAATATACAGACAGGACAACTTTCTTAAAACCTACAAGCTTCTTTTATTTATTTATTTTAAAAGACATACCATTGTTTTTTCAAGTTCAATAAAAGGCGGTGAATAACGTCCCTCGGCAGGAATGGAGTTTCTTCCTCATCATAAAAGTTCATTCCAACAAAATTCCCATCATTGTCAATAAGAGGGCCCCCAATCCCAGCCTAACAAATAAAGAGGAATAACATACAAGAGTTACACACAGATATTGTTTGATAGATGTAGTGATAGCTTATGTTAGTATTCCAATGCTAATAACTTTTTGGCATGTTAGAGGTAGGGGAAGTCTACAAGAAATACCTTGGTGATTTTACAGGTGGAGACACAAAGTTCTACGCAATCAAGTTCGCTTTGTTTGCCAATCAACACCTTCCCCTCGACAGCCATTAGTTTGCGACGCGCAAAAAGACTACCCACAGCTATTATGTCCATAGATGAGGTAACTGGATGCCCACGGATTTTTATTGTCTGAGGACGCCAGAATCCCATGATGTCAACAAGGGCAACATTGTAGTGTAAATTATAACAGTTCAATATCCCTACGACTCGAAATTGGTTTGGAAGGCAAACTTCAATCTGCAATGATAACGTTCTGTTAACCAGTATCTGAAATGAGAAGAAAATAAAATTGATAGCAGTTAGCAGTAACAACCCTCAAGTTATCATCGATCATGTGTGAACTGCCAGGAACTCTAACCAAACTTGCTGAAGTCAGAATTGTTGCAGAGCATGCTTTGCCCTTTATAAATATACCTGAGCAAGAAAACTTTTTTGCAAATCCTACAGAGATAATCTTTTCAGTTATCAATCATTGATCAATTAAAAAATGGACAAGTAAGTACTGTATAACAGAGTCATCACCATTGAATGAAGCAAGTGAGACAACACTTTGATTCATTTTTGAAGCAAGATGTTTGCTTGATTCTGAAGCAAGTGAGTAGGCACTTCGATCCATTTCTAAACCAAAAGCTCCCAATGGTTTCCTCAAGATATCATTCTTGAACATATCATCGAGAAGATTTATGAATTGCCCGCCTAGCATGATACAACAGTTAAAAGTGTTTGATAAAGTTTTTAAATTGTGCGTGTGCAACATAAGGTACTCGGCAAAATAAGTAAAAATGTATTGGCTGCCAAGGGTTCAATGTAGGCCATTGTAGTTTCAATATGTGATCCAAGAAAAATGGTGTGATGGTGATGATCCATCTTCCTTCTTCCATCGCACCATTCCACTTCTTGTTTAAGGGTCTGCCAATTAGGTCATATGAGTATTCCCCACAGTTTTGATATTTCAATGTTATCTTGTTTTCCTAACTCCAAGTCAGTTTCTGTGCCCCGTGGATTTGCAGACTGATGTGCCACATGCATGATTAAATTTATTTTTAGATTTCAATAGTAACAAAATAAATAAAATTGTGAAGACATAATGCCAGTACTAATCAGTCAGTATGTTTTTGCTATGTACTAACAGTATATGACCACACACCAACTTAGTGGATAGGATCCCCTCCCAGTTAGGTCATTTATCACATAAAAATGGGGAAGCTACCATTAAGCTTGACCATGGACCCAGTATGACACAATCTAAGCTCCTATATCGTCTTCCTCCCTGTGGTTCAACAAACAGTCGCGCCTCTTGGGTCCAGGCTTGTCTCAAGCTGGCCTTACAGCCAATATCCTATGAAATAAATTTGCTCACCTCCTGCCATGAGTAAACCTGTACCTCCATAACGACTTTTATTTCTTGCCCTTACAGCTTCATCAACCTCTTCCTCAACACTGCAGCACAATGTAGAAAACTCACCGTGACGAATCCACAAAAAGAAGATATCAAGAGACACAGACCATGCACAAAATGAGAGTATTGAACAAGGGAAATTTAGAAAACAAGAAGGGAGCGCCAAACAGTTGCATATATTTTACAGCAGATAAATTTAATAAAACCTAAAACAATTTCTCCATGGGTCTGTTTAAATGCAAGTTTAGAGTGTGGCAGAAATATGTATTAGCGCCAGATTAATAACAACAGTAATCTAGTACACATTGCAAATGCAGCTTGTTGGGCTATAGGAAGAGAAGGTCACAGATGCAGAGCAACAGGAAATATAAAAAAAAGGTAAAGAACACACAAGTAAAAAATAGCTAATGAGGCAGTTTTGGGGATAAATTTGTAAACATCGGAAGCTCCTCTTTGGCTTTCAGAATGATACACCTTATACAAACTCAAATAGAAATAGGGCAGGGAGATGTAGTGTAGGATGCAGTGAAAGAGAAAGCGTGGGTAAGGCAAACGGAGTGTTATTCATCAATACTGAAAGTGCGCATACCTGACCATCCCGCGAAACCACATGAATTCGCGAATTGAAGGCCTTCGTACGTAAGGGGTCTTTCTTTCTTTGGTACCAGAGCAGTTCATCCCAACAAAGTTGCCATCAAAATCAACAAGCGGACCCCCAATCCCCACCTAGCACAAACATGAGGATGAAGTTATGCATCAAAAATGCAATTCATAATTCCTGAAACTAAGGATATGCATCAGCACATACAATGATAAAATATAGATTAAGCCATTCATATCATCATACAGTTATATATTTGAACTGTACAAACTAAAGCAGCTAGCTCACCTCATGGATTCGGCATGTGCTTAACATCTCCTCATCTGTATGAGCGCATACAGAGGCAAGATCTACTCCACTTGTGGTCTTTAATTCTCCTGAATCATAATAGCGCCATACAGCTGCCACCTTCCTATAAGGCTCAAACTGCGTGGCACGATCAAGACTTAGATGACATAGTTGGGGGCGATCAATACCATCAACATTCTTGATTTTGACGATGAAAAAATCAACATATATCTGAGGATTCTCTATCCACCCAGTGACAATCTGATCATTGGGAAGGCGTACTTTAATCTGAAATGAGCACAGGGCAATGGCTGTACTGAATTAATCATTACAGGTGCAGCATATACATTAGCATAATTAATAATCCAGAAAAGGTTACCGTCAAACTTTCAGTAATCTTCTCAAGGCGCCAAGTATACGGAATCAAATTTATCGATGTCAGGAAACACGTGGCATCAGGACATGAGCTTTCGATGCATGTGCCTGTGCATTCGCTTAATTGGGTGTCACCTGGAGAGGGAGAGAGTCATACGTGCAAACTGAATAGCTGATCATCAAAAACAAGGTAACATGAAAAATTAACAGTATAATCACCAACCATCGAATGAGGCCAGCGCCACAACACTCGTGCTTAATCTGGAAAGTACTTGCTTACTCAAGGCGCCTTTTCGGGATTTACTCAATTTCGCTACGGACTTTGCACTCAAACCTAGTTAATTGAAATAAAATCATGTGTGATACAGTTAATAGAACGGTCTACTATGAATAGTCAGGAAAAGGAAGCAGAAATGGACTCACTTGGCCTAATTGCTTTCATCTCACTGTTCATTCTTGCCCTTGAAGCATCATCAACCCCTTCCTTAACTCTAACACTGCAGAGTAACACAGAAAACTCAAAGTGATAAATCAACAAAGGCAATATATCGCATCCACATACACAAAATGAGCTAGTATTAAACAACGGAAATTTACAACAAGGGAGCCAAATAGTTACAGATATTTCACAGCAGAGAAATTTAAGAAAATCTTTAAAAAAAATCCACATGGGTCTTCTTGTTAAATGTAAGTTCAAGTGTAGCAGATATATGTATTAGCGCCGGCATTGAAATAACAACCTTAATCTAGTAAGTGCAGATCTAAACAATTTAAGAAAAGAAACACATGAGTAGAAAAATAGCTAATGGGTGAGTTTTGGGGATCTAAACTCGTAAACCTTGGAACCTGCTGTTTGGCTCTAAGAATGATACGCCTTGCACTCAAACTCAAATAAAAATAGAAGGGATGTGTAGAAAGGATGCAGTAAGAGAGAAGCATGAGTAAGCCAAAGAGGGAAGGGCAGCTCATCAATACTGAAAGTGTACATACCTGACCTTCCCGTGAAACACCAAAAATCGGAAAATTCCCTCCCTTCGCACGTAGGCAGTCTTCTCCATTTTGGTACGGGAGGAGTTCATCCCGACAAAGTTGCCATCAAAATCAACAAGGGGGCCTCCAATCCCCGCCTAGCACAGAAGTGACAGTGAAGTTACACAGAGAAAATGCATGCAATTCATAATGCCTGAAACTGTACAAAAGCAGCTAACCTTGTGGATCCGGCACGTGCTTACGATTGTCTCACTGGATGGAGAGGCAAGATTTAGTCCGCTTGTGGCTGTTAAAAATCCAGAACTGAAACGGCGGCATACAGCTGCTACCTTCGTATGAGGCTCAAACTGCATGTCACGGTCAAGACTTGTGGCATCAACACCAGACACATTCTTGATGTTGACAATGAAAAAATCAACATATATCATAGGATGCTCTATCCGCCCAGTTACAATCCGATTATTCGGAAGGCGTACTTTAATCTGAAATGAGCGCAATGTGAATTAATGATTACAGGTGCAACATATATATAAGCATAATTAATAACCCAGGAAAAAGAGTAGAGAAAATGTTTACAGTCAAACTTGCAGCTGGCCGACTAGGTGGAATCAACAGTCTTGATGTCAGGATTGTAGCTTCAGAATCAGAACATGAGGTTTCAATGCATATGCCTGTGCATTCACATAACTTGGTATCACCTACGCACAGAGAAAAGGTCACGTGTGCAGACAAAATAACTGGTCATTAAAAACAGGCAATATGAGAAAGTTTTAACAGGAAGTATAATCACTAACCATCGAATGAAGCAAGCGACACGACACTCCTACGTAATCTTGAAATTACTTGCTCACCGAGTTCACTCGGGGCCCCTGGACTGGATTCACTCGAGCTGCCCGATATCACTAAGGAGCTCGCCTCAGTGAGTTCGCTCGATGCGCCTGGACTGGATTCACTTGAGCTGCTGGATGTGGCTGTGGCTAATACGGAGGTACCATCGAGACCTAGTTAATTCAAAATAAAAACATGTGTGAATGTGTGATACAGTTAACAGAAGCGTCAATTTGGTCATTATTATGAACGTGTACGTTGCAGGAAAAGGGGACACAGACATGGACTCACTTGGCCTGGCTGCTCTTTTGTATGGGCGTCGTTGCTCTTGATCGCCTCTCATCAGGCGGCGCTTGTTTTTCGCCATCGATCTTTAGTTTCAAGCCAGCCTGAATGTAATAGCAAGGAACAAAATTCAACAGACGCTGGTTGATCGCAAGCCAGCGAGCCAAGCGCAGAGCAGCCGCAAGCACGGGAGGAGAGCTGCTAGCAGGGATTGGGAGAGAAGTTACCTAGCAGTGGCCGCGGGCGCTACTCCAGGTGCTTCGTCTGTCTGCCCGCCGCCGGCGCTACGCTAGTCGTTAGCGCCCGCCGCCCGCTAGGGTTCCGTGGCTCCGTGCGTGCGTTTGCTAGAGTGCTTCAACGAGTCGCGTCGGGTTTTTTTATTATTATTATTAAGAAACAGTCGCCTCAGTTGTTCACGAACAGGCGCACGGCCTAGTAACGAGATCCACCTGCACACACGACCGGAAATTCCTTTTTTGTTTGTTTTTCTTCTGGTGTTCTGTCTTTTTTTTTCATTTTTTTCATTTTACATTTCACGAACTTATTTTCCAAATTAGTGGTTTTTTAGAATCAAGAACAATTTTAAATTCACGATCTTTTCATTTTTTTTGAATTTTTTTTATTAATGACATTTTCTAATTCGTGAACAATTTTTTGCTTAATAAATTTCTTTAAATTGAAAAAAAATATTTTTGCAAACTTTTTAAATTTGTGAGTTTTTTTAACTTCGCGAAATTTTTCCGATTCGTGATCTTTACTCAAATTCGTGATTTGTTTTTGAATTGTTGAACTTTTCTTGAATTTTTGAATATTTTTTGAATTCACAATAATTTTTTAACTTTGTCAATTTTTGTAAAATTACGAACTTTATTCAAATTCGTGATTTGTTTTCCAATTAGTTGTCTTTTATGAGTTGGAGAACCTTTTTCAATTTTGTGAACTTTGACTTCGTGATTTTTTTTAATCATGAAGGTATTTTTTCAGATTGATATACTTTTTTAAATTAAAAAATAATTTTTTATTTGATTTTTAATTTTGTCAACTCTTTCAAAACAAGAAAAGGCGAGAGCCAGTTTTTGCAATTACATGAAGCACACCAGGAAAAAGGCGAATAAAGGTTAGGGTTCCTCTGCCTCCCGTCGGCGCCGCCATCGGTCTACCTTGTCTTCGGTGGCCTTAGGACTATGGGGACGCGGTGGATCCCGACCCTTGCCGGCGGGAGGGCTGCCTTTTCAGATATTTCTTCGAGTTTTGTTAGGGTTGTTATCCTGCTCAGGAAGACGAGACGGTGGTGGCTCCCTAACGATGAAATAAAGTTCTCCCCGCTGACGTTGTCCTGGACTAGGGGGTACTCACCACGTCGTCTCCCGACCAGTGGGTCGGGCCGAGGACCCCCGTGATGATTCACTAATGGGCCACTTCGGGCAAACCATGCCGAATACAAGGAGGATTCCACAAGACTTGGCGCACAAGACAAGGACTCCTCTAAACCCTAGGCCTACGGTGCATATATAAACCGAGGCCAGGCTAGTCAATAGATCATTACATTACATCTCATAATCTCGTGGTAGATACATGTACTCTGTACTATCCCTCATATCAATATAATCAAAAGCAGGACGTAGGGTATTATCTCGTCAAGAGAGCCCGAACCTGGGTAAAATCCCGTGTCCCTGTTACCATCGCACCAAGACGCCTAGCTTAGGACCCCTACTACGAGATATGCCGGATTTGACATCGACATTGGTGCTTTCATTGAGAGCCTACTGGGTAGTCGCCGCGGTGCGATGGGAATTCAGATCGGCTCCATCGCGATCTACGCGTCGGAACCGAGCTACATCGTCAACGTCGGCATCTTCGTCGCCGGCTTGACTGGTCACCTCGGCTAGGCCGAGGACTGCGCGCCACGTCGGATCATCTAGATCGGACGGGTGTCTTCATCAACATCAACTCCAATCTCAACCGAGATCATGGAAGAATCCTCCATGGTGCTCCGGGGCTCAACGTAAACATTGCCCTCGCGCGATCATGCAGTTTTTCTGGACAGCGAATTCGTGTTCGTCGTCCCCGCCTCCTCGAGTGTCGCTTTGACGATTTCTTCGGTGGAATTGTGCGGAATTGAGTCTAGAACAACCCTACAAAATTTCGTCGCGTTCCGATGGAGGAATCTCCGGCGATCTACAATACACCGGAGCCCTGTCGAATCTGGACGGGAATCTGGACGAGTTTAGGGCGAGGTGTCCAGATTCCAGCTCGGACATTGTTTGGAAGATCCCACCGTTCATCGGCTGAGGAATTCCCATGCCGATCACCCCTCAAAATTTCAGCTCGATCCGACCGTTCAAATTCCAGGAAACGTCCGATGAGTGCATCAATTTTCCGATATGTTTTCTGCGCGAAAACGAATCCGACCCGAATTCATCTTTCTTCATGAACGGGATATTAGACGTCCTTTTTGAGGATTTTTTTTTCTCTCCTAGGGTATTGTGTGTTGTTTTCAAACACGTGCCCACAAATTTTGAGTCTTTCCCGAGGCGATCTTCACCGTCGCGCCGATGTCAAACCGGCCCGACCACGTTGCTCCTCGGCTACCGACCTGCGCCAATATCGACTGCGCCGTCGCTCCATCGAGCCGATGACAACCACCTCGGATCGTCACCTCGGCGAGCCGACCAAGAGTTCGGCATTGTGAGGGACAAATAATTATCAAGACAAGATTGTCGCCCCACGGATTGCACGGGTCGGGCGCGCCAGCATCGTCGCACGGTCTCTTCTCAAGCCAGCATTGATTGCGTCACAAAATCCGACCTGCGTCGGCATCGCCGCGCCGTCGCTTCTTCAAGCCGACATCCACCACGCCGACCTGCTTTGACACCTCGGCTGGCATGAGAATTCGACGTCGCCAGCCGACCAGCTTCGACACCTCGGCTGGCGTGAGACTTCGGCGTCACCAGCCGACCTGCTTTGACACCTCGGCTGGCGTGAGACTTCGGCGTCACCAGCCGACCTGCTTCAACACCTCGGCTGGCCTAATACTTCGGCGTCACCAGCCGACCTGCTCCGTCACCTCGGCTAGACCGGGGCTTTGGCATCCCTTCATCAACCTGCTCCGGGGACTTCGGCGTCACCAGCCGACCTGCTTCAACACCTCGGCTGGCATGAGACTTCGACGTCACCAGCCGACCTGCATGAGACTTCGGCGTCACCAGCCGACCTGCATGAGACTTCGGCGTCACCAGCCGACCTGCATGAGACTTCGGCGTCCGCCGATCACAGCTTTGCCATGTTAACTGGACCGAGGACTTTATCTCGCCACATCGACCGTGCAGCGTCGCCACTTCGTCAAGCCGAACTCCTCGTTCAGGCACCTCGGCGCCCAGGCCATATTCCTTTACTTATTTGCTTCACTTAAACTAACTAAGTAGAAGAATTTTTTTTTAAATAATATATTATTACCTTTATTTGTTATTACTCTTGGTTTGCACTATATTATGTGAACAGGTAGCTTGCTTCGACTGTGTAATACGGTCACCTCGGCGCGTTGACATCGTCGTCTCGACTCCGTCGACCGAATTGTGTCACCACTTCATCAAGCCGAGCTCTTTGCTCGGGCACCTCGGGACCGGCTTGGGGGCTGGGCCCTTGACCCGCTATAAGCTCGGCCCGCGTCGTCAACACCGAGCACATTAACGAGCTAAGTCGCTTTAATGCTCAAATTTCTAAATTTTTGTTCGGTTCTACCGAGCATTATATTTATGTTAAATAAAAAAGTTTGTTTGTTAACAACACTTCCTTTTCCCATGATAACTGGGGGCTTCGTCTTCACGCTGCCGAACTACTCTATCTCCTCGGCTGGACCGGGGGCTTTGCCTCGCCGCAGCAACCGTGCTGCGTTGCCACTTATCGACCCGAGCTCTTCGCTCAGTTACCTCGGGCTTGGGGGCTGGGACCTCGGCCAAGCCGAGGACTACGTCTTTGTCCCGCCACAACCCTGGACCGCACCGAGCACATTAACCAGCTAAGTCGTTTTCGTGCTCAGCTCTCTTTAGAATTTTACTTTTTGTTCGGTTCGACCAAGCATTATACTTTTTTGACAAAAAGTTGTTTGTGAAAAACTTTCTTTGTCAAAACTTTGTTTGTTACAAACAAATTCAAATACCCCGTTTACTTGGGGGCTTCCTTTATGAAACCTTTTCTCTTTGCATGTGATCATTGTTGTACAGCTTCTTTCCTTGCTCGTGCATTATGCCAAAATATGCATCATGTTGACTTAAGTGTTCCGCAAAGCTGGGTTGCCTGGCTCCTATACTTACCCCTACGTTCCCGATTGTTCAGCTAGGGAGTAAAGGGAGCACCTCTGCGATTGTTACGATCGGGTCATCCGAACTCGTACCTCAGACGGGTGAAGCCGAAAGCTAGCGCTCTTATTGTTTTCAACTATGGTCGGCACACGACGGAACTCACGCGTACACAAATCTATTGCACAAGTCTCATAGTAATCATGAGCGACCAAACAAAGGTACCGTTGGGGGCACTATTTTCTTTGAAGATGCTTCTTACGTTACATAAGTAATATAGCATAAATTCCCTGGGCGCGCTTTGTCTGTTACAGCCTCATGGCCTGATTGCCTGGTTATCCGAAACACCACCGATATTCTCGGTAGGTGGAGTAGATAACACTTTTCGGCCCTTGGCCGAAGAGGGAGAAGCCGACGGTCGGTTAAGACGCGTTCAAAGTTCGGGCGAACACATATATTATATAAGTACTTCGGTGCATACAATCATTATACATAAAATTCTTTTACCCAAGTCACTTGGGGGCTTTTAAATTAATATGAGCCGTGTTATAATAGATGTTTTCTTCTTAAGTCGTTGCAAGGTCTTTTTCTACCACTCCTTTCTCGACTCAAGCGTATGATCAATAGCCGGGTAGCCTGGTTTCTCTCTAAAGCCGCTCGCGTCTAGTTCGCTAAACTGGCCTGAGAAACACTCCGCCTTCGGGATAGAGAGGTTGAAGCCGAAGGCTGACCCACTTGAAGTCTAGAGATCGGATGTGTCATGTCAAAGCACGACGGAAGCACAATTTTAAGACCAATTTCGTATTGGCACCAAAAAACTTGATTCAATCTAGACGTAAAGTTTTTTACGCAAGTTTTTTGGTCTTTTGAGCTTATAACATCTTTCATCTATTTTATGTTTTCCTTTTAGGAAGCGGGACATTCTCTTGGTTGAGGTGTTCGGCGTGATGGTCTTGCCCGGAAACTCTTTTCCGAACGACTGTTCGGCATCTTTCCTGCCGAACTCCACCTCGGCGTTGTCAAAACGTACATGACGGTTGAACTAGTTCCTGAGGAGGTACGATCCTAGGGTCGGCCATGTTGCCCAACCCAAGTCTCGGGGGCTACTGCATTGACAATTCAATGCAGAAAATTTAAGTGCAATACAGTTTCCGAGGAGATTATGATCCTCAGGTTGGTCGGCCGCACCCAACCTGAGTCTCGAGGTCTGTGCACACCGCTTTTGTGTTCCGAAGTATGCTGCCGAGCTAGGAGTTGATCCTCAGGACGATTTTGCGAATCGACCTGAGTCTCAGGGGCTACTGGGATCAGCGGTTTTATGTCATCCTTCAGGTGCATCTCGGGTTTTAGACCGACACACACCTTGAGGGCTACTGGCTATATATCTCGGCAGAGAATAAATTGCACCAATCAAAAATATCCACAAAAAATCAGCCCACGGTCGGGGTGGTGCACCACCTCGGAAGCAGTCCGGCATATAGCTCGGGCGCAAGTGGCTGGCTCCATAGAGAGCATTTCTGACATAAAGCTCGGATGAATTCCTTTAATTTTTAAGGTCCAAGGTAGTTTATCATACCTCGGACGCTGATCATCATTGGAGCTCGGATGCAGTCCGGCGTTGGAGCTCGGAAGCAGTCCGGCGTAAAGCTCAAGATCGGAGACGCCTCAGAAGCAGTCCGGCATAAAAGCTCGGATGTGAATGGCTGGCTCCACAGAGGACGTTTCCGGCATTATGTTCGGTTGAACTCCTCCAAACTTTCCAAGACCGAGGTAATCTATGACACTTCGGATGCCGAACAACATTAGACTTCGGCTACAAAAAGACACCTCGGACGCAGTCCGGCATCAAGCTCGGACGCGAGTGGTTGTCTCCCTAGAGGGCTTTTCCGGCATTATGTTCGGTTGAACTCCTCCAAACTTTTCATGACCGAGGTAGTCTATGACACCTCGGATGCCGACCAGCGTTGGAGCTCGGCTAAAATACACCTCGGATACAGTTCGGCGTTGGAGCTCGGACATAGTCCGGCGTTGGAGCTCGGCTGTAAAAAGAGACCTCGGATGCAGTTCGGCGTTGGAGCTCGGACGCAAGAGGACACCGCCGCACGGGAAACACTTCAAACCCGAGGTGTGGCGTAAAAATAATAAGGCATTGATAAATGCCGATAACTTAAAGGGGCTCCTCGGATGCCCGACGTGTGAACTCTTCGGATTCAGCTCGGCGATCCTCAAGATCGGACATGGGAAGATTTGTTGAACCAGTTTTCAAGACCGACGACCGAAGACGAAGAACAGTTCGGAAGAACCGAGGAGCGTCCCCAACTTGAAGACCGATTCAGGGGGCTACTGACGGTGTCCTGGACTAGGGGGTACTCACCACGTCGTCTCCCAACCAATGGGTCGGGCCGAGGACCCCCGTGATGATTCACTAATGGGCCACTTCGGGCAGCCCATGCCGAATACAAGGAGGATTCCACAAGACTTGGCGCACAAGACAAGGACTCCTCTAAACCCTAGGCCTACGGTGCATATATAAACCGAGGCCAGGCTAGTCAATAGATCATTACATTACATCTCATAATCTCGTGGTAGATACATGTACTCTGTACTATCCCTCATATCAATATAATCAAAAGCAGGACGTAGGGTATTATCTCGTCAAGAGAGCCCGAACCTGGGTAAAATCCCGTGTCCCTGTTACCATCGCACCAAGACGCCTAGCTTAGGACCCATACTACGAGATATGCCGGATTTGACATCGACACCCGCCTAACCTTCATCCTGGTGGTGCGTCTAGCATCGTCGGTGGACGTGTGAAGGTGTGTCTCCGGTGGATATATCTTTGATGGATTTGCTCGGATATGATTGTCGCTCGTCTACATTCGTATGTCTTCTGGTTGGATCCTTTCGGTCTACGCTACTCTTCATCGACGTTGGTTGTTGTTCTAGTACGCTGGTCCTATGGAACCTTAGCATGATGACTTCCCGACTTTCTACTACACATGTTTTGCTCGGCTCCGGCGAGAAAGAGACGATGACGGCAGCGCGCCTTTGGCTCGCTTCAGTTTATAATCCTCGCTAGATGGTCTACGGGTATGTGTGTAATTTTATTATTATTTATGTTCGTTGTACTGACATGATTAAAATGAATAGATCTGAAGTTTTTCTCAAAAAATAAAATAAAAATAAAATAAAAAATAACGAGCTCCACGAACGAGCCAAACTAAAGGGTAGGAGCCAACTGGAAGGTTCGCTTGCAGAATTGATCGATTTCCTGTTAGAACTGGAAGAGATCCATTACATGCAGCGGTCTCGAGCCAACTGGCTTAAATTTGGCCACCGAAACACTGAATTTTCAAAAGCATATGCGTCAGCGCAAAGGAAAAAAATCTTATAAAAAACTGGAGGATAGTGATGGTAATATTGTGGAAGGTGCGGCACCCCTTAGCGAACATATTCAAAATTATTTTAGTGGCTTATTCAGCTCGGAGGTGCAGCAGGTAGATCCTTCGATTCTGCAAAGAGTTCAGGTTAAAGTGACAGAGCGCATGAATGAGGCCTTGATTGTGCTGTTTACTCCATATGCTGTCCGTAAGACAGTGTTCAGTATAGGCGATCTCAAGGCACCTGGGCCAGATGGAATACACGCAATAGTTTTCAAAAAGTTTTGGCATGTTCTTGGGACGACATCACTCAAGAGGTACTGTTTGCTTTAAATAACCGTCACATACCAGCCGAGTGGAATGATACTTCCTTAGTACTTATTCCTAAGGTTCACAACCCTGAACTGATTACTCAGTATAGACCCATAAGCCTATATAACGTTTTGTATAAGATCATTTCAAAAATGTTTGCTGCATGATTGAAGAGTATTCTGCCGGATATAATCTCTTCCACCCAAAGTGCCTTCGTTACTGGAAGACTTATAACTGATAACATTTTGATTGCTTATGAATGTGTTCACAAGATTAAAAATAAAAAGAGTTGGACAATCAGGGTTTTGTGCAGTAAAAATGGATATGCACAAGACATATGATCGAGTGGAGTGGATTTTCTTGAGAAGCATGATGCAAAAGTTGGGTTTTCATGAACATTGGATAGAGATGATTATGGCTTGCGTTTCTTCTGTTAGCACTAGTACAAAACAGGGCTTTGGTCCAGGCCAGATAAGTGCATTGGTCCCGGTCGTGTTACGAACCGGGACTAATGGGTGCATCAGTCCCGGTTCGTGAGGCCAAGACGCCGGCCGGGCCTCGGCGGGCACCAGTCCCGGTTCGTCTGACCCCTTTAGTCCCGGTTCCAGACACGAACCGGGACTAAAGGTCCTCACTCCTGGCGCAGCCCCTTTAGTCTCGGTTGGTGACTGGAACCGGGACTAAAGGGCAGTCTTCTGTTCCAGTTCTAGCCACCAACCGGGACTAAAGAGATGCCTATATATATGCTTGCCCCTACCCGCTCACTTCTTTGTTTTTTGGCCGGCCGGCGTGTGGGAGGTGTGTGCTGCTCTGCTCTCACCTCCTATGCACACGAGGTGTTCGATAGAATGCCCGAGCCACGCTTAAGCTTTCTCCTCTCCAAGCTCGACCTCCAAGCTCCATTTCCCAAAGATTTGTCTAGGTTTGGTGGTCTGTCCCGTCCCATCCCCGTCCTCACCGTCGTCGATCGCCCGCGCCGATCTCGTCGCCGGCACCACTGATACGTCTCCAACGTATCTATAATTTTTGATTGTTCCATGCTATTATATTATCTGTTTTGGATGTTTTATATGCATTAATATGCTATTTTATATTATTTTTGGGACTAACCTATATTAACCTAGAGCCTAGTGCCAGTTTCTGTTTTTTCCTTGTTTTTGAGTATTGCAGATAAGGAATATTAAACGGAGTCCAAACGGAATAAAATCTTCGCGATGATTTTTCTTGGACCAGAAGAAACCTACCCGACTTGGAGATGAAGGCGGGAGACTTGCCGGGAGGTGACAAGCCTGCAGGGCGCGCCCTAGGGGGGGCGTCCCCCTATCTTGTCGCCCCCCAGCAGGCCTCCTAACCCTATTCTTCGGCCTATAAATTCTCAAATATTCCCCCAATACCAAAAAGAGCCACGAAAATACTTTTCCACCGTCGGAAGCCTCTGTTCCCGTGAGATCCCATCTTGGAGCTTTTTCCGGTAATCTGCCGGAGGGGGATTCGATCACGGAGGGCATCTACATCAACTCCATTGCCCCTCCAATGATGCGTGTGTAGTTCACCTCAGACCTTCGGGTCCATAGCTAGTAGCTAGATGGCTTCTTCTCTCTCTTTGTTCTTCAATACCATGTTCTTCATGATCTTCATGGAGATCTATCCGATGTAATACTCTTTTGCGGTGTGTTTGTCGAGATCCGATGAATTGTGGGTTTATGTTCAGATTATCTATGAATATTATTTGAATCTTCTCTGAATTCTTATATGCATGATTTCATATCTTTGCAAGTCTCTTCGAGTTATTGGTTTGGTTTGGCCAACTAGATTGGTAATTCTTGCAATGGGAGAAGTGCTTAGTTTTGGGTTCAATCTTGCGGTGTCCTCACCCAGTGACAAAGTAGGGGTAGCGAGGCACGTATTTGTATTGTTGCCATCGAGGATAAAAATATGGGGTTTTCATCATATTGCTTGAGTTTATCCCTCTACATCATGTCATCTTACCTAATGCGTTACTCTGTTCTTCATGAACTTAATACTCTAGATGCATGCAGGAGTCGGTCGATGTGTGGAGTAATAGTAGTAGATGCAGAATCGTTTCGGTCTACTTGACACGGACGTGATGCCTATATGCATAATCATTGCCTTGGATATCTTCATAATTATTCACTTTTCTATCAATTGCTCGACAGTAATTTGTGCACCCACCGTATTATTTTCCATCGTGAGAGAAGCCTCTAGTGAAACCTATGGCCCCCGGGTCTATTTTTCATATTATATTTTCAGATCTATAAACCAAAAATACCAAAAATACTTTGCTGCAATCTTTTTACTTTTGTTTTACTTTTCGTTTTAGTAATCTTATATATCTATCTCTATCAGATCTCATCCTTGCAAGTAACCGTGAAGGGATTGACAACCCCTTTATAGCGTTGGGTGCCAGTGTTTGATTGTTTGTGTAGGTGCGAAGATTGGGGACTTGCTTGTATCTCCTACTGGATTGATACCTTGGTTCTCAACAACTGAGGGAAATACTTATCTACTTTGCTGCATCACCCTTTCCTCTTCAAGGGAAAACCAACGCAAGCTCAAGAAGTAGCAAGAAGGATTTCTGGCGCCGTTGCCGGGGAGATCTACATCAAGCCTACCAAGTACCCATCACAAACTCATCTCTTGCATTTACATTATTTGCCATTTGCCTCTCGTTTTCCTCTCCCCCACTTCTAAAACAATTTTTAGAAAATACCAAAAAGATTTGCCTTTTTATTCGCCCTTCTTCCGTTCGTCTTTTCGTTTGCTTTTTGTTTGCTAGAACGCTTAAACTCATGGCTAGCATTACTACTATTGCTAGTACTCCCGAGAATGAAGTTCTTAATTTTAAGCAAAGGGAGGGAGAAAATTTAAAAGATGCTTGGTATAGAATTTGCAATGCTCAAAATAGATCTACTCGTAAGCAATCTACTACCGTTCTCCTTCGCAATTTTTATGTGGGTGTTTCTCCTTGGAATAGATATGTTCTGGATACTATTATGGGGGGAAATTTCTTGGGAAGCCATACCGTTGATTCTTACAGTGCTATGATAAATTTGGTAGGTTCATCCCCACTCATGGTTAATGAAACAATCTTAACTTTGGAACATGTGATGCGAAGGCTTGATTTTATTGAAAATAAAATTGCTACTGTAGAGCTCATTGAAAACTTGGATAAAAAGATTCATAATCAAATTACTCAATATGGATCTAAGGTAGGAGTTACTTTAAAAAAAATAAAGGAGAAAGAACCCCTAGTTAATGAAAAGATAGATCAGGATTCTATCAGGATTGGCAAGTTAGAAGATATTATTACCAACTTGGGTTCCGCTTTTGCCTCTGTTAAAAACACTCCAAATTTTCATCCTACTAAGATTGCCAAGTTTATTTATGTTCCTAAAAATAAGGGTGAATCCTCTAGTAAAGGAGATGAAGATCTTAAGATGATAAGTGTTCACCCTAACTTTATTAATATTGTCCGGGAACCAATTGCTACAAGTGAGTTTCTTGATTTCTTGCCTAGGAGTATGATTATTGATAAAACCAAAGAATCTCCTAAGGTTTATAAGTTTGCAATTGAGGAGTTGCATACCAAATATGACAATACCTAGATCTATTGTGTTATGCCTAGCTAGGGGCGTTAAACCATAGCGCTTGTTGGGAGGCAACCCAATTTTATTTTATGTTTTTGTGTTTCTGTTTTTTGCTTCTGTTTTTTAGTGCTTTACACATTATTACCTCTGTAGTAATTGTGTTTTCTTGTTTTAATTAGTGTTTGAGCCAAGTAAGACCTTTGGGATGGTCTACGGTGATTGTGATTTGATTCTGCTGAAAAACAGAAACGTTTGCGCTCAGTCCAGGAATTTTATAAATTCACCAGAGCGTCGAATGAGTCTGAAATTTTTGCACAAGATTTATATACAAATTTCCCTGATTGTCCTAATGTTTCAGAATTTTTGGAGTTACAGAAGTATTCGAAGTCTATAGATTGCTACAGACTGTTCTGTTTTAGACAGATTCTGTTTTCTTTGTGTTGTTTGCTTATTTTGATGTATCTATGGGTTGTATCGGGGGGTATGAACCATGGAGAAGTTGGAATACAGTAGATATTACACCAATATGAATAAAGAATGAGTTCACAACAGTACCTAAAGTGGTGATTTATTTTTCTTATACTAACGGATCTCACGAGTTTTCTGTTGAGTTTTGTGTTGTGAAGTTTTCAAGTTTTTGGGTAAAGATTTGATGGACTATGGAATAAGGAGTGGCAAGAGCCTAAGCTTGGGGATTCCCAAGGAATCCCAAGCCATATTCAAGGATACCAAAGAGCCTAAGCTTGGGGATGCCCCGGAAGGCATACCCTCTTTCGCCTTCAATCCATCGGTAAATTTACTTGAGGCTATATTTTTATTCACCACATGATATGTGTTTTGCTTGGAGCGTCTTGTATGATATGAGTCTTTGCTTTTTAGGTTGACACAATCATCCTTGCTGCACACATCTTTTGAGAGAGACACGCGTTAATCGTGAATTTATAGAATACTCTATGTGCTTCACTTATATCTTTTGAGCTAGGCAATGTTGCTCTAGTGCTTCACTTATATCTTTTTAGAGCACGGTGGTGTTTTATTTTATAGAAATAATTAAACTCTCATACCTCACTTATATTATTTTGAGAGTTCTTTAAACAGCATGGTAATTGGTTTAGGTTATGAATTTAGTCCTAATATAATGGGCATCCAAGAGGGATATAATAAAAAACTTTCATATAAAGTGCATTGAATACTATGAGAAGTTTGATTCCTTGCATATAGTTTTGAGATATAGAGATGGTGATATTAGAGTCATGCTAGTGAGTAATTGTGGATTGGTAGAAATACTTGTGTTAAAGTTTGTGATTCCCGTAGCATGCACGTATGGTGAACCGTTATGTAACGAAGTCGGAGCATGATTTGTTTAATGATTGTCATCCTTTGTGTGAGGGTCGTGAGCGCGCGATGGTTAACTCCTACCAACCTCTCCCCTAGGAGCATGCATCTAATACTTTGTTTCGATAACTAATAGACTTTTGCAATAAGTATGTGAGTTCTTTATGACTAATGTTGAGTCCATGGATTATATGCACTCTCACCCTTCCACTTTTGCTAGCCTCTCTAGTACCGCGCAACTTTCGCCGGTGCATTAAACCCACCATATATCCTTCCTCAAAACAGCCACCCTACCTACCTATTATGGCATTTCCATAGCCATTCCGAGATATATTGCCATGCAACTTCCACCGTTCCGTTTAGTATGACACGCACCATCACTTTCATATTGCTTTGCATGATCGTAAGACAGCTAGCATGATGTTTTCATGGCTTGTCCATTTTTTGATGTCATTTGCTATGCTAGATCGTTGCACATCCCGGTATCCCACCAGAAGCATTCATATAGAGTCATATTTTGTTCTAGGTATCGAGTTGTAAGTAAATAAAAGTGTGATGATCATTATTATTAGAGCATTGTCCCGTGAGAGAAAAGGATGATTGAAGCTATGATTCCCTCACAAGTTGGGATGAGTCTCCGGACTTTACAAATAATAAAAGAGGCCAATGAAGCCCAAATAAAAAAAAGAAGGCCAAATATGCCCACCAAAAGAAAAGAAAAATATGAGAGAAAAGAGAGAAGGGACAATGCTACTATCTTTTTCCACACTTGTGCTTCAAAGAAGCACCATGATCTTTATGATAGAGAGTCTCCTATTTTGTCACTTTCATATAACTAGTGGAATTTTTCATCATGATGCACGTCCACTTAGTTTCTTTTTGAGCTTTCATACACTTATAGCTCTAGTGCATCCGTTGCATGGCAATCCCTACTCACTCACATTGATATCTATTGATGGGCATCTCCATAGCCCGTTGATACGCCTAGTTGATGTGAGACTATCTTCTCCTTTTCCTCACAACCTCCACCATACTCTATTCCACCTATAGTGCTATATCCATGGCTCACGCTCATGTATTGCGTAAGAGTTGAAAAGGTTTGAGAACATAAAAGGTGTGAAACAATTGCTTGACTTGTCATCGGGGTTGTGCATGATTTAAATACTTTGTGTGGGGAAGATGAAGCATAGCCAGACCATATGATTTTGTAGGGATAGCTTTCTGAGGCCATGCTATTTTGAAAGGACACAATTGCCTTGTTAGTATGCTTGAAGTATTATTGTTTTTATGTCAACATTAAACTTTTGTTTTGAATCTTACGGATCTGGATATTCATGCCACAATAAAGAATATTACATGGATAAATATGTTAGGTAGCATTCCACATAAAAAATTCTGTTTTTATCATTTACCTACTCGAGGACGAGCAGGAATTAAGCTTGGGGATGTTTGATACGTCTCCAACGTATCTATAATTTTTTATTGTTCCATGCTATTATATTATCTGTTTTGGATGTTTTATATGCATTAATATGCTATTTTATATTATTTTTGGGACTAACCTATTAACCTAGAGCCTAGTGTTAGTTTCTGTTTTTTCCTTGTTTTTGAGTATTGCAGATAAGGAATATTAAACGGAGTCCAAACGGAATAAAATCTTCGCGATGATTTTTCTTGGACCAGAAGAAACCTACCATACTTGGAGATGAAGGCAGGAGACTTACCGGGAGGCGACAAGCCTGCAGGACGCGCCCTAGGGGGGGGCCCCCTGGCTTGTGGCCCCCCAGCAGGCCTCCTAACCCTATTCTTCGGCCTATAAATTCCCAAATATTCCCCCAATACCAAAAAGAGCCACGAAAATACTTTTCCGCCACCGAAAGCCTCTGTTCCCGTGAGATCCCATCTTGGAGCCTTTTCCGGTAATCTGCCGGAGGGGGATTCGATCACGGAGGGCATCTACATCAACTCCATTGCCCCTCGAATGATGCGTGAGTAGTTCACCTCAGACCTTCGGGTCCATAGCTAGTAGCTAGATGGTTTCTTCTCTCTCTTTGTTCTTCAATACCATGTTCTTCATGATCTTCATGGAGATCTATCCGATGTAATACTCTTTTGCGGTGTGTTTGTCGAGATCCGATGAATTGTGGGTTTATGTTCAGATTATCTATGAATATTATTTGAATCTTCTCTGAATTCTTATATGCATGATTTCATATCTTTGCAAGTCTCTTCGAGTTATTGGTTTGGTTTGGCCAACTAGATTGGTAATTCTTGCAATGGGAGAAGTGCTTAGTTTTGGGTTCAATCTTGCGGTGTCCTCACCCAGTGACAAAGTAGGGGTAGCGAAGCACGTATTTGTATTGTTGCCATCGAGGATAAAAAGATGGGGTTTTCACCATATTGCTTGAGTTTATCCCTCTACATCATGTCATCTTACCTAATGCGTTACTCTGTTCTTCATGAACTTAATACTCTAGATGCAGGCAGGAGTCGGTCGATGTGTGGAGTAATAGTAGTAGATGCAGAATCGTTTCGGTCTACTTGACATGGACGTGATGCCTATATGCATAATCATTGCCTTGGATATCTTAATAATTATTCACTTTTCTATCAATTGCTCGACAGTAATTTGTGCACCCACCGTATTATTTTCCTTCATGAGAGAAGCCTCTAGTGAAACCTATGGCCCCCGGGTCTATTTTCCATATTATATTTTCAGATCTATAAACCAAAAATACCAAAAATACTTAGCTGCAATCATTTTACTTTTGTTTTACTTTTCGTTTTAGTAATCTTCTATATCTATCTCTATCAGATCTCATCCTTGCAAGTAACCGTGAAGGGATTGACAACCCCTTTATAGTGTTGGGTGCAAGTGTTTGATTGTTTGCGTAGGTGCGAAGATTGGGGACTTGCTTGTATCTCCTACTGGATTGATGCCTTGGTTCTCAACAACTGGGGGAAATACTTATCTACTTTGCTGCATCACCCTTTCCTCTTCAAGGGAAAACCAACGCAAGCTCAAGAAGTAGCAACCACCGTGGTGAGCCTCTTGTTCTTATCTTCTTTTTAAAAGAAAAAAATTCTTACTTGTATGATTTACATAGATACTTGTATAAATTTCTTAATTTTATTATTGTTTGTTATTATATAGTGCCATGATTTTGGTATCCGCCCCCGTCGGCCCTCATCCAGTCTATGATTCGGATGTGGTATATTATCTTTTATAACTATTTGTTTCATTTAGTGTTTATGACAATTATGCCGACCAACGTGACATAGATGTTTTTAGCTAGGAGGTATGTGAACCGGAAATTCTAACTGCCCTCTTGTTGAGAGGTTAAATTTAGTTGAAAAAGAAAACGAGTATTTGAAAGAAAAATTGAAAAGAATTGGGGAGGAGAAGATGAAATTGGAGTTGCATGTTGCCGATGTCGTCGATGACCACAAGATCAAGATGGATGCAATGCGCTTGAAGATTAGAAAATATGCCATTGATAATGAGGCTTGGTATCATTATGTTGTTGGATCAATTGTTAACTTAGTTGCGATTATGATCGCATTTGTTGTTGCATTTAAATGTTTTACATAGTTGTATGTTAGTTTCAATTTATGTTTTAATTAAATGCTCTAGAGAGCTGCATGTTGTTCTATGAGAACTATTTATGAACTTTATGTATTTATTTTTTTAGTAATAACATTTGATCATTACTATACTTTGGTCTTAATGTGATGATGAACTTGTATTAATTTGGTCACTTCTCTATTCATGATGTTCTGTAATGGTTTTTGATACACTTAATTATATAATGCACGCAGATGAACCGGCAATGGATGTACGGTGACCGACGCACCTCTGAGTACATTGTGGGCCTGCATAAATTTCTCGAAGTGGCTGAGGCAAACAAGCAGAATGGTTTTATGTATTGTCTGTGAGAATACGAAGGATTACTCTAACTCGAAAACCCTTCACTCCCACCTGCTTGAGAAGGGTTTCATGCCACACTATAATGTTTAGACCAAGCACGGAGAAAGAGGGTTATGATGGAAGCAAACAAAGAAGAAGAGGATGATGACAGCTATCCTATGTTCCCTGAATACGGTGATACTGCAACGGGGGAAACCGAAGATCAAGAGGCACCAGACGATGTGCCCGATGATGATCTTCGTCGGGTCATTGTTGATGCACAGAGAGAATACGAAAGTAAAAAGGAGAAGCTGAAGTTCGATCGCATGTTAGAGGATCACAAAAAAGGGTTGTACCCAAACTGCGAAGATGACAACAGAAAGCTCGATACCATACTGGAATTGCTGCAATGGAAGGAAGACAATGGTGTATCTGACAAGGGATTTGGTTTGCTACTGAAAATAATGAAGAAGAAGCTTCCAAAAGATCTGGAGTTAAAATAAGTTAAAAAAATGAAATCGATTTGTAGTAGATGAGTTTTCGTCTGAAACCCTGATACTTCGAAAGACATTGTCCAGTTTGTACACGAAGTGCATCCAGTTTTTCCCGTAACCCTCTCAACTTTTTAGCACATGCTATGTGGGTGAAAATATGATACCATGACAAGTTTCAACCTTTTCAGAGTTCATTTGTAGTGCTTGTCAATTTCATGGTCATTTAGCTCAAAATAAATCATTAAATGCATGAAAAATAGCAAATGAAGTCAGAAAAGGGTTGAAAATTGACGATGTGGCTTTGAATGGTGCATTTTGAAAACACAAAAATCTGGAGTTAAAATAAGTTAGAAAAATGAAATCCCTTTGTAATAGATGAGTTTTCGTCCGAAACCCTGATACATCGAAAGAGATTGTCCAGTTTGTACACGAACTGCATCCAATTTTTCCCGTAACCCTCTCAACTTTTTAGCACATGCTATGTGGGTGAAATTATGACACCATGCCAAGTTTCAACCTTTTCAGAATTCATTTGTAGTGCTTGTCAATTTCAGGGTCATTTAGCTCAAAATAAATCATTAAATGCATAAAAATAGCAAATGAAGTCAGAAAAGGGTTGAAAATTGACGATGTGGCTTTGAATGGTGCATTTTGAACACACAAAAAATCTGGAGTTAAAATAAGTTAAAAAATGAAATCCCTTTGTAGTAGATGAGTTTTCGTCCGAAACCCTCATACTTCGAAAGAGATTGTCCAGTTTGTACACGAAGCGCATCCAGTTTTTCCCGTAACCCTCTCAATTTTTTAGCACATGCTATGTGGGTGAAAATAGGACACCATGCCAAGTTTCAACCTTTTGAGAGTTCATTTGTAGTGCTTGTCAATTTCAGGGTCATTTAGCTCAAAATAAATCATTAAATGCATAAAAAATAGCAAATGAAGTCAGAAAAGGGTTGAAAATTGACAATGTGGCTTTGAATGGTGCATTTTGAACACACAAAAAATCTGGAGTTAAAATCAGTTAGAAAAATGAAATCCCTTTGTAATAGATGAGTTTTCGTCCGAAACCCTGATACATCGAAAGAGATTGTCCAGTTTGTACACGAAGTGCCTCCAATTTTTCCCGTAACCCTCTCAACTTTTTAGCACATGCTATGTGGGTGAAATTATGACACCATGCCAAGTTTCAACCTTTTCAGAATTCATTTGTAGTGTTTGTCAAATTCAGTGTCATTTAGCTCAAAATAAATCATTAAATGCATGAAAAATAGCAAATGAAGTCACAAAAGGGTTGAAAATTAATGATGTGGCTTTGAATGGTGCATTTTGAACACACAAAAATTCTGGAGTTAAAATAAGTTAAAAAATGAAATCCCTTTGTAGTAGATGAGTTTTCGTCCGAAACCCTCATACTTCGAAAGAGATTGTCCTGTTTGTACACGAAGTGCATCCAGTTTTTCCTGTAACCCTCTCAAATTTTTAGCACATGCTATGTGGGTGAAAGTATGACACCATGCCAAGTTTCAACCTTTTCAGAGTTCATTTGTAGTGCTTGTCAATTTCAGGGCCATTTAGCTCAAAATAAATCATTAAATGCATGAAAAATAGCAAATGAAGTCACAAAAGGGATGAAAATTGATGATGTGGCTTTGAATGGTGCATTTTGAACACACAAAAATTCTGGAGTTAAAATAAGTTTAAAAAAATGAAATCCCTTTGTAGTAGATGAGTTTTCGTCTCAAACCCTCATACTTCGAAAGAGATTGTCCAGTTTGTACACGAAGTGCCTCCGGGATTTCCCGTAACCCTCTCACCTTTTTAGCACATTCTATGTGGGTGAAAATATGACACCATGCCAAGTTTCAACCTTTTCAGAGTTCATTTGTAGTGCTTGTCAATTTCAGGGTCATTTAGCTCAAAATAAATTATTAAATGCATGAAAAATAGCAAATGAAGTCACAAAAGGGTTGAAAATTGATGATGTGGCTTTGAATGGTGCATTTTAAACACACAAAAATTCTGGAGTTAAAATAAGTTAAAAAATGAAATCCCTTTGTAGTAGATGAGTTTTCGTTCGAAACCCTGATACTTCGAAAGAGATTGTCCAGTTTGTACACGAAGTGCAACCAGTTTTTCCCGTAACCATCTCAACTATTTAGCACATGTTATGTGGGTGAAAATATGACACCATGCAAATTTTCAACCTTTTCAGAGTTCATTTGTAGCACTTGTCAATTTCAGGGTCATTTAGCTCAAAATAAATCATTAAATGCATGAAAAATAGCAAATGAAGTCACAAAAGGGTTGAAAATTGATGATGTGGCTTTGAATGGTGCATTTTGAACATACAAAAATTCCGGAGTTAAAATAAATTTAAAAAAATGAAATCCCTTTGTAGTAGATGAGTTTTCGTCTGAAACCCTGATACTTCGAAAGAGATTGTCCAGTTTGTACACGAAGTGCATCCAATTTTTCCCGTAACCCTCTCAACTTTTTAGCACATGCTATGTGGGTGAAATTACGATACCATGCCAAGTTTCAACTTTTTCAGAGTTCATTTGTAGTGCTTGTCAATTTCAGGGTCATTTAGCTCAAAGAATGAACTAATAGCAAAAAGAATGAACTAAAAAGCTTTTATAAAACTCTAATAGCAAAAAGAATGAACTAAAATGAATCAATTAAAATATTTTGTTATAATCAACTAAAACAAAACTATAATATTCTTTAATAGCAAAAAGAATCAACTAAAAAGCTTTTATAAACCTCTAGTTATTATCAAAATAATATTAACTTAAAATTATATAAAATTTATGCAACTAAAATTATCAAAGTGTTTTTTGTTAAAAAATTTAATAGCAAAAAGAATTTTCATAAAGTATTTTTTGTTAAAAACTTTAATAGCAAACTAAAATAACATAAAAAATAAAAAAATGCAGCCTACTAGGCCACCACGGCCTGCATACGACTAGAAACCCATCTGTACATGGGCCAGGATAAAGGCCCGCGGGCCCAGCAGGCCCAACACGGCAGAGACAAAGGTTAGGCATGTACTGCCTGCATTAGAGAGGAGCTCGGCAGCTCAGGCGCATCGCGGCTTATAAACCAGTGTGGGCGCCTCTCAACTAGCGAGGTGGGACTAAACTTTTGGCTACGGCAGCACCAGCCCTTTAGTCCTGGTTGGTGGCTCCAACCGGGACTAAAGGCCCCCCTTTAGTCCCGGTTGGATCCACCAACCGAGACTAAAGTGTTGGGCTTCCCGCCCTTTGGGCTGCTGAAATTCACCTTTAGTCCCGGTTGGTGGCTCCAACCGGGACTAAAGGGCGGCCTTTAGTCCCGGTTGGAACCACCAACCGGGACTAAAGGTCTCTGTATATAAGCAGCACTTAGGAAAATTTTCAAAAGCCATCTGCAATTCCCCCGACGACGCCGAAGACCACCTCGACGCCGCCAGGCTGCCCGAGCTCGTCGTCGCCTCCGAGCCGTCCCCGAGCCCGCTCCTCGTGGCCGGACCTCCCCGCCATTCTCGTCGCTGGACCTCCTCGCCCTCCTCCCCGAGCCCGCTCCTCGTCGCCGCCCCCGACTCCGTCCTCGAGCCCTGCCCGACGTCGTCGCCTCGCCGTCGCCGCCGAGCCGTCCCCGAGCCCGCTCTTCATCGCCGGACCTCCCCGTTGTCCTCGTCGCCGGACCTCCTCGCCCTCCTCCCCGAGCCCACTCCTCGTCACCGCCCCCCGACGCTGTCCCCGAGCCCTCCCCTGACAGTGGTAAACCGTGCACATCAAGTGTATGAGGAAATGCTAGAGGGCTCTAGGAATTTTAGGAATTTTTGAGAATTTTTGTGGTGAGGTGTTGATGCACAAAAGAGAGTCTGGCAAAGTTTCAGAATTTTTGGAGCAATTTAAATTGGGATTTGACCATGAAGTTCGAATCTGGTCCAAATTTGAACTGAATGAAATTTGAAAATTTTGAACTATGGAACCAAATGTTTTTGGTGGAATGGGTTGTGGGTACTGTCAAATAGATGGAGTAATTTTTGTGGGTGCAAAATAATTGGGGAGAATATAGCTCCTTTGCAAATCAAAGAACATTTTTTTTGCATTAGAGTTCATTTTGTCTTTGCTATGTTTCTGCCATGCCATGTTATGTTTGTTGCATCAAATATGTATGAGATGTTAGATGGATAGATAGATATGTTTAGATGGATGGATGATCATTTTGTCTTTAGAATTTATTTAGAGTTCATTTTGATGTTCATTGAAGAAATTTTTGTTGTGGCAAAGTTATGAAATTTAGAGCTTTTGACCTTGATTATATGGCAAAGTTGTGGCAAACTTTAGGAATGTTCTGGCATATACTCTACTCTTCTCAAGATCGATGGATGGATGGATGTATATATATATATAGAAAATGTTGATATGATGATTTTTTTTTGTTCATAGAATTTTTTTTGTCCATGTATGTATGTATGTATAGATGGATAGATTGATGTATATAGAAAATGTTCATATGTAGAGTAAAACACTTATATGAAGTGTCTCCATTAGAACTATATTAGTGATAATATTCGATAATATTCGATGCTCCATTAACTGGGTTATTCGAGATGTATTAGTGATATTATATGATAATATTATATGAAGAGTCCTCGACGATCGCCGATGATATTATATGTATTTGTGATATTATATGATGATCTTGCTAAAAAATTGCCGTCGACTATCTTATAATCCTGAACACAGGAAATGTCGACGTCGTCTGACGACGATAGGATCCCTCAGTGCCCTTTGTGCTGGGATGACAGGGGTATATGTGACCTTTATCCTCACCTAGACAACGGTACATCCTTCACCGTCAAGCTAACGGAAGAATTTAGTATTATTACGGTATGTCTAGACGGCATGTATTTTTTTGTTAATGTAGTATGATGTGTTTTTTTGTTTTAATTAACCTTTAATCTACTTTTGTATAATTCAACTAGTGCGTTCCCTGCCATGCAAGATTCGCTGTGTTGGACATGTTCCATTTCAAAGAGAAGGGTAGTACAGAGCCTAAGATAGCTCACCTAAGAACGGAGCATTACACTTTTGTTGTTAAGGTCCAAAATAACGAAGATCACACATATTTTGGTTGTTCTAATTGGAGAGCATTTTGCAAGGCGTATGGGTTGGATGAGGACATGAACATTACCTTCGATCTTGGTAATGACGATGTTCGTGATAATAATATAGAAATTTGGGTGCATGCGGAGGATGACTTGATTCCAGTTCTACCTCCAGGTGCGTTTGTCAACAGATTTGTTAGGTAATTTATATTGATTATTGAAAAGTATTTGGTACTCATCCCGACTAAATTTCTTTATTTTTTATTATTAGCTTATTTCCATGCTACAAGAACTACCCAACAGATAATAGGTCGCACCTACTACATTTATGATTCCGAGCTTACTTGGTTGGAGAAAAATCATCTGATATCATTCATTCGTGATGTTGAGTATCATGCTAAATATTACAAGACTGGCAACATTTATCATGGATATGTGCCACTAGTGCACAAGTTGAACCGTTATAACATCACTTCAGACAACTTTGTAAGATTTTTTTTACCATTGCGTCACTAGTCCATCTTTTTCATACATTGTTCTTAAGCAAAACTAGTTAATAGGTACTTCCCCCAGAGACCGTGCCTAAATGGATGTTTCAAAATGGTGATTTGCAAATGGTTAGCTTATGGCCACTCCCGATTAATTACAATGGTAAATACAGGATATCTCAAAGTGAAGAAACCCTGAAAATCAAAGGATGGAGAAATGCAATACAAGCATCCACGCTACCACTTGGAGAGGAATACTTGCGCATCCACAAGTTGGAGATAGGTTGATCTGTGTTCTTCAATGGGGAGATGTCGGAGTTCGCCTTTATTATGCTATTTTAGCTAAGAGAGGAGAGCAATAGTTAGTACGTTTCAACCTTGTGAGATAACTACAATGATGAGGATCGGAGTTGATTAAGATGATGATGAATTGTTGGATGTTGAATGATGATGAGTTGATTAAGATGATGATGATGAGTTGTTATATGAGATATACCAGTACAAATTAGATGGATGCAGTAGACCAAGTTGAATTAGAGGAAAATACGATGTTGCAAATTAATTCAACTTGGTCTATTGCATCCATCTAATTTGTACTGATGTTGGATGTTGTTCTTCCATAATTTGTACTGATATTGTATATTAATATGTGTAACCACGTGAAAATACAATATAAATATAAAAGAAAATGAAAACACAAAATGAAACACGGTCCTTTCCAAAAAAAACTGCGCTTACTGTTGCTGACGCGTGGCTGCCTTTTAGTCCCGGTTGGTGTTACCAACCGGGACTAAATGTCCTCCTGCCTGGGCGCCCGACAGCAGCCACGTGTAGCCCCTTTAGGCCCGGTTCGTAACCCAACCAGGACTAAAAGTGAGGGTCTTTAGTCCCGATTGATTTGTCCCGGTTGGAGAACTGGGACTAAAGGCCCTTCAAAACCGGGACTAATGGCCCATTTTCTACTAGTGTGGGTATAGAGTGAGATTTAACTCTAAAGATACATAAGTGTTTACCCCAACTAGGGGTCTTCGGCAGGGGGGCCCTCTCTCCCCATCCTTCTTGTTCCTTCTTTGTGTAGAAGGGTTATCTAGTATGTTGCAGTATGAAGAAGAAGTTGGTGGCATGGATGGGATTAGAGTGTGCGAGAATGCATCGTCAGTTTCACACCTTTTATTTGCTAACGATTCTCTAATTCTCATGAAAGCAGATGTGTTAAATGCAACTTCCTTACAGCAAACACTAGATACCTATTGTCAAAGCTCATGACAGATGGTGAGTTTGGCCAAGTCAAGCATTTTCTTTAGCCCTAATACAAGTGTGGTTTGAAAGGCAAAGATTTGTCAAATCTTAACATTGATACAGAAGCGCTCTCTGATAAGTATCTTGGGCTCCCAACCTTAGTGGGTGCAGACAGAAGTGATTGCTTCAGGCACTTTGTAGAGAGAATTAAAGTTAGACTGATGGGATGGATGGAAAAAAATGTCTGTTGGGGGTAAGGAGATTATGTTAAAAGTTGTTGCTCAAGCTATAGTTGTATTTGCCATGTCCGTGTTCAGCCTACCTAAAGGAATATGTAAAGAGATCATAGATATATATAATTGCTTCTGGTGGGGTGATGATGAGGAGAATAAGAGGATGCACTGGAGGGCATGGTGGAAGATTTGTATTCCAAAAGGTGAGGGCGGTATGGGATTTCAGGATATTTATTCTTTTAATCTAGCAATGTTGGCTAAACAATGCTAAAGGTTAATATTACTTACCCGGACTCACTGGTTGCAAGAGTGCTGAAGGCTAATTTTTTTCCAAATGGTAGTGTCCTAGATGCTACACCAAAAAATGGATCCTCGTTTACATGGCAAAATCTTCTGAAGGGGCTAGATACCTTTAAAAAAGGTTATATTTGGATAATTGGGTCTCGAGAGCATGTGAACATTTGGTTGGATCCGTGGATACCTTCTAGTCCAGATAGAAAGGTAATCGCGCCACGGGGCCAGACAATATTAACTAGAGTTTGTGAACTAATTGACCCTACGAGTGGTACATGGGATGAGACGTTGATCTCAAACGTATTCAACACGGTTGATTCACATAGGATACTTCAAATACCCATTCACTTACAAGACTTTGATGATTTTATAGCATGGCACCCAAACAGAATTGGGATTTTTCCAGTGCGAATTGCTTATCATATGTATGTATACTTTTCGGGTGCATGCAAATATGATGGGGCGCCTAGGTGGATCCACCCCTTTGGTTGTATGGAGTACTCTCTGGAAGCTGCAATGTCCACATAAAGTACATATTTTTGGTTGGAGAATTTTGCGAGGAATTATCCTGCTCCGAGCTATCCTTACTAATAGACATGTTGGTTCAAATGGGGGCATGCCCCATTTGTCATCAAGGCGCCGAGGACATTCGACATCTTCTATTCTTGTGCAAAAATGCACGATCCTTGTGGTCCCATCTTGGGTTAACTCATATCAATGACCAATACATATTGACAGATCAGGTTCGGCCATTTTTGAATATACACTCTCGTTGCCGGATCAACAAGTAGCTATACGCCCATCATTGAACTTCAAACGGGTTATATCTATGGGAGGTTGGTACCTATGGTGGATCGGAAGACAAATAACGCATAAGAATCAGTTCCACCCATGTGGAGATGGGCTCTCCTAGTGCTATCCATAGCGAGCAATCATCTGAGGGCATCATTGTGCACCCCTAGCTCCCCTGAAGCAAAATGGAGTAAGCCAGACCCTTGTTTTATTAAATTGAATGTTGATGCATCCTTTTACCAAGATGAAGGTGCGGGGGGCTACAACGTCCATACTACGTGATGCTAGAGGAAACTTTGTGGCGGCACAATGCAAATTTATCCCTTTCACTGCAGATGTGATCACTACAGAAGCTTTGGCCATGTGAGACGGTCTAGTCTTTGTTAATTCTCTCAGATTTAATGGGTTGGAAGTGGAATCAGACTTCCTACAGGTTATTAACTTCTGTAATGGTCAAACTAGATGGTGGTACTCAGCGGCGGCAATATTCACAGAATGTGTGGATACTAGTTCCTTGATCAGGAAGATCAGGTCATTTTTAAGCATCGTTATCGTTCTTGTAATCAAGCAGCTCATGTGCTAGCTAATTTTTGTAATAAATCTTCTTTTAGTTGGTTGGACGAGCCTCCTAATTATTTTTTCAGTAACATAGACAATGTAAACATTGTTTAATTTAATAATTCCAAAAAAAAGGTAGGAGCCAATCTCTACCTAATAATAAAGAGGCTATTGCCTTTGGCGGTACGTCATTACCCTCGAAATTTCTATAAATTACCCTCGAAAATAGTTTGTTTTTTTAAAAGCCTTGCCGGGTTTAAATCTTATACATGGATAACCACACATAACACAAGCTCGTAGATGTACTGCAATGGCTAACGCTTTGGTCTTCACAGCTGGAGACCTAGGTTCGACCCCTAGCATACGCTCCCCCTCTTCCCCGCGTTCATGGGCCGACCCATGTATAAGGTGTGACACCCTCCTTTTTCTCATTTTGTTTTTTGCTTTTTTCCTTTTCTCATTTATGTTTTTGTTGTTTCTTCTTTAATTTAATTCGGGAATCCAAAAAATTCAAAAAATTGCAAGTTTTGATTTTTTTTTTGACAAACATAAAAAGTTCCTGAATTCAAAAAATGGCCAGGAAATCATAAAATGTTCGTGCTTTTAAAAAACTCATGTTTCTCATTTCATATTTTGAGTGTTCTTTTCTCATTTCTATTTTTTCTTCTTTAAATTAATTCAGGATTTATAAAATTTCCAAAATTCAAAACGTTGTTATTTTTTTTTGAGAAATTATAAAATGATCGTAAATTCAAAAAAGGGTCAGGAAATTATAAAATGTCTGTGATTTAAAACAGTTTGCCTATTATACAAAAAATCATGATTTTGAAAAATATGTTCACCAAATATAAAAATGTTCATGATTTTCAAAAATGCTTGTTTGTTGCCCATGAAATTTTATAAACTGGTTGCAAAAATTCAAACAGATCTAGTGACACAGATCCGTAAATAACGAACAAAATAAACCATCACTTACATAAAGTTTTCTTTTAGGAATCCAGTCCACTCTGATGGCTTTCCTCAAAAAAGTGTTATGGCCTGAGATAATCCCATAATCCATATGATATGGTGCTCACCGGAAGGCATGAAGTCAAGATGTGCTAAACTAAACAATTTGAAAGGTTTCTTTTTACAGAGAAACAAATAAAAAGCTTAGTTTTTAAGGGTAATTAATAAGTTACTTTGGCTTTAGGTCTGTGATTTCGAAACTCATAATTTTAAAAAATTAACTCGCAAAGCTTTCTCTTAGAAGAGAAAAACGACGGAGAGATATTACCTCACATCCACGCACATTATGTTGCATCATCATCCAGGGTCTAATTTTTATTTTATTTTTTTGATGCAATCATCCAGGGGTTAATTATTTTTTAGTTTTTGAGGAATCCCAAACTTTAATTTTTTTTGATGGAAAGGCCTTAATGGCTAGCTTTATTAAATTCAAATAATGCTTACATCGTCTGCTAAAAATTTAGCAATAAAAACTGGAGGTGCATCCACCCATAAGGAAGGGGTGTTTGCACGGCCCCATTCAACTAGCTCATGAGCAACTACATTTGATTCTCTATTACAATGCTCGATAGTAACCTTTCCGAACTCTCGTAGTAACTCTCTACAATCATCTAAAACTGGAGCCGCCATCATAGAATCCCAAACTTTATTAATATGAAACAAGGGATACAAACAGGGTCATGAGGGATATCAGCCACAATTTTTTTTTTTTTTTGTGAGGGAGAATATCAGCCACAAATGGCGACCCTGTGGTAGCGCTGCTGAAAATGATCCAGGGGCTAAATGCCTCTCTAGTTTTGATGGCACACGACTCCTTATTTCTGGCCCATTAGGCCCACCACCCCTCCTAAACCCTACCACCGTGAGCTCCCCCCGCCGCTACGGCCGTCGACGGACGACCCCGTACTTTCCACGGCACGACTCCTCCAGTTCCAGCCGACGTTGATCATCTCCAGCCTCCGGATTCACGCCGTCGACGACTCCTCCAGTTCCGGCCGACGTTGATCATCTCCAGCCTTCGGAGTTCGGATTCACGCCGTCGACGACTCCTCCAGTTCCGGCCGACGTTGATCATCTCCAGCCTTCGGATTTGCGCCGTCGACGACTCCTCCAGTTCCGGCCGACGTTGATCATCTCCAGATTCCGGATCCACCCCGTCGACGACGACTACGTTCCCCGCAAGGCCGGCGACGAAGATTCCGACCTCGACGAGGTGTCCCTCCCCATCACGGTACGACTATCCAGATCCGGACACTTTGTGCTGTTTGTAATGATTGATTGATTGCATATATATGCATCTAATATTCCATGGACTTCTCCAGTCGTTGCTCTGTTGTTGCGTTTCGATTCACGTCGTGCTTTAGTGTGAAAGTAAAAAAAATGCGTTGCTTGCTGTTCATACATGCCCATCTAATTTTCGCGCAAAGTGTTGTATTGGAAAGCGCTATTGCTAATGCAACTCCACTTTTCTTAGACAATGGCACCAAAAAGAGGTGGGAAGTTAACCGAATCTGCTCAAGATGAGCATGAGGACGAACCTAGGCTTCATGATGGTTTGTCTCGACTTTCTCTGCATTAGTTTGAAAATGATGCAGATTCTGAAAAGTCATCTAACTGGATAAATTGTATTCTACTTTTCATGCAGATAATCTTGCCATGCCTAGATTTAAGTTCCCCCACCAAGAATTGTGTGATCAGATTACCAAATCTGTGGCAGAGATATCATATGCCTATGGTAAACACGAATGTCTTGTGCCTGGTATGATTCTTGAGATTGAGCAAGGCCTCTATTGCATTCTCTTCGAATGTGGTATCATGTGGCGTTTTAAAATCCCAACTTTTGAACTAAGGTTCCTGAATACTTCTGAAATTGTAAGGCTGTCCAGCGCGGTTTTGGCAGCATCACACCGTGCCAAAATTCTTGATTACCATATATCACTGGCTGCTTTTTCTTACAATACCACTCCACCAAACTCCTACCAGCCTATTGTATTTGGGCAGAATGCTACTAGGGGGCAGACTCTATATCTGTTCGATTTCAGATTCAAAACCCCAACAGTCACTAAAGGAATTGTGAAGTAGGTGTCCTAACCTTGCTTTTTTGTCTATAAATTATATCGGTTACATACTAATACGGGTTTTCAATCAGCCATGCCGATGAACTTCACTTTCTATTGGGTACTAAGGCGGATATTCGCTATTATCATGGAGCGCTTGTGTTT
The DNA here is from genome assembly GCA_039707655.1 of Elymus sibiricus. Taxonomy (NCBI): domain Eukaryota; kingdom Viridiplantae; phylum Streptophyta; class Magnoliopsida; order Poales; family Poaceae; genus Elymus; species Elymus sibiricus. The sequence continues at coordinate 380,771,065 of CM077671.1, forward strand.
GATGAAAATTGCAAGCTTGTGGGCATAGTCTTTTATCATGAGGGCAGTCTACAATCTGTCCAGGTCAATCACTTAAGAAAATTGTTCATGGACTTTTTCCGGGGACAAAGGTGAGATTGAGAGACTGTTCCTAAATTGTCTCATTTTGTCAACATTAGCCCATCGTTAGTTATACATTAATTTTTAACCTATGCAGTCTATGGATGATTTCTTTCGAAAGATAAATGCTGCAAAGGACTTTCTGATACAGTCGGATATAAAAGAGAGGAAGAAGACTCCAAGGAAGAGGCCTCCCAAGGGAAGAGGGGAAGAAGACTCCATGGAAGAGGACTCCCAAGGGAAGAGGGGGAAGAGGACTCCCAAGGAAAGAGGGGGTGAAGACTTGAACTAAATCAGGCATTTTGAGCTCTGCTATGCTAGTTAGGAACTTTATTCAAATGTAGAGCGTTCCATATACGGTATTTGACAAAGTTGCTCAATCACTAAATCCGAGTGAATGTCACTTTGTTCCAAGTTCAACATCGAAACAGGCAACAGACCCTGTGCGGTGAAAGGGTGAAACATCTCGCCGTCAGAGATAAACTAATCGTTATTGCTGGCCTTTATCCTCTCAGTGTCCTGTTTTTTGCTTCTGAAAGCCAGGTTTTGAGCTCAACTTGAGCTTGTGTAGAACCATCGAACCATTGCTCAAAGAGATTTGGTTCCACATTAAGAGGTAACTAGAGGGGATTTTATTGCATGTAGGTGAAACTTGTATTAAACTATTACAGCTACAAAAGAAATTTGGGAAGAATGTTTTCACTTGTGATCTGGGAGAGGAATCTTATACATTGAGGGTTATTCTTAGTGGTCACTTCATCTGTACTACTACTGCAAGAAACAACCTGTTAAATTGGCAAGTGCCCTCCACTTGACGCTATCACAGGGCACATTCAGTCATTGCTTTGTCATGACTGGCATACGGGATAACCTAACACCAGTAATTTATATTGTATATTTAACAATTCATGTTGTCATTTTGTTCACCTTATGGAAGTTATCTTTTGCTAGAGAATAATATAAGATACAATAAACGCCCTTTTTGGCCCATTGACTGACATTAGTTTTAGTGGTGGTTTTTCGATAAAGAGTTTCAGTGGTGGTGATGGATGGATTTGTTGGATGGGATCTCACCGAGGAAGGCCTGCACCTTGCCCTGACCACCCACGCCAATCTCCTCCACCCCTTGCTCTCCCCGTCTAGCGTCGGATAGCTCGTCTCTCACTTTGTACCCCGGTAGCAAGGAGGTGCGGCACGAGGCTGGGCAGTATTGATCCCTTACCCATGGATGGATTTGCACTATCATGATTTATCAAACTGTGTGTAGTGTTGTTGCGGTTAGCCGTACTGTCTGTGGAATTAGCTCATCAACTTACCAAAACATGTGAAAATAAAAACATAGTCCCTCCATCCCATAATATAAGAGTGTTTTTGTGTCAAAACGTTCTTATATTGTGGGTTGGAGGGAGTAATAAGCTAAAAGATGTTCAATTAGAATGTGTATCCACTGTTGAAAATTTGAGACCCTCGTCATATAGTGACAATAAAACTAATGATTGCTGCGATTTTTTTTCAAAAGTATGACTAAATTTATAACAAATTTGAAAATTATACGGCAAAATGAAAAAATACCGAAAATATGACCCCGTCGGCCTGCGGTGGGCCGAAAGGGGCCCTGTCGGCCAGCAGTGGGCCGAGTGCAGCCTGTCGGCCACCAGCAGGCCGAAAGGTGGCTGTCGGCCACTAGCGGGCCGAAAGGGGGCTGTCGGCCACCCGACCGTTTTCTTCTTCCTCTCGCTCTCTCTCTCTCTCATTCCTGGTCGCTGGCAGCTCTCTCTCTCTCGTTTCCTCTCTATACTCTCCCCCCCTCACCGATCTACTCATTCTTCCACCGATTTTCCGTTCCAAGCCGCAGAATCAATAGATCATAGCATTCTCCAGCGTCCTACGGTCATTTTTTTTGCAATGGGATAGTTATTTGTGCGTAAGTGAGGAGGAGCCATGGTGGGGTGGAGGAGGTGAGGAGGTGGTGGGATGGAGGAGGTGTGGCTGGTGAGGAGGTGGTGGTGTGGAGAGGAAGAAGAAGGGGACACACGCGTCGAAGGTATATTTTTGTTCGTGTAGTTAGTGTAGTTTTAGTGTACAGTTTATTTAGTGTACATAGTCATTTTAGTGTACATAGTAATTTTAGGGGATAGTTCGTGTAGCCGGTAATAATTTTGTATGTGTTGTAGAGTTTATTTAGTGTACATAGTAATTTTAGCGGATAGTTAGTGTAGCCGGTAATAATTTTGTTCGTTGCGATTAATGAAAGGTGGCAATGTCTGACAGGTGAAAATGTCTGAATCAGTAAATTTGACTGTTTACTACGGCCCTGGTAATGTTCGATATAATGAGTTGGGGGTTGATCTTAGCGAGTTTAAAAATGGCGTCATGACACTTTCACACCCGGACATACTGGACATTAGACAGTTGAAGCACTGGTTGACTACTAGTTTTGGGCTAGATCCTGAAGTATGTTCCATCAGTATTCATGCACTGTGGACAAAATCCTGTAAAAATGTCAAGTGGGAGTTGATGCCGATAGATAGGAGCCAGCATTGGGTGACCCTGTTAAGTCGTTGCCGAGACCGAAGAATCCACCCATATGCCCTAGTGCAACCAGTGGCGAAGGAGGAGAATACGGTACAACTTCACGTGGGGTATGAACCAGGCCAGGGTAGTCAAGTGGCTAACGAGAATTATTTATCCGGGTCACAGCCACCGGATGTGGATGCTAGCCAAGCCGAGAAAGAGTCAGACTACATGTCACACAATGTTTGTGGTCATGATACTGGGCAGAGTATTCAGTCAAAAATATTAGCTGGTTCTGGTGTTGCTGATGGGGATGAGGAAGGCGATGAAATGCAGAGGGTGATGGAGGAAGATGACGAGGATGGATTTGCGGAGGATCTGGATTCTGAAAATTCCGAGGATGAAGTGGAGGTACCGATTCCTTCTGCATGGGATCAGGACATATCCACCGGCCTTACTGTCAACGATGGCCATGAGACTCCATGGCAATATAATCTGAACCAAGTCCAGATAGGGGCTATGTTTGATACAAAGAAAAAATTGAAGTATGCGGTGATAAAGTGGGCTATGTCTACGCAGAGGGTTTTCCGGACACACATATCGAGTCCAACAAACTATACCGTGAAGTGTGTTGAAGCAGGTTGTCCTGGCAAGGTGCACGGGCACGTGCCGAAGTATGACATCCACTGGCTTGTCACCAATGTGGTCCCACATAATTGTGTGAGGAAAAACCTGTTGGTTAGTCATCCAAACCTGACTTGAACTCTCATTGCGCAACTCATGTATACTGAGATAGTGGAGAAGAAAGATATGGAAGCAAAACACATCCAGAGAGCAGTGAAGGTCAGATGGAATTATGACATTCCATATGGGAAGGCTTGGAGGGCCAAGCAGAAGGCTATGGAGGAAAGGTTTGGGACGTTCTTCGACTCATATGATAATGTTGTCCGTCTCCTTGACATACTGAAGGAGAGAAATCCCGGCACTTATGTTAACATGCAACACATGAGGTTGGACATTATACCAGATTACAAGGTGTTGAAACGAGTATTCTTCTCTTTTGCTATGTGCATCGAAGCTTTCCGGCATTGTCCTCCTGTGATGTTTGTGGATGGTACATTCCTGACTGGTCAGTACAAAGGGCAAATCCTGACTGCTATTGGTGTGGACGGGAACAATCAAATCATCCCACTAGCCATGGCATTTGTGGAGGGTGAGAACTTTCCGAGCTGGGTATGGTTCTTCCGGCAAGTTAAAATTGCGTTCGTGAAGGACCGACCAAACGTGTGTGTCATTCATGACAGACATCCTGGTATATTGAAGGCCGTGAAGACACTAAGGAATCCAACTGCTGACGAACCAACACCTTGGAAGGACTTGCAGAGCCGGTGGTGCATGCGCCATCTTGGGGCTAATTTTTTCTCACAGTTCAAGAACAAGCGGTTGATGAACTTGTTTAAAAAATTATGCAAGCAGAACCAGCAGCGTAAATACCATTTTATTTGGTCAAAACTTGATGAGTTCACTAAGAAGCAAGTCCGCGCGAGGAAGAAAATGGAAGCAAATCAGGTTAAATTAGCAACACTCATGGCGGAGCTAGAGGAGCCAGTAGGTCTTTGTGACTTGCCAGCAATTGACCCTCCTAATACCAAGAGAAAGAAGGGTAGGGCAATAAAGAATTTTTCTGAGTGGATAGAGAAAGAGCCTCCAGTGAATTGGTCTTTGCTGCATGACACCCATGGAGCTAGGTATGGCCACATGACAACCAATCTTGCAGAGGTGTATAACTTTGTACTCAGAGGGAATAGAGCATTGCCACTGACAGCTATTGTGGAGGGTGTATTCCATGGCACTTTGAGATATTTCAGAGAAAGGCACGAGTTAGCAAAGAAGCATATTGCAGTTAATCAGAAAACACCTTATTGTAGCCGTGTCATGGAGTACATGGCTCAGAAGATAAAGAAAGCAAAAAAGCACACTGTCACGCTCATAGGTAATCAGGAAAGGAGGTATGAGGTTCAGCTTCCTACTGATGGTTTTGGTTCTGCAAATGAGGTGAAGACGCATGAGGTTAAAATTGGAACGGAATTTTATCCAACTTGTGAGTGTACATGCAACAAACCGCAGTTGTTGCACCTGCCTTGCTCACATGTGTTGGCTGCCTGTGGCCAGATTGAGTTGGACGCTATCTCCTTCGTGTCTCCATACTATTCAAAAGAGGCAATACTCAATGTCTGGACAGGTGAGATGACGGGGTTTAGAGTCGTCAGCAATTTCAACAAGGTAAACGATGGTGAGAGAGTATACATCCCGGATCCAGGACTTCGGCGAACAAGCAGGGGCAGACGCAAGGTAAAGCGCATCCGAAACGATATGGACCAATCTGAAGCTGGTGGAGCAACCAGACAATGTTTGCTATGCGCGGCTTATGGGCATAGGATGAAATATTGTCCCGACCTGAACAAAGACGGTGCTTCCACATCGACGAGTGCTTCCACATCGACGACTGCGACAACAGTAGCAAGAGGTGGTCGTGGCAGTCGTGGTGGTCATGGAAGTCGAGGCCGAAGGGGCGGACAAGGAAGAAATAACTCAGAAGCTATATAATGTGTCGCACTATGTTTTAATTTGTAATATGACAGACTATGTTTTATTCTGTAATATGTGTGGTCTATGTTTTAATGTGTAATATGACGGACTATGTTTTATTCTGTAATATGTGTGGTCTATGTTTTAATGTGTAATATGACGGACTATGTTTTATTCTGTAATATGTCTGGACGATGTTATAATTTGTAATATGTCTGGACTATGTTTTAATTTGTAATATGCCTGGGCTATGTTTTAATTGCAGATATGGCTTCATATCCGTTGCTTAATGGGAATGTCGATAGAGGGCACCGGGCCGCAGATATGGAAGCGGGCAAGAACTTAGACGTGTTGATCACTCGCACCCCAAAGCGTAACTGGATGATACACCCTTTATGGGTTGATAGGTATGTGTCGGTACAATGACTTACTATGTTTGACATCCTTTTGATAGCCGCTAACTGTAAGCTACATTCTATTTATTTTGTAGGTTAAATTGGGCTGGACTTCTACCCTTGGCACGGCTGGTTGAGGGTACATTGGATGAGTGGGTTGATCATCCGGAATTGGATGAGGCAGGTGAACCAATGCAGTTACACAAGAAGCAAGTTACACGCTTCTCTTACGACAGGTCACTCCTTACCTGCTTAGTAGATAGATGGAGACCAGAGACACATACGTTTCACTTTCCCTGGGGAGAGATGGCGCCTACATTACAGGATGTGTCTTACTTGTTGGGATTACCTCTGGCCGGTGCTGCCATAGGTCCTTTAGAGCCAGAACCTGGTTGGCTAGCATCGATGCAGGCCCGTTTTCTGGCTGCGGTGCCAACTACTACGGTGCTAGGCAACGATCGTCACGGGCCTCTTTTTAGGTGGTTGAGCCAGTTTCAGATTGTCTCCTTAGGATATCCCAATGTTGAGTTGTCAGAGGCACAGATTGACCGATCCCTAGAGGCATATATTATGTGGTTGTTCGGCAAGACGATGTTCACGGAAAACCACGTGACCACTGTCGATGCACGACTCATCGGTATTGCACGAGAGATAGCTGATGCACGTTGCCCGGGGGACATTGTGCAGAGGAGTTTTGGTTCTGCTGTGTTAGCGGCTACGTACAGAGGCATGTGCAAAGCTTGCCAGTTGAAGTCTAGAAAATCAGGTCTTCTTGGATGTCCACTATTGTTGCAGCTCTGGTCATATGAGAGATTCCCTATTGGTCGACCCTATGTCAGCGTTGAAAAATCTTTTGGTAATGAGGACATGGCTGGGACTTACGTGCCTTCTATCGGCGACTTGCCTACTATGGGATCTGTTTGGACACGGAGAGAGGTATTTTCATAATTTGTAACAATATGAATTACTAATGTTTATTTCTCGCTATTCAATAGTATTACTAATGTTTGTTGTCAAATACAGAGACAGTTTGCGCATAGCCAGGTGAGGGGCTGCTACCCCTCCTTCACGGCGCAGTTTGACAGTTTGCACGAGGATCAAGTTATCTGGGAGCCATACTCCGATCGTGCTATTTCCTCCAGATGTGCAGATGGGATTTCTGGAATGTGCACTAGAGATCGGCATTATTGGATGACCAAGGCCAGGTTGGTGTTCGACGTGACGGTTGAGGAGATGGCTATTCATAGGGTGATGAGACAGTTCGGTCGATGCCAAGAGCCTGACATTCCTGTTATTCCACACTTACCAGATCACGTGCACAAGTAAGTAATACTACTTTAGTTGTCATGTCTGCATTCAGAATATAACTAATCATGTAACGTGCATTTCAATCTCAGGTACACTCGCTCAGGAGGAAACAAGTCTCAGGATTCTTGGCTTCGTGACATTAGCCCTTACGTGGACGAATGGACTACTGCGCCGACAAATATCTGGGATGAAGTTCGGCCCTTTGACTGGGACAAGTTCGGGTTGTATCTGCAGCGTTACCGGCATAGCATGAGGATCTACTTGGTTCCATCATCAGCTCCTAATCAGATCGAAGCCCCTCTCACCAGCGATCTGTTCCCAACTGCCTCTGTTGTCGGGACCAGACACCACGCGGTACGTGCTATGTTTCTCACATGTTAAGTTTTTTCTTAACCTGAACATATACAATTGGTTAACTATTCGTGTTGTCTGCCATACAACGATGATCTAATTGGTTAACTCTCCATGTACAGGGTGACTTGGCATGCGAGGTGCTAGAGGAGGTTTCCTCTTTAATGCAACGCTTTGAGAGAGGAGATAATATCGCACCGCGAGAGCACGTCTCATGGTTGAGGGGTCTTCATGAGAAGGTACGCGGGATTTACGCAGCTGTTACATGTAGACGATCTTCGGATGTTGCTATTCCTCGTCCAGCACATCGTCCGCCACACCCCTCTCTGCAGCGTTCAGAACCTCGAACCTCTGTGCACCGTTCGGAACCACGACCTTCACAACCAGGGAGCTCTTCCTGGCAGCAGACACCTCCTTCACAACCAGGGAGCTCTTCCTGGCAGCAGACACCTCCTTCACAACCAGGGAGCTCTTCCTGGCAACAGACACCTCCTTCACAACCAATGAGCTCTTCATGGCAGCAAATACCTCCTTCACAACCAGGGAGCTATTTCTGGCATAATCAGATGGACCTAGGTAACACTACTTTGTACATTCTTTTAAACATTCTAGGTTCGCAAATCAATTTTACATGTTTTACTTTACCGCAGTCGGCAGCCAGTCGCAACCGTTCATGCAGTCTAATGTCCAGTCACCGATGTTTACTGGTGCTGGTTCGTTCTTTGCCGGCGACGGCGACGACGATGACCGAGCTGCAAACACCTATGATTTCTCGGAGACAGTTCTTGCCACTCCACCACCACCATACACGCAGGAGACACAGACACAGACAGACGAGGCGGCCTATGGTCGTGGTCATCGTGAGACTCGTCCACCGCGTGAGCGCTTATCGCCTTCCGGTCCTCGTCCGAGGAAGCCGAAGATTCGTCGCCGTCCGCAGCAATGATATGGTTATCTATGTATGAGACATGACTATCTAATTATGTATGAGACGTATACCTATTTTATGTATGGGCCAAATTACTATCTACTTATGTATGAGACGTATTCATGTTTTATTTCAGTGGTCAATTGGTCTAGAGAGATAACACTTGTACTGCGAACTAAATGCATCCAACGCCGCGCTTTACATAAAACATAATGCCCACAAAACAAGACAATACAAAACGATAATATATGTCTAAACGGTACGAGATACATTTCCAACCAGACTACAACAGATAATTAAGATGCATCAAAAATAACATGCATAAAATAAGATACATAAAAATTAAGATACAACTTGCTGCGAATTTTAAGATACGACTTGCTGCAATGCGAACGTTACGATACAATAACATAAATCTACTGAGTCCAACGGGGATATTTTCCTTTTCCATCACCAGCTTCTTCTGCTGCCTTGGTTGCACGAGCCCTTTCTTTCTTCATCTGCCTCTCAGCCTCACGGGCCTCCTGTCGCTGTCGTTGAACCTCCGCCAGTCGAAGTCCCTCTTCTCGGTTTTTCTTCTTCATCTCATCAAGAAAAGCCCTCTGCTTCACACAGTACTCTTGCCACTCTCTCTCCTGCTCTGCTTTCTCATCTGCTGCCGCCTTCGCGCGGCGCTCTTCCGCGTCCAAGCTTGCCCATGCACGACGACCTCTTTCATGAATCTCGGTCACCGCCCAGTCCGGTTTTTTCGTGTCAATCCAACGATAGTACATGCACAGAGGCGGAGGAGACTACAACAAAAATAGAAATAGAAATATCAAATCAACAATAATATCCACAACGTGTTTATTCTTGCTGACTGAAACATACCGGAGGCCTGATGTACGGTGAAATAGCAACGGGTGGATCTTCCTCATAATTGGCGCACATGAAAAACTTCATGCCCAACCAATCTGAAAAATCTGTCACCTCCTTCACCTTGCAGAGATCGCCACACCAACAACGAAGTACTTCCACCCCCCGAGGCAAAGTCGCACTCTTCATTTTCGTAGGCCTAATGCTTTGATCCGAGCAAGGCAAACTCATAATGACTAGCGCGTTGGTGTTTTGAAGTGCGGCTGGACGATGGAGAAGAGAGTGAGAAAGAGCAAGCAGTGTGGGCAGAAGCAAAGAGAAGAGCGTGAGAGAGCAGGCAACGGCATCTCGTATATAAAGATGAGGAGCACTGTGTTGTCGGTAGAAGAAAATAAAACACGCGCGTCCGCCGCAGCAACAGCACCGCACCGCACCGCAGACAGTAGGAATCAGACAAAGCAGACAACAGGAATCAGACAAAGCAAACAAAGCAGACACCCGCTCGGCCGAATCTTTGCCTAAAAATCAGCGCCGTTTGCATAAAAATCAGCGCCGTCACTACAGTCTGCCAATCACTACAGTGTGTACATCGGAATCAGCGTCTGCGCATGGGAAAAGCAAAGGAAAAGCGAGCTGGCCGAGGGAGAAGCCGTCGGTGGCAATTGGTTTAGAGAGATAACACTTGTACTGCGAACTAAATGCATCCAACTGAAATTAAACATTACCATTGAATTAAACAGTACAACTGAAATAAACAGTACAACTGAAATAAACACTACAACTGAATTAAACACTACAACTGAAAATAAACAGTACTACATAAAACAATACTACATTAATGCATCATCCTCCTCTTCCGTCGATGCAGATCTCTTGCCCTTTGTCGAAGTAGAACTCTTGGCCTTCAACGATGCGGTAGTCTTGACCTTGGTGCTCGGCATGAAGACGTCCTCTTCGTCCTCCGTCGATGCAGATCTCTTGCCCTTCGTCGATGTAGATCTCTTGCCCTTCGACGATGCGGTAGTCTTGACCTTGGTGCTCGGCATGAAGAGGTCGTCTTCGTCCTCACTGTCTGCTGACCATAAATCTGAATTATAACTCGCAAGCCTGATGTAAGATTCACTCTTATGCAGTTTGACCTTCTGCCATCTGCCATGCAACCTGAGAAGTTCTTTCCGTATCTCCTCAAATGTCCTGGGAGGCCACCCACTCCTAGCTAATGAGTGAGCCAACTCATTCATTATGGTGTCACTACTGATGAGTTCCTCCCATGGAACTACTCTATCATCCATCTTGAAATTGGCGGCTAGTTTGAGAAGACGATCGGACATACCAGAGTGAAAACTACGATCAAAAGGATAATGAGGATGAGACATCTCCACGAAAGGATGGCGGGAGCGAAAGGCATGAGAGAAAAGGGGGACAGAAGGGCCTGCTCACCCACCTTACTACGGATGTGGTTATATAGGTTCACAAGAGAAGATGGCGGGAGAGAAAGGCGGGAAAGATAGGCGGGAAAGAAAATGGCGGGAGAGAATGGCGGGAGAGAATGGCGGGAGAAAAAGTGGCGGGAGAGTATGGCGGGAAAGAAAATGGCGGGATAGTAGGGCGGGAAAAGAAAATGGGGGGATAGTAGGGCGAGATAGTACGATCACTGTGGCAGATGACTGAAAACAACAACTAGCTCCTGATCACGCTCTTTGAAGGTTATGAGCACCAAATTGTTGACTTCAATAGACGATGCCCGAAGAAAATTACCGAAGCCTTCCTTCTTGAACACCATTCTATCACCCAAGCCAATAAAGTAGGAACAAGGAATGCTCACAGATATATCATCATCTTCAGAATCCAAAGTAATTTCAAGAGTTAAAGAACCGGTCCTAGGAATTGACACAAATTCCTTCAAACTCCTCACAACCATGGTCGGAATAACCTGACAAAAAACATCAAGTTATATGATGTTGAGCTTACAAATTTAAAACATTATACTATAGCAAAGAACAAAAAAATATATAGTAGCCAAAAACAAAGCTCACCATATGTTGACCATTAACATTCATGGAATCAATCCTATGAACAAAAGGAGTACACAATATGTAGTTGTCATCAAAGAGCTGTCGGGACATGACAAGCATTTGGTGATAATTCAGACCAAAGATACCACGACTATAAACACAACTGTCAACAAGTTCCCTCTGAGTTTCACTCAGATCCTCAAGAGCTACAAAAAAATAATTTCACAAATTGAGCAGAACAGCAAATCGTATAAGCTGAAACAATACTTAAAATCACTCAAAAAAAACTTACCAACACAGGGTAAAGGGAACAACATAACACCATCCCGATGAAAATCAACACTACACCATGTTCCATAGTGCTCAAGCCTAATAGTCATCATGTCACGATGACGGAGACCATAATCATTCACAAGTTCCTCCCAGGAAGGACCATGGAATTTACTGCTCACCCGACCATGTGTAAACAGAACATGGTATAAGTTACCCTCACTGTTGTGAAGAGCAAGATCAATATCTGTGTCACCCCTCCGAATAGCTAAAGCTCTGCACTCCTCAATGTACCAAGCAAGATGTGATCTAACACTGCACGGAACATACTACAAAAAGAGTGAAAGCAAACATCATAATCATATAAACAAAGGCATTATAATACATTCCAACCTAAACAACATCAACCATATGCCACAATCAGATAAACAAAATATAGAATCTTACAACACGCCTTGAACAGCGACAATCCAGCACCAAAGTGAAGACAGACGCACCAGAATCAAAGGAAGAACAAGGGCCACCTGGAGCTCGGCAAAAGGGGCAAGCCATTACCTGCAAAGAAACGGTGACAAAAAAAACACTACACTTGCCTGCTCACCCACCTTGCTGAGGAGGGGGTTTTATAGGGTCAGAAGAGAAGATGGCGGGAGAGAATGGCGGGAAAGAAGGGCGGGAACGAAACTGGTGGGAAAGAAGGGCGGGAACGAAACTGGCGGGAAAGAAGGGCGGGAAGGAAACTGGCGGGAAAATGCACTCTTCGGCGAAGGAAATACCAAAAAAATGTACTATTTTTGAAAAAAAATCAAGAAAACTTTTGGGCAGGCTATCTACGGGCCTATCGGCCTCTGGTAGGCCGACAGCCCCCTCTCGGCCTGCTGGTGGCCGACAGCCCACCAGTCGGCCTACTGGTGGCCGACAGGCTACGCTCGGCCCACTGCTGGCCGACAGGCTCCCTTTCGGCCAACCGCAGGCCGACGGGGTCATACTTTTGGTTTTTTTGCATTGCGCCATATAGTTTTCAAATTTGCAATAAATTTAGTCATACTTTTGAAAAAAAATCTGGGAACTGGACATGTTCATCAGCCAGAAAGACAATGCGCACGTACGCAACTAAACTAGTCTTATATTATGTTATTTACGCAGCTTTCGGGTCCCCGAAGCTGGCCAAGATGATTTGTGGTCTTGGGTTATGAGCTTTATCTGGCATCCATCCGTGTCCCCAGGTCTTGATCTGTGCAGGACCGGTTGTGCTAGCTCCTCGCTGTCTGGATTGACAAGATCCTTCTCAAATTAATATATACGGAGTACAAGCAACAGGTTGTTGTTGGTTTCAAGAATGGTTGTGGAATGTGATGATGATATCTTAAAGGAAAACTTACAAATAAAGCATCTGTCAACTTGGCGACCCACAAATATCATACCCTTGGCCCTTGCTCATACTCCGTACAAGCCCGGACTGACCATGGTAGTTGAAGGGGGCCGGAGGGGAGCTTTGCTCTGGGTGTTTGGCCCAGAGGCAGGATTGCCCATCACCGCACGCGGGATCGACCGGAATCGAGGAAGTAAGTAGAGGGGAGCTCCTAGTCAGCGTTGCAGGCGCCCATTAACGATCCGGTGCTTGCACCGTCGCTAGCATGGGCCGGCCCACTAGCATGCTTGCTCGCTCGGGCTGACTTCGGTCGCTAGCTTCGCCGGTTCGGGCGCTTGCTAGCTGCCCAGTTTTTTTTTCTCCTTTTTTCTGTTGATCCAGTAGGGAAAAACCACCCCGATTTTCTATTTCTTACGAAATAAAAATGTGAAATAAAAAAAGTTTTAGAGATTTAAAGAAAAAAGTTCATCCATATGAAAAAAAGAAGTTCATATCTTTAAAAAAGGTTCATCGATTTGAAAAAAAGTTCATCGAAATTGAAAAAACAAGATCATCCAATTTGGAAAAAGTTTATTAAATTTGAAAAAGTTCATAGAAATTAAAAAATGTTCATGTATTTTAAAAAAAGTTCATCGAATTCAAAACAAGTTTATCGATTAGAAAAAAAGTTCACGTATTTGCGGACACTTCATCCAACAAGGAAAAAGAAGAAAGAAAGAAAAAACAAAAAACAAAAAAGGGAAACCAAAAAAAAAGAGAAAGGAACGAATAAAAGACTTATAGGTCAGAATGGTAGAACGGCCTCCTTGTTGGCGGGATGGTTATAACTAGCCAACCTATGATGAGGAAGTCGCAGGTTCGAATCCTACAAGGTGCACTCTTTTTTTCCTTTTTAATTTAAAAAGGAGGAAAGCAAAATGGGCCGAGCCCAAGTAGCCCCGCCCTGCATCCGTTTGCGCCTAAGTAGAGCGCGTCCCATCCCGTGTTTCCTCTTGACGAACCGGAGAGCGCAGCCCGCTTGGGACGTCCTCTTTGTCTCCGGCCACCAAAGTTCCGGCTTGGGCGGTAAGAGATTGGATTCCACCGGCCACGTTAGATGTGGATAGTGGGAAGTTGGCCTTCTCAAAGTTGTCGGGAGGCCCCACATTCCCTGACAAGGCACCCCCAAGTGAGGTTAGCATAGCGATAAAGACCCATGCCTCGGTATGCATGGGGGTGGAGCTCAAAGAGGAGTCAGCCTCAAATGTGCAGGTGACAAGGTATCAGAGGCAGAACTAAGAACAACCATACTCCTCTTTGTAAACAGTTAAGAAAAAAATACTTGCATGCCCTTGGCACTCGTCCATTGGGCAGGGCGGGCCGTTAGTGTCTGGCGTTAGGACGGGAGACAAAACCATGGGCGCTTCGGCCTTGCTCGTTGCCACGTCTTGATGCGTCTTCAGGGAGCTTACTTTGTCTTCCGCCGAGGAGGTGCCCACCTTGGCATCACATGGCTGTAACACATGCCTGTCGGCGTTAGAGTAACGGTTTTTCTTAACAAAGTACAGACACAAGCGTTAGTGTAATGGTTGTAACACCCCCCATGCATTAAGCTACAATATTATGCTTCCTTAATAAAGTTGCCAGTCATCATGATTACTTTGTTAATCACCACTTTGAATCAAACTCAACTCCAATTACAATTCAAAATGCAAGTCCAAATATTATTTCTTAGAAAAGTGAAATACAAATGTTCCAAATAATCCCCAAGTAATTCTCATGAAGAAACTAACCATGTTTGAATTACAAAAATGCCCCTATAAATATTTAAAGTGGACCAACAACACTTATTTAACACCCCCCCCAATTAAATTCAAACTCAAATTTGCATAATTCCAAATGGCCTGAAACTTTTTGAGAAGCCCTGAAATATTGCCTAGTATTTATGTGCCAAGTTTCATTTGCAACTCAATTCATTTAGTAAGAAAAATAAATAGAAAACAGAGGAGAAAATGAAAAAACAAAAATAAAAGGTAAAGAACCAAAACCTACTATGTCACTGGGGCCTCTAGTGCACTGGAGAGGCCCAGCCCGCCTACGCCATCTTCGTCCTCCTCGCGCCATGGAGGCAATAATAAAGTTGTTGTTATCATATTTCCTTGTTTTTCATAAGTGTTTATTCTTCGTGCTATAATTGTATTAATGAAAAACTCAAATACATGTGTGGATACATAAACAAACATCGTGTCTCTAGTGAGCCTCTACTAAACTAGCTCGTTGATTAAAGATGGTTAAGGTTTCATAACCATAGATAGGAGTTGTCATTTAATAATGGGATCACATCATTATAGGAATGATGTGATGGACAGACCCAATCATAAGCTTAGCGTTTGATTGTGTCACTTAGTTTAATTGATATTGTTTTCTTAATGTCAATTGTATGTTCCTAGACCATGAGATCGTGCAACTCCCTAATACCGGAAGAATACTTTGTGGGTATCAAACGTCACTTCATAACTGAGTGATTATAAAGGTGTTTGTCAGGTATCTCGAAAAGTATTTGTTGGGTTGCACGGATCGAGACTGTGATTTGTCACTCCATGTGACAGAGAGATATCTTTAAGCCCTCTCGGTAATACGACATCCTAAGTAGCTTGCAAGCATGTGACTAATCTATTTAGTCATGGGGATATTGTATTACGGAACGAGTAAAGAGACTTGCCGGTAACGAGATTGAACAAGATATGGTGATACCGACGATCGAATCTCGGGCAAGTAACATATAGTCAGACAAAGGGAACTGTATACGGGATTATCTGAATCCTTGACATTGTGGTTCAAAACGATAAAGATCTTCGTTGAATATTGAGGTATTGCCACTTAGAATTGATATTGTATATTATATTGTTCCTAGGTGGCATGTTAGCTCTACAATTGTCATTTGCTCATGATTTAGGTGTGAATATAATGTTGGATATCCTTGCAATCTACCAACGGGAATTGTTTCCAAATACTTCTTGTTTTTTGACAATTGGTATTCTTTATGTGGTAGAAATTGATAATCATCTTTACATTGGATTTTGTTTATCCGTTTGTCTTCCTTGCCTCTTGTGGATCGCTTTGTTCATTTCTAGTGTTTCTATAGTTATAGGGAAAGTGATGATCCCATCTCATGCATCTTGTATTCAAATGCAAATTCTATATAATGCACATCTCTTGGGCGAGCTATTCAATTTTCGCTATAACACTCTCTTATGCGTTTATCATAAAATCTTTTGATCCTTATCAAGTGCGTATTGGTGGAAGGCAAGCATTTTTCTTTTTGGCACTTTTATGCCATCATGAAAATTTGTCGAGGGTTTGGTTTGTTTGGAACCTAGCTCTCTTTTGGGAACTTTATATCTCTTGTTTGTTTTCTTTCAATTGGTATCTTGTTTTCCTCTATTTGGCATGTGTCAATGGATATCTCATTCCTTGATGTATCTTTTAATTGGTATCCTTGAAGTGATAATTTCTTTGTTTGGTATCTTATTTTCACTTGGTACATTTTCTTTTCTTTTTGTATCTTATCAACTATGTGTTGATTAGGTTCTTGAAAGTATTGAGCATGCATATTTACTACATGTACTTACTTTGGCATGATTTCTTTCTTTGACCCAATATATATGGGAAACTCCATCAAATCCTTTTTGGCTAAGATGTGCATGAAATTCAAGTTCATATATATATGCACATATTTGTGTGCAGTTTGTCCTATGTATCGTTGGTTATCTAACTCTTTGATCCCAAGGAATTTGGGTACCATTTTGTTTGTTTCGTTGTTCTAGGAACAATTGGAGATGCATTGGACGCTCGGCTCACTTATAGAGAAGTTGTTGACACCATGTGCTTTTTGGAGCCAATCTAGGATGATCAATGAACCATTATCTACTAAATCAATCCAATGCTATCTCGGTAATAAGTGTCTACTTCATGCATACATTTCTTGCATTCAACCTTGTGTAGGTTGCATCATGGCATGAATTTATTGATTCGTTCTTGTGGTACTTGCTTCCTTTCTCAAAGCATCCCAATAACGATCTCTTGTTCCTAGTTGTGATGTCTTTGATGTTCGTGTGGTTGGAGCTCATTTATGTACAATAAGATAATATTACGCCTTGTGCTAAGCTTTCAAGTAAAGCTCTTATTGGTATATGCATGACCTCCTTTTGGATATCTTAGTCGTATCGTGTGTAATTATTTCGTGTGTACATCCTCTTTGTGGATATATATCATCATGATTGTCTTCTACCTAGAATCTTATACACATGAGAGAAGTTACATCTCTAGTTGATATCCTTTTCTTTCACGTCCACTTAGCATTTCCCTTTTTATTTCCTTGGTGGTTTCGTGAAAGGATTTGTCTTGAGTGCGGATCTTATATCTTTGCATCTTGATGCACTCTTTGGTGGTGAAGATTATTTTCCTCATGCTTGTCTTGACGAGGGTTTTGCCATTTTGATTGGTATCCCTCCTCTTGACAAGGTTATTATTTCCTATCTTCACCATGGGTTGTCACAAGCTTTGGTTTTTAATTTTTCTTATTAGTAAGCTTGTGAACCCATTTGCTAGTGGTATGTGTGTGTGGGAAAGATATGTCTTTCACTTTGTGTCTCCTTTGATCAAGACTATGTTGATGCTTGATGCACATCCTTATACCAGTCTTATCAAGTGCTTTGCCATGACTCACACACATCATTTTGGTTGAGCCTACTCTTTAGTTGCCTCTTTCATGTTTCCCAACCATATGTTTGTTGCAAGTGCTATGCATTATTTCTTAACTATGCTCTCTTGCACGTGTTGTGTGTTTTTATTGATTTTGGGGGAGCGATGATCCTATTTTGTGTACTTATATATAAATACAAATGTTCTAAATAGTGCACAAATCATGGGGAGCTTCTCTAGTTTCTTTAAAACACTCCTTTGCACATATCATAATATATTCTATTCATGTGACTCGTAGGATCACGTGATTGTTTGTTCCAATTGGTATCTTTTGATTGCTTTCTTCACTCTTTGATATGTCTCTGTGTCATACAATCCTTTTGCAATCTTTGGATCCTCAATATAGTTTGTCTTCCTCCAACTACGTATCATTGGATATGTGTATTTCATTGCACTCATATTTTGAGAAATGCACACTTTTTAGAGGAACACCTATTATATTGGCTTTCTAAGCTTTTTGTCCATTTTGGCAATCAATGCCAATGGGGGAGAAGTTTAGAGAGTAGAGTTTGGGGAAGTTTAGAGGTTTTTCTTTTGTTGCTTAAGCATTTGCATCTTATACACATGCATTGTTTTGCATGAGTGTGCTTGGTTGTGCTTATTTCCTGATATAAACTCTCTTGAAAGTGATTATCTGAATCCTCGACATTGTGGTTCAAACCGATAAAGATCTTCGTTGAATATGTGGGAGTTATTAGTCAGGTTCCTCTATTGCTTATTGATCGGAGAGGTGTATCGATCATGTTTGCATGTTCTCAAACCCATCGGGTCACACACTTAATGTCCGGTAACTATAGGTAGTATTGGTATATTCATAATGGTGAGTCTGAAGATAGTTCGGAATCTCAGATGGGATCCAGGACATCACGAGGACCTTTGGAATAGTCCGGAGGTAAAGTTTCATATAAGGGAAATGTTTTTTAGGGTTTCGGAAAGGTTCGCGAATTTTCCGGTATGGTACGGGAGGTTCTAGAAGGTTGCGGGGGGTCCCACCATGGGGCCAACCTGACCAGAGGCCTACATGGGCTGAGGGGTGGTGCCTTGGCCTACATGGGCCGGTGTACAAACCCCCGAATGGCCCATGCGGCTGGGGAGGGGAAACCCTAAGGAGGAGGGGTGCCACTTGGCTTGGAGGCCAAGCCCCCCTGGCCGCCGCCCCCTTGGCTTGGAGGGAGGGCCAAGGATGGCCGCACCCCTCACCCCCCTATATAAAGAGAGGGGAGGGGTTGGGCACAGGCAGTGGCGAGGCCAGCCATAAGAATATGTGGGGTCATTGCTTATTTTCTGATTTTTTTTCTTCACAATCTACAGTAAATGTACAGTATTCTTAGGTTGTTTTTGTCAAAAGTTGTGGGGTCAGCTGACCCCACAGGTAACACATAGAAACGCCACTGGGCACAGGACACCTTGTTAGAGAATATTTCTCCATGTGTGGTTTTGGTGTAATTGATGACAATCCCTATGGACTAATAGTTGCCTTGAGTTATATTCAAAGGATTTGTCCATAGGCAGTTCTTGAAGTCCATTTGTTGGTTTCAAGGAGTTTATGTGATGACCAAGGTGGTATTCAAGGATTTATCCAAAGATTGGTCATGTGAGAGTTGAGCTTATTGCAAGCATGTACTGAAGAAGAAGATTATGTGAACATTCATGTTTACCTTCAAGACATCATCTTTATGGAGATAAGATAAGATACAACGTTGATCAAGACTAAGGCAGTGAGTAATTCAAGTTGATCAGCATACAAAGCGTAGAAGATGTACCAAGTGGGATCAAGTGATCTCATTGTATGGTAAGTATTGTCCATTACGATTTGTGTACTAACCCATGATCTTCGTGAGTATTCTTTGTGGGGTTAGGTATGTTTCCATGGGCATGCATCAAAATGAATATCACATACAACCCATGGAGGATGACATCAAGTGGTGATCGTCATCAAGGTTGCGGTGTGCAAGTTCAAGACAAGCATCACGAAGAGATCATGCTTGAAGCTTGCCGTCCATTGTGGTGTCAATGGACTTGTGAATATGTGCCAAAAAGTGGCTCACCCATAGTGGAATATGGGGGAGCAATCAACTAGTCTCCATCGAGTCAACGCAATCAAGAAAGGTGGTCCAACTTGAGGAAGTCAAGATCGTCATCATCTAGCTCAAGTGAACTATGTGCAAGGTATAGGTTTGCCCTTGATAGGTTTACTATTTTACCAGTCCCATGGTGATAGTTGGGAGACCGGGTTATAGGATCGATTGCCGTACTATCAAGAGGGGCTCTCAAGTGAGAAGCTTGATCGTATCATTCGTTGAGAGCTCAAACCATTTGCATTCTTGCATCATCTTTCTTGGTTCTTGTTTGGTGTTTCTCTTTGTGAGTTTTATACCTTATGGTCATCTTCATGACAAGCTCGAGTTCATCGAAAGTGGAGTTCGTATGCATCTTCTATAATGTTTTCGATGTTAGAGTGTTTGCCAGTTCTTCATTCATAGAGGTTTCACATCTCTATATCATTGACATTTTCATACTTCCTCTTCTTATTACAACCGGAGTTATAGCCGAGTTCTCTAAGCTTGTTGGATAGTATTTGTCGTCATTTATCCAACAAGCTTGAGTTTGCTCAATTCGGACCTCATTTGCAGAAGTTATGGCAGTTTTGGTGTTCCTGCATTCATCCGCTTCATGTGCATTGGTCCTGAAGGTCCCTAGGGGTTATACCGCTCACTACAAGAAATTTGTTAATCCATGACGGATTTCTGATGACGTTTCCGTAAACCGTCATGGAAACTGTCATCGACCAGGAATGTGCAGATGGGATCCAAAATGATAGCCCTTTTATGACAGACATCGAGGGACCGTCACGAAAACCGTCATGTATCGACCAGCCGGGCCTACTCGGGCCTGGCCTTTTTTTCTTTATTTGTATTTGACCGTCATGGAAGACTCTTGCTGATGTGTAGGTATGTGCGGCTCACATGTCAGTAGGAGAAAAACAGAGACCAAAACTAATAGAGCACGCGCGCGAGAAAGAAAAATTTAAGTGGTCAGCGCGGGGGCTCAAAAATTTTGAGACTTCCCATTTAACCCTAATTCCCCTTCCCCTTATCCATTCTCCTCCCATATCAACCATCAGCCGCCACCGCTCTCCAGGTCGGCCCCGGCGGCGCCGGCGCTGAACCACCCCGCGTCGGGCACCTCCATATTTGTCCCGCGTCGGGCTCGTCCCCATCCATCCCACGCTGGACCCCTCGCCGTCTACCCCATGCACCACGCCATGCCCCTCCCCATTCAGATCGCGCCCTCGAGATACGGCGGCCCAGTGCTATCCCTTGAGCTGAGGCATCAGCGGTGGCGGCGGTACTGATTGCCAGATTTTGAAACCCCCGAGGTCGCCGGCGACGGTCACAGATCCAGCTCCATCCGGCTGCGGGCACATATCGAGCTCCATCCAGAGGCGAGCCAACGTGAGTGAGGAATCACCCAACACCCACACGCTTCTCCTCATCTATTTGTTCGTCGGAATTGAGTTATTACACAGTTTCTTATTTGGGTTGGGGCATCTGCAGGTCAGGCTCGTGGGGATGGTCAACGGCAAGGCGGATAGGAACACGGACGTCTCCTTCGCAGTCGACGATGGCACCGGACGCATCTATTTCATCAGCTGGTGAGTTCGACTTGCCAAATAGCTTCGTACTTGAGTTCCAGATGTATTTTGGGGGTACATTTTTAGATGTTTGTTTAGATTCCATTGCTGGATGTTGGCTGTGGGGTTTCTTGAACGCCATGTTGTTGGCTGTTAGTATGACAATGCAAGAAATCCAGTAATTGGAGTCAAACCTGCAAGTTCTTAACCATCTCTAATTAATTCAGTAATTGAGTTCCAAGCTGATTCATAGACTAACAATTAATGAATCGCCCTTGGATATACAGGTTGTCCTCTTGCGTGAAAATAAAGGAAAAAAATTGCACACCACCGCCTAACTGTCCTCGTACTCTTGCCTCCAACGTATCTATAATTTTTGCTTGTTCCATGCTGTTATATTATCATTCTTGGATGTTTTACAATCACTTTATAGCAATTTTATATCAATTTTTGGGACTAACCTATTGACATAGTGCCAAAGTGCCAGTTGTTGTTTTTGCTTGTTTTTTACTTCGCACAATATCAGTACCAAATGGAGTCAAATCGCGACGAAACTTTTTGGAGATATTTTTTGAACCAGAAGACACCCAGTGGGCCAAAGAAGTACCAGAGAGGTGGGCTGTGGAGGCCACAACCCACATGGGCGCGCCAGGGGGCCCCCGGCGTGCCCTGGTGGGTTGTGCCCTCCACGGGGCCCCCCTCCACCGCCTCCGACGCCTATAAATTCCCAAATATTCAGAAAACCCTAGGGGAGTTGACGAAACACAATTCTAGCCGCCGCAAGTTCTAGAACCTCGAGATCCAATCTAAACACCATCACGGAGGGGTTCATCTTCTTCATAGGTGCCTCTCCGATGATGCGTGAGTAGTCCACCATAGACCTACGGGTCCGTAGGCAGTAGCTAGATGGCTTCCTCTCTCTCTTTTGATTCTCAATACAATGGTCTCTTGAAGATCTATTTGATGTAAACTTTTGCGGTGTGTTTGTTGGGATCCGATGAATTTTCAGTTCATGATCAGTTTCTATCCATGAATATTATTTGAGTCTTCTTTGATCTCTTATATGCATGATTACTTATAGCCTCGTATTTCTTCTTCGAATCTTTGGTTTAGTTAGGCTAACTAGATCGACTTTTCTTGCCATGGGAAGAGGTGCTTTGTGATGGGTTCGATCTTGCGGTGTCCTTTCCGAGTGACAGAAGGGGTAGCAAGGCACGCATGTATCGTTGCCATTAAGGATAACAAGATGGAGTCTATTCCTACATGAATAGATCTTGTCTACATCATGTCATCGTTCTTATTGCATTACTCCATTTTTCCATGAACTTAATACACTAGATGCATGCTGGATAGCGGTCGATGTGTGGAGTAATAGTGGTAGATGCAGGCAGGAGTCGGTCTACTTATCTTGAACGTGATGACTATATAATGATCATCGCCTTGGATATCGTCATGATTATTTGATATTCTATCAATTGCCCAACAGTAATTTGTCCACCCACCGTGTGCTATACTCATGAGAGAAGCCACTAGTGAATCCTACGGCCCCCGGGTCTACTTTTCCAACATATTGCTTTCCGATCAATCCTTTTGCCTCTTTGTTTTCAGATCTACTATACCAAAAACCTAAAAATATATTGATGCATTTTTTATTTGCCCTTTTTATTTTTTGTTCTTGAGAGATCTATCTCTCCTATCTATCATTACCTAATCTATCGTTTTACCGTAGAGAGATTCACAACCTCTCTTACGCGTCGGGTTGCAAGTATTTGTTATTTGTGTGCAGGTGCTGCTTATTAGGTGGTGGTGATCCTCCTACTGGTTCGATACCTTGGTTTCACAACTGAGGGAAATACTTACCGTCGCTGTGCCGCATCGTCCCTTCCTCTTTGGGGAAATACCGACGCAGTCTCAAGCCACGTCAAAGGAATTTCTGGCGCCGTTGCCGGGGAGGAAGCGGTCTCTTCTACGTGCCAATCTCAGGCATCGAGGAGACTCCATCATCATCTACCAGGTTCCTAATCACAAATCTCATCTCCTTGCAATTACATTATTTGCCATTTGCCTCTTGTTTTCCTCTCCCCCACTTCACCAATTTGTTGTTTTATTCGCCCTCTTTTTCGTTTGCCTTTTTCTCGTCAGATCTCTTGCCTTGTCATTATGGCTAGTTCTTACTTTATTGCGTGTATTGCCGATAATGAGGTTCTTAATTTTAAGCAAAGGGGAGGGGAGAACCTAAAAGATGCTTGGTATAGGATTTGCAATGCTCATAATAGATCTATCCATAAGCAATCTACCGTTGTTCTTCTTCGCAGTTTTTATGTTGGCATCACCACTTGGTATAGGTTCATCCTTGATACGATTACCGGTGGGAATTTCTTGATGTGTCCATCTTTGGATGCTTTCAATGCTATGGGAAGTTTAGTGGGATCACCACCTCTTATGATCAATGAAACAACTTTAACTCTCGAACATGTTATGGAGAGATTAGATGCTATTGAAAAAAAGATGATTACCAAAGAACATCTTGAAAATTTGGATAAGAAAATGCATAATCTTGCTAATAAAATTGGGTCTAAGGCGGGAGATGCTTTTAAATTGTTAAAGAAAAAGGAAACCGTAGTTAACGAAATGATAGAAGAGAGCCCTTGCCGGATTGATAAGTTGGAAGAAATCTTTAGTAACTTGGGTTCGGCTTTTTCTTTTGTTAAAACTATTGAAAAAACTCCCGTAAAAATTGGCAAGACCACGCAAGTCACTAAGAACAAAGTTGCTACACCTAGTAGTCACAAGGGGGGTCTTAAAATGATTAGTATTCATCCTGACTTTGTTGAAATCATAAGAGACCCTATTTACAAGAATGGATTTTTTTGGTTCTCTTCCTAGGAGTGTTGTCATCGAGAGTATGCATGCTAAATCCTTGAAGAAATTTAGTTGCGTGATTGAAGAGTTGAAAACCAAAGATGACAATACTTGAATCTAGGCGTTATGCCTAGATAGGGGCGTAAAACGATAGCGCTTGTTGGGAGGCAACCCAATGAATAAATATTTTTTTGCCTTTTCCTTTCTGTTTTTGAGTGTTGACAAAATTATGCCTCTGTTATGATTGTGTTTTTATGGTTTATTTAGTGTTTGTGCCAAGTAGAGCCTTTAGGATGATTCATAAGATGAGTAGAAGTGAAGCTGAATCTGAAACAGAAACTTTGCGTCTAGTATATGAATTTTCATTTTTTTACTGGAACGTGATCTTGAGCTGAAATTTTAACAAAGTGTTGCTATACAAATTCTTTTCGCTTTCCTAATTTTTTAGAATTTTTAGAGTTACAAAAGTATGGTTCGAGTACAGATTACTACAGACTGTTCTGTTTTAGACAGATTCTGTTTTCGTTGCATTGTGTGCTTGTTTTGATGAATCTATGGGTTATATTGAAGGGTATGAGCCATGGTAAAGTTAAAATACAGTAGGTATAATGCAATAATAAAATATTAATTGGTTTGCAACAGCATCTAAAGTAGTGATTTGCTTTATTATACTAACGGATCTCACGAAGATTCTGTTGAGTTTTGTGTGATTGAAGTTTTCAAGTTTTGGGTGAGATCACGATGGATGAAGGAATAAGGAGTGAAAAGAGCCTAAGCTTGGGGATGCTACAGCACCCCCAAGATATATCCAAAGAGAAACAAGCAACTAAGCTTGGGGATGCCCCCGAGTGGCATCCCCTTTTTCTTCTAACAACCATCGGTATTTTACTTGAAGCTATATTTTTATTCGTCACATATCATGAGTTTTGTTGGAGCGTGTTGTATCATTTGAGTCTTTGCTTGCTTTGCTTGTTAGTTTGTCACTTGTATACTTGCTGGACACACCTACTTGAGAGATCCAAAATTATGCTATCATTTGTTAGAATTGCTCTATATGCTTCACTTAAACTTTTTGAGCTATAGGATTGCTCTAGTGCTTCACTTATATCTTTTTGAGCACGGTGTGCTTGGAAATTTTTGTAGAAATACTCTCATGCTTCACGTAGATTAATTTGAGAGTTAGTAAATTTTGAAGAAATCCTCTCATGCTTCACTTATACCTTTTTGAGAGATTAAATCTTTATGCTCATGTGCTTCACTTAAATTTGTTTGAGCTTGTCGAAAAGCAATGGCAATATATGAAACTAGTCCCAAAGTGATACATATCCAAGGAGGATATAATAAAAACTTTCATGAAGATCATTGGACAAATTAAACTTGATTCTTTGTAATAGTTTTGAGACATCATGATAGTAATATGTGAGTCATGTTAGTGAGTAATTATGCTTTAGTAGGAATATTGGTGTTAAGGTTTGTGATTCCCTATGCATGCACGAAAGTCAATAGTTATGCAATGAAGTTACATCCTACTTATGGTGCATTATTCAGTGTTAGTTATGCTCAATGCTCGCTTATGTGAATTTTCGTTTCTTGGTTTGGTTGCTTCTCAATCTATTTGCTAGCCTCCATTTGTACTAAGTAGAAATACTACTTGTGCATCCAAAACCCTTAAAGCAAGTTTTGCCTTATGAGTCCACCATACCTACCTATATGCGGTATTTACATGCCGTTCCAAGCAAATTTGTATGTGCCATCTCTAAATTTTCAAAATAAACTTCTCTTTTGTGTGCTCGTACCGCTCATGAAACGGCGGGGAGTGTCCAATATTTTTCCATGTTAGATGTGTTATTCTCAAGATGAGTGTTTATTCACTTGTCATTGCACGAGAGTGCGGCGGTAATAGGGATGCCCATTCCCGAAATGAAAAAGAAAAAATATTTACTTTATGTTGTCAAATAATAAATTCCTTGGAAAGTGTTGGTATGGAAGGCAACCGTGGATACGGCCCGCCATGGAATGTGAAAGTTTGGTGGAAAAAGGAATAAACTTTATTTTCTGTTTGGGAACCGCCTATGATATATCTAGCATGGAAAGTATTGTGAGCTACTTTGTCGTTTTCGTTGACAGGAAAAGCATGCCACCCAAAATATTTCTCTCTCTCAATTCAAACCTTGAGCTCTGGCACCTCTACAAATCCCTGCTTCCCTCTACGAAGGGCCTATCTATTTACTTTATGCAATTTTTTATTTTTACTTTGAGTCTCCATCTTCTCTTATAAAGCACCAAATAGGAGGCACTATGATCGTACCTGAGCATTGGGCATAGCTAATATTTGACTGTGTTTCATGAATGGATCAATGATTGAGCATGATGGGCTAGGGATAACTTTCTTTAGTGTTGATATTTTGAAAGACATGGTTGCTTGTTAGCATGCTTGAGTATTGAAGTCATTATGTTAAAACTAGACTATTGCTTTGAATCATCTACAAGTCCAAATGTCAATGCTACAAAAAAGAAAAGAATATGAGATGAACATGTTAGGCAGCATTCCACATCAAAAATTCTGGCTTTATCATTTACCTACTCGAGGACGAGTAGGAATTAAGCTTGGGGATGCTGATACGTCTCCAACGTATCTATAATTTTTGCTTGTTCCATGCTGTTATATTATCATTCTTGGATGTTTTACAATCACTTTATAGCAATTTTATATCATTTTTTGGGACTAACCTATTGACATAGTGCCAAAGTGCCAGTTGCTGTTTTTGCTTGTTTTTTACTTTGCAGAATATCAGTACCAAACGGAGTCCAATCGCGACGAAACTTTTTGGATATTTTTTCTGGACTAGAAGACACCCAGTGGGCCAAAGAAGTACCAGAGAGGTGGGTTGTGGATGCCACAACCCACATGGGCCGCCAGGGGGGCCCCGGCACGCCCTGGTGGGTTGTGCCCTCCACGGGGCCCCCCTCCACCGCCTCTGATGCCTATAAATTCCCAAATATTTAGAAAACCCTAGGGGAGTCGACGAAACACAATTCCAGCCGCCGCAAGTTCTAGAACCTCGAGATCCAATCTAAACACCATCACGGAGGGGTTCATCTTCTTCATAGGTGCCTCTTCGATGATGCGTGAGTAGTCCACCATAGACCTACTGGTCCGTAGGCAGTAGCTAGATGGCTTCCTCTCTCTCTTTTGATTCTCAATACAATGGTCTCTTGGAGATCTATTTGATGTAAACTTTTGCGGTGTGTTTGTTGGGATCCGATGAATTTTGAGTTCATGATCAGTTTCTATCCATGAATATTATTTGAGTCTTCTTTGATCTCTTATATGCATGATTACTTATAGCCTCATATTTCTTCTTTGAATCTTTGGTTTAGTTAGGCCAACTAGATCGATTTTTCTTGCCATGGGAAGAGGTGCTTTGTGATGGGTTTGATCTTGTGGTGTCCTTTCCGAGTGACAGAAGGGGCAGCAAGGCACGCATGTATTATTGCCATTAAGGATAACAAGATGGGGTCTATTCCTACATGAATAGATCTTGTCTACATCATGTCATCGTTCTTATTGCATTACTCTGTTTTTCCATGAACTTAATACACTAGATGAATGCTGGATAGCGGTCGATGTGTGGAGTAATAGTGGTAGATGCAGGCAGGTCTTGGACGTGATGCCTATATAATGATCATCGCCTTGGATATCGTCATGATTATTTGATATTCTATCAATTGCCCAACAGTAATTTGTTCACCCACCGTGTGCTATACTCATGAGAGATGCCACTAGTGAATCCTACGGCCCCCGGGTCTACTTTTCCAACATATTGCTTTTCGAACTATCTTTTTGCCTCTTTGTTTTCAGATCTACTATACCAAAACCCAAAAATATATTGCTGCACTTTTTATTTGCCCTTTTTATTTTGTGTTCTTGAGAGATCTATCTCTCCTATCTATCATTACCTAATCTACCTTTTTATCGTAGAGAGATTGACAACCTCTCTTACGCGTCGGGTTGCAAGTATTTGTTATTTGTGTGCAGGTGCTGCTTATTAGGTGGTGGTGATCCTCCTACTGGTTCGATACCTTGGTTTCATAACTGAGAGAAATACTTACCGTCGTTGTGCTGCATCATCCCTTCCTCTTTGGGGAAATACCGACGCAGTCTCAAACCACGTCAGGTTGCTACTCTCAGGTTGATGCCAGCGGTTGTACCGCTGCCTCCGGGCGGTTGTACCGCTTATGATCTAGCCAACCCTGGAGAGTAGCTTCAGGCGGTTGTACCGGCCCAGTACCGCCCTAACACCGGATTGGGCTCTGTCGTGGGGCGGTTCTTGGGTGGTGGTGGCCCGGTTGTTTCGGTCAACTCGTTTTGAGCGGTACTACCAGTGTCCGGAGTGGTTGTACCGCTCGGGACTTAGCCACCACCCGTGCTCGGTCCTGGCAGTTGCATCGATGCAACCACCATCTCAACTACTGCTCGGAGGTGACTCCTCTCTGTTTTAAAGCGATTGTTGAGTGGTGGTGGAGCGGTTGTTCTGGTTACTCATTTCAACCGGTACTACCGCCCACGCCACCGGTTGTACCGCTCGGTAGGGTTTCTGCAGGGTACCTGTGTTTTCCGGTTGTACCGGTGCGCATAGCGGTTGTACTGCTCCTATGTTATTCTGCACATAACGGGCAGTTTCGTGGGGACCTATTTAAGGGGGTCTTCTTCCCCAATGGTTCTTATCCTTTGAGCTCGTGTTGTTCCCCCATTTTTGACCTTCTTCGAGCTTGCTAACTCTCAATCCCTCCAATGATTCTTGCTAGTTCTTGAGGGAAAATAGAGAGTAGATCTAGATCTACATTTCCACCAATCACTTTCTCCTCTATGTGAGGGGAACCCCTTGGATCTAGATATTGGAGTTCTTTGTGAGCTCCTTGTTCTTCCTCTCATATTCCTCCATAGCTTTTGTTGTTGTGGTGGTATTTGGGAGTGAAGGATTTGACCACTTCGTGTGTTCTTGCCATTGCATTAGTTGCATCGGTTTGAGTTCTTCACGGTGATACGTGGAGGTGAAAAGTTGAGAAGCTTATTACTCTTCGGTTCTTGGTACCCTAGAGCTTGTTCCTCTTGGGTGCTTTGGTGCCCTAGACGGTTGGTGGTGCCTCAGAGCTCAATCATTATGGTGTAAACCTTCGGGCAAGAGTTGGGGTCTCCAATTAGGTTGTGGGGATTGCCCCGAGCAATTTGTACGGGTTCCGATGGCCGCCCCCAATGGTTACCAAAGCGTACTGGCCTACGGTGACTGCCCCCAAGGGTTGCCATTTGTACGGGTTCGGTGACCGCCCTCAAGGGTCCCTTAGTGGAATCACGACATCTTGCATTGTGCCGGGGCGTGAGGATATTGCGGTGGCCCTAGTGGCTTCTTGGGGAGCATTGTGCCTCCACACCGCTCCAAACAGAGATTAACATCCGCAAGGGTGTGAACTTCGAGATACATCGTAGTCTCCTCGTGCCTCGGTTATCTCTTACCCCGACTCTTTACTTATGCACTTTACTTTGTGATAGCCATATTGTTTCATGCTATTTATCTTGCTATCACTTACTTCTTTATCTTGTTTAGCATAAGTTGTTGGTGCACATAGGTGAGCCTAGTTGTTTTAGGTTTTGTGCTTGACAAATTAAACGATAGTTTTATTCCGCATTTGTTCAAGCCTTAACCGTAATTATTTTAAAGCGCCTATTCACCCCCCCCCCCTCTAGGCAACATCCACGTCCTTTCACACCTGAATCCTGGTCGTCGTCCTCTCCCTCTCCCTCCACTTCCTCGTTCAGTAGCAGCTTGGTGAAGCCGTGCAGAAACTCCACCACCACCACCATGTCGTCGTGCTGCTAGCTTAGATCCCATCTATCTCTCCCCATCGCTGGCCGGATCGAGAAGGCGGAGAAGTCACCGAGCTGACCAAATCTAATAGCCAAGGGCCTACTAGTCAATGGCACATGGTGAGGAGAAGTCTAATTATGTTTTAAGTGCTAAGCACTCGCTAATATGCGGGTCCCACCATGAAATAACGGTTCGGTTAGTAGTATCACTTGTTAATTAACTCAAATGAGTTAGTTTAATTTCTGCCTCACTGGCACGGACCCACCGACTAATTAACCCTATTTAATTAGACTAACTAAACTAATAGACATTAACTACAGTTCCCACCGCACTGTTCACTCGTTGACTTGGTCAATGTTGACTGCTGAGTCATCAGTTGACCGGCTCCACATGTTATTCAGTGTGGTTGGCACTGCACCGAGTATAAAAAGTATTTGCTATTAAATTTGAATTAATATATATCCAGAAATTCCATAAGATCATTAAAATTTTGAAAAATTATATAAAATAATCTATAACTCAGATGAAAACAATTTATATATGAAAAATGATCAAAAAATATAAGTAACCCTATTATGTCATTTTCCTTGCATGATACGCTCCTCTATCATAATGTACTTTGAAAAATTTCTTGTGGATCAACTAAATGAATAGTGTTTTGAGCTAGGAAAATATTCCGAATATTTTCCAT
Source organism: Elymus sibiricus (assembly GCA_039707655.1). Taxonomy (NCBI): domain Eukaryota; kingdom Viridiplantae; phylum Streptophyta; class Magnoliopsida; order Poales; family Poaceae; genus Elymus; species Elymus sibiricus. The sequence goes on from CM077671.1 coordinate 380,801,558, forward strand.
GTTCAACTAAAATACATAGTAATGCATTAGGTCACATCAACATCACCTCTTAACATGACATGCATTGTGTTGCATTTGATTGCTTGTTATTTATTTTGTTTTCGTATTAGGTAAACTTTGGGTATGACTACACTGCAGACGATCTGGTATTCCTAGCAGAGCTTCCAGGCAAACAACACCCCTTGAACATTCCGGTGTCATCCATTATTTCTCTCTACTTCTTGCATTATTTCTCTCTATTCAAATGCATACACTGGGTAAGTCGGGAAGAATTAACGAAGCCAAAAGTGGTGGTGGTCTGGGTTTTAGAAATTTACACTTCTTCAATCTAGCCATGTTGGCCAGGCATACAGCAGAATCCTACAAAATACACATTCACTCTGCTCACAAGTCTTGGCTGCTAGATAATTCCTCAATGGCTCAATGCTAGAAGCCACACGAGAAGAGGGTATCTCTTTCACATGGAGCAACATATTAAAAGGGATACAACTGCTGAAAAAAGGCATTATATGGCGAGTGGGCAATGGTGAGAAAATCCAAATTTGGAGTGATCCTTGGATCCCTAGAGGAAGCACAAGAAGAATCAGCACACCCAAAGGTAGTAATCTCATTACTAAGGTATCTAAACTCATTAGCCCCATCACCAACCAGTGGGATGCAGATCTGATCCGACAGATATTCTGGCCGCAAGATGCCCAAGTCATCCTCCAAATACCCCTACAAGAACAAACAGGTGATTTTCTTGGATGGCATTATGATAAAAAAAGGGTCATTTCTGTTAAATCGGTATATAGGGTGGTTGTAGGTAGTGCAGCGAGAAATTCATCCTCTGGACTAACTTCAACCTCTGGTGCAGAGAGGGAAAACTCAAGCTTCGAATGGAGGATTGTGGGCACTCCCTCTACCAAACAAAGTGTTGCACTTCTTGTGGAGAGTTGCAAGATACAGCCTTCCACTATGAACAAAACTACAACGAAAAGGTATTCCTACTGATACCAGATGCCCAATATGCTTGAGACTTGATGAGGAGGGGGGCATATTTTCTTAAAATGCAAAAAATGAAAAAACTCTAGAGAGTATCATTAGTGGAACACATCAGACTTAAGCTTCTCCTCTGTCCAGATTCAAAAACTTTATGTGAGGAAATATTTAAACTTAAGGAGAAAGAATGCTTTAAAGTTTGTTTCTTATTGTGGTTGTGGTGGCATGACGAAATAAAGCAAACATTGGTGATACAATGAGAACCGTCTCTGAAATATCATCATATGACTGTATGTCGTCCACGTCACAAAGGAATGAGCCGAACAGGAAGATGGAGCAAAAATGGAAGCCACCACCTACTGGAACCTTGAAGATAAATACGGGTGGGGCCTTTTTTGAAGCAGAACATACAGGCGGATGGGGCTTTGCTATTCGAAATGAGCATGGCGTTCTGCTAGCAGCTGGTGCGGGTAATCCCCTGCATGCTGAAGCTTCAGCACTGCAACAAGCAACTAATATAGATGTTCAGATGGGGTGCCATCAGGTGATGTTCGAGACAGATTTAATACTACTAAAACAAGTTATCACTACTATAGAGTATGATCTTTCAGAGCTAGGCTCTTTGTTCCAGGACGTTAAATTTCAAATGCATGTGGGCTTAAATGTTGTAGGTGTTGAATATTGCAGTAGAGACTATAACAAAGTGGCACACACTTTAGCTGCGCATGGTGCATGTCTGAGGAATGGCTGCTTAGAAACCTGGATGGGCCAATTCCCGGAGTTTGTAACAGAAGTTGTAGCGGGGGATATGCCCAGCAAATTAATGGAATGCTATGTGTTCCTTTCTAAATCAATCTATGCATATGCTTCATATCAGGAGAGACTTTTTTTGTGCAAGAAATACCAGGAGAGACATGTCAGAAAGGATAGTGAAGTATGCAACTCTAGTAGTGCAAACTCTTATCAAACTAGGGCAACCCTTGGCACTGGAGGTTACTTCTTTAGTTCTCTTATCATGGGAACCGGCGGCAGATTTTCGTTTTCTTCCAAATGTTGTCTTGAACAATGCATTGCGTGCATGCGTTCTGTGCTTAGCAGTGCATTGCGTCTTGTTGATGTCCTTTCTGATGATTCAAACTTGGGATCGTCCTTCATAATATTGTATAAGCTTTGCAGTAGACTGCTTTTAATACAACAACAACAACAACAACAACAACAACAACAAGGAAGCCTTTAGTCCCAAACAAGTTGGGGTAGGCTAGAGGTGAAACTCATAAGATCTCGCGACCAACACATGATTCAGTCACATGGATAGCAAGCTTCGACGCATCCCTGTCCATGGCTAGTTCTCTGGTGATACTCCAGTTCTTCAAAAGTCTCTTTACGGACTCCTTCCATGTCAGATTCGGTCTACCGCGACCTCTTCTGATATTATCAGCATGCTTTAACCATCCGCTATGCACTAAAGCTTCTGGAGCCTGCGTTGAATATGCCCAAACCATCTCAGACGATGTTGGACAAGCTTCTCATCAATCAGCGCTACCCCAACTCTATCTCGCATGTCATCATTCCGGATTCGGTCCTTCCTTATGTGGCCACACATCCATCTCAACATGCGCATCTTCGCCACACAACTGTTACACATGTCGCCTTTTAGTCGGCCAACACTCAGCGCCATACAACATTGCGGGTCGAACAGCCGTCCTATAAATACCTTAAAACTGTTGTTTAGCAAAGTTAATATTATACTTCAACTTATTTCTGTTCATCTCCTGTGGCGGGGCACAAATTTTGGCTACTCCTCATGATGAGCTTGTCTCGAGTTGGTGATTTGCCAATCTTCCAGTGATAAAAGCTGACTTCAAATATGCCGAATGAAGCTAAAGCAAACTATCCATGCCATTTTCTCTCTAACAGCATGCATTCATTACAATAAGCGTGTCCATTCTCAGCCGGTTTCCACTTTAAAAGCATCTCCAATAGCAAGCATGTGTATATTTGGTTAACTACAGTACTAAAAGTGGATACACATCAGCTGAGCAGCACACAGAAAGAACACATCTTCCCAACATCACAATCTCAGACAGACCCCCTCAAATCTCACAAGAGGGGTCCAAAACTCCAGCCAGGTGCACAACCACATCACCCATGCAGCAGTTGTTCATTCAAAGGTGCTCTCTTCAGAATGAAAACCAACACCCGAAACTTTCTAAAAGGAGCTTCAGAAAACTCACAACACTTCATGTGTGAATAAACAAAACTTTCAGAAAACCAATACAAAAACAAAAGAAAATATCCCAAAATATTTACAGAACCAGGAGCAGCTGCTAAGTAAAGGTGACCAGAACACTGATTCATCTTGACATTTCACAATCTTATCCACCAACCTGATAAGATATTGGTCGCTCACAAACTTTCAGAGTGCCACACCAAAATTAAAGTAGAAAAATATAGGCTGCCAGAAAAGTAGGTCTATAATAAAAAATGGTAACTGCATCACAAATCGAAAGTACTACCTTCTAGGAATGTAGGTCACTGATGCTGAAATGAGATGCTCAAAGTGGGAAAAAGGTAGCAATTCAGTCAAGGAGGAAATAAAGGGTATGGAAAAGCATAAGTAAGAAAAATATAAAAGAGGACTGACAAGCTGCCAGTACAGCGATGGACCTATCTCCAAAGATCCTGTTTTATACTCATATAAAAAGTTTTACATTTTTAGTATTCAAAGATCTACGGAGTAACATCAAATTCAACCTTAAAAGCTTTTAGTATTCAATATTTACGAATTGCTGATCTTTTAAACACTAGTTTCTTAGACAATTGAACAAGCAGCCGAGGGCCCTTTTCAGGCTTCTCAAGCAAAGCACTGGTAAACAATGTTCTGCAACCAGAAATTTTATACAAAGAAGCAGATGTTCGACTCTGAGATCACATAACCATAACCATATTGTCTCTGAGACATCAAACATCAAGTAGTCCCTGTTAGTATCATTTGCTTGACAAGGTTATCTCGCTTACTAAAATTAAAACCACAGAAATCACCATTGTCCTTTATGTGCACCAAAAATTCTCGATATAGGTGAATCGTTCAGATTGTCGCTGTTATCCAGAAAGCTCGACATTTTAATGCCTCCACCCATGCTTCATCACCCTATTCTTGGATATGGGTCCTGCTACTGAGGAAGTCACCGCTGGCCACGACATAGCCAACTAGTTGTTCTTTCCATAGCTACTTAGGTACGGGTACTTCACCATCTAGTTGATCATGTCTCACAAACACTACCACCAACCAGGAATGGAGGAGTATTATGACTATCACGGTGGTCACCAAAAAAAATTAGGATGTAAATACAACTGCGAGAATTATCCAAAAAAGCATCGAGCGTCTTCAGATATTAGGCTGCCTCAGGATCTCTGACTTATAGAACTCCCCCTGCCCCTGAAATTCAAATTAAGTCAGTACAATTAGAACCAATGTTATATTGAATACATAGTTTTGCTGGGCATTACCTTCAGCCACTTCACTTGTTTGTCTCCCAGACTCCCAGTTTATCAAAGTGCTCTCTAAAGTAAGATGACTTCTTGGCCAGTTTCACATCATAACCTCTAGCATACGAACTTAGTATGCCAACAACCTCGCCCTTTAAGTTGAACACAGCAGCACCAGCAATCTTTCGAAGATGTTCTGCTTCCAGTTTTGCTTCATCCTCATCTGTTGCTATGTGAAATAGGACTGCGTTTGTGCAAGTAAATGCGAACAAGTCTGCGGATCCTGGCTGAATATCTCCCAACCTACCCATGGAAGTGCAATTATTTAACCTGAAAAGGCTATGAGTTAGTTTTAAGGTGAAGACAGTCCAAAGGGTGCATTTGAAGGTAGAAAAAAACTTACACAACATGTCCAGTGAACATAGCAATTCCATCAATATAGGGGAAAAGAGACACCACCTTCTCACACACATTGTCATCGGGATCTAAATCAGCAAATTCAACAGGAGGCAGAAAGTTCTCCATGCGGGCTGTAAACAGGATAGTAATATTGCACCCAGGAAGTTGCCCCACCTTGTGAACACGTGCAGCTTTCTTCTGATTATAAAACTGAACTGATTCGGGCAATTTGGTCAGCGCAGAAGAGTCAACAGATACCAAAGTATGTGTTTCTGTTGACCCAATAAGGAGACCTGTACGGACGGGCTGCATATTAAGCTTTACAACATAGGGTGCAGCTTGAGTAAAAACTGTTTCCAGTACACCTTTTTCAAAAACCTGCAAAAACAATAAACCATCCTGAAATTTTCAATAAATACTGGCAGAAAAAAGAGGTGCAACGTTGACATGGACACGTACAAGAGTGGTGTCAGTGGCGGGATCGGGATCCATGGTACTGTGTTAACCAAGACCTGCAATCAAACCGGAAGAACTGAGAACGCGTCTAAAATTCTGTAGAATATGACTATGTGTAGCAACATAGAAAGGCCAGCTGTAAATCATTAGTGCGACTGTTCAAAGCGTGTTGTTTGAAACGATATCAAAAGCAGACAATTGCAATTAGTAAAAACAGAGCAGGACAGATAGTAAAACAGGGAGAAGATAAAAAGGAAAGACAACCCATTGATTATATATCATAACTTTATAAAAATAAATCCGTAGTGTGATGTCCACTGGTTCAACATGCTCTAGTTGATAGAATGATAGTTGGACAACCTCCACTATTGCGCGACGTGAGTTTGGGAGCTAATTTGCATAAAATAGGTGAAAAGAAAAGGCATTCTTAGTGGGCTCTTAACAAAAAAACTTGCTAGCTTATGATGTTACAGCATTTCGGCAGAAACTTGGGGGAAATGCAGTATTCCATCTCCCATGCTGGATGCACATGAAGAGCTACTTAGTTTGAAATCCTGAAGTAGATTACCAGCTGATAGACTTGTCAACAGTAATGCGATCGCAACTGCAGCTATTTAAACAGCCTACAAAGGCTGGGCCCAAATAGAGTCGTAATCTGAAACAGCAGTCTTCTATCTCTCATGGAACATTCACCCACCTAACAGTTGACAGGCCAGTCAGCCGTTTAACATATCAAACTCAAAAACAACAGTCAAAGACTGCAAGAACACATCCAAAAACCGCAAGGTCACATTTGGAGAAGACATTAGGACCAGCCAATCCTAGCAACATCCTAGTGTGATATGCATCCCAGATATCCTTCTCCATCCATTTAATTTCAACAAGCAAGCAAACATGTATTCTACGATATGCAAGAAAACATAGGTAATGCATTTCTACCACACGCAAGCAATCAGACGGCACAACTGTTGGAAAAGATTTTGTACTGCTCCGCACACATGTGGGTGAAAAAGGAAATCTAGGTAAGGATCTCCAGCCAGGGAGGATTTAAGCACACGCAAGGACAACCAAGCAATCACCACAAACAACCCCAAGAGGTTGGACGCTGCGTACCACTGAACACTCTCTCGGGGAGGAATGCCGGCCAGACGGAATGCTGAGGTCGGAGGAGGAAGCTGCAGGCCCGGGAGGGCGGCCGAGATGCTGAACCGGCCGGCGGCGAAGGGGCGCTGCAGGCCCGGGAGGGCGGCCGAGATGCTGAACCGGCCGGCGGCGAAGGGGCGCTGCGGGTTGGGCGGAGGGAGATCCGGGGAAGGAGGAGACACGCGATTCGGCCGGAGATGTGCTCGGGGACGACGGCCTCCGGTGCAGAGCGGTCCGACGGATGCGCCTGTAGCGGCGAGGCTCTGTTCCGGCCGGGGGCGCCGGCGGAAGCGGCAAGGTTGTGTTCCGGGCTTCCGGCCGGGGGCGCCGGCGACAGGAGTGAAACCCTAAAGTCGCCTCTCCAGTCCTATCCACTCTCTCTCTCTCTCTCTCTCTCCCTCCCGCGCAGAAAGACGAACCCCTTCGTGCAAAATTGGGAGGAAACGAGGGGCGTTGCTAATTGCTATCTGCCGCTTGTAGCGGCAAATAGCGGCCCAATGAGGCGACCGACCGCTAGCCATTTCTTTTTTTCACTTTAATTTGAAAAATAAATGTTCATGTACTTTTAAGGTGTTGTTATGACATTTTCCTTAGTTTTGTTAATTGTCATTAATATCTATAGTGCAGCCACATAAAATACTACAAGTGGTATATACTCCCTCCGTTCCTAAATATAAGTCTTTTTAAAGATTCCAATATAGACTACATACAAAGCAAAATGAGTAAACCTACACTCTAAAATACGTCTATATTCATCCATATGTAGTCCATATTGAAATCTCTATAAAGACTTGTATTTAGAAACGGAAGAAGTATCTGAGATTGCATTTCTCAAATAACAGACGTGGTGATATAGAATTCAATTTTTTGTAGCAAATTAGTCAGGTCGTCTGCTATTATTCATCGATATGGTTTGTAGATACTGCCAACTTTCTTCCATGTAACAAGAGCTGAGGGGGCGAGGTATTTCCATTTGTTTTTCCAAAAGATCTACTTCATTGTTTACACAAGACTGATTTACATTCATCGTGCAACACAAAGATTGGACAACTCAAGCAACACAAAGACTGGAGTGGACGTCAGACAGCCAACCAACAAGAACACATTATCGATTACCAAGCACAGTACATCCTAATCAGCTTGTGGATATCAAATGTAGGTTCAGGTAGATCAGCAGGGACCACACATGGCTCGGGCAATGGCCACCTGTCATGAGTAAAAAAAAAGTATACAAATCAGTGAAAAGATTTTAAGAAGAATAACCGATGTATACTAGATAGTATAAACAAATGTAAGAAAGAATACTTGTTTACACCACCCTCGGCGATAGTACCAGCATTTCCATGGGACCAACATGGACCAGTCAACATCCATCTGTTGTTGAGTAACCATTTCAGAAACCATACAAGTTACTGAACATACATTTATCTGAAACAATGTAAGGTACGGTACGGTATGGTATGGTATCATGATGAGTAAGAAAGAATACCTCTTTTCATCGCCCTCAACAATAGTATCACCTGCCCTAGTCCTACAGTTACACGCAAAAATAATTTTACTATGAGAAAATAAGATAGTTTAACCAATGCATAAAAAATAGAACAAGGCAGGAGGAGAGGATGAAGATAACCACTGTATGATATGACAGAGAACGGAATACACCGACAAATTAGCTTATTTGGAATCGTACCCCCATTACATCACTTCATCAGTGCTAAGTAGCACACTTTCTCACATTTGTACACACAGAAGTGCATAACGCATACACATTGTCATATCAAGCCAAGCAAAATTAGAAAACTAGAGACGACTATGCAGAGATCCTAACTGACAGGACAACTTCCCTAAAACCTACTCCCCCTGTAAACAAATGTTGAAGTTTAGTGACCTAAAACGTCTTACATTTGTTTACGGAGGGAGTATATATTTTGCCATGAAAAAACCAAGTGTAAACAAGAAGACATACCATCCTTTGTTTAAGTTCAACAAGAGGCCGCGAATAACATCCCTCGGCAGGAACGGAGTTTCTTCCTCATGGTAAAAGTTCATACCAAGAAAATTCCCACCAGTGTCAATAAGAGGGCCCCCAATCCCAGCCTAGCAAAACAAAAGCAACATTACAAGGCTTATGTTACACTTCCATTGCTAATAAAATTTTACCATGTTGAAGACACTGGATAAGTCCAGAATAAATACCTTGGTGATTTTACAAGTGGAGACGCATAGTTCTATGCAATCGAGCTTGCTTCGTTTGCCAATCAACAATTTCCCCTTTGCAGCCATTCTATCGTGATGAGTAAAAAGACGACCCACCGCTATTACCCTATTACATGAGGTAACTTTATGCCGGCTGATTTTTATTTCACGAGGACCCCAGTATCCCATGATGTCAACAAGAGCAACGTTGTAATGTAAATTATAACGGTTCAGTATCCCTATGACTCGAAATTTGTTTGGAAGGCAAACTTCAATCTGCAATAATAAGGTCATGTTAACCAGTATCCTAAATGGAAAGGCAAAAAAACAAAAAACAAAAATTAGCAGTAACAACCCTCAGGTTATCATCAATCCTGTGTGCATCACCAGAAACTCTAACCAAACTTGCTGAAGTCAGAATTGTTGAAGAGCATGCATTGCACTTTATAAATACACCAGTGCAAGCAAAGAATTTTTCACATCCTACACAGATAATCATTCAGTTATTAATCATCACCCACTTATTAAAACATGGAAAAGTAATGACTACAACAGAACCATCACCATTGAATGAAGCAAGTGAGACAACACTTCGAGACATTTTTGAAGCAACGCCTTTGGGTAGTTCACTCCAGATATCGTCGACGAAGTTTGCTTCAAGACAATGAATCATATGCTTGCCTAGCACGATACACAAGTTAAAAGTGCTTGATAAAGTATTAAAAGTGTGCATGTGAAACATAAGGAACTACTCAGCAACACAGGTAGTGTATGCTAGTTGCAATGGGTCATTGTACGACCCCTTACAAGGTCCACGAAGTTAGCAGACGGTATCCCCATAATCACCCAGTTAAATCGTTTATAAATTCAAATTGACAATCTCCCAGTTAGGTTGTTTATCAATTAAAACTGGGAGATATCTTTCAGCTTGGCCATGTAACCAATTAGAGCTGAAACCTTCGATTGGTTATTTGTTGGATTGTTCGACTTCTATACAAGGAGGACCCACTATGAGGAACTAGCTAAGCAAGAGGAAATGATTGTGACTTCCCATCTCGTCGAGAAGGCACAGCCACGCCTCTTGGGTCCAGGGGCTGCCTTACGCTGGACTTACGGTCAATATCCTATGAAATGATTTTGCTCACCTCCTGGAATGTTGTAAAATAGTTGTTTCATCTCACTTTCGATTCCTGGTTCTTCAGCATCATCAATCCCTTCCTTAGCTCTAACACTGCAGCACAACGTAGAAAGCTAACCGTGATAAATCCACAAAGACAAGATACCAAAGACCATACACAAAATGAGCTATTAAACAAGGGAAATACAGAACAAGGGAGCAAAATAGTTACAGAAATTTCACAGCAGAAAAATTTATGAAAATATTAAACAATTTCCCCACAGGTCTTCTTAAACGTAAGTTCTAGTGTAGCAGAAATATATATTAGTGCCACCATTAAAATAACAACCTTAATTTAGTACAGTACAGACTTAAATTATTAAGAAAAAACACACAAGTACAAAAAAAACTAGTGGGACAGTTTTGGGAATAAACTCATCAAGGTCAGAAGCTGCTGTTTGGCTTTCAGAATGATACGCCTTACACACAAACTCAAATAAAAAAAAGGAGGGGGAAGTAGTACAGGATGCAGTAAGAGAGACGCATGGGTAGGCCAAACAGAGAAGGGTGGTTCATGAATACTGAGGCTCCGTTCGGAGCGGAGGGGTAGAACACAAAGGAATTGAAAACTTTGCAGGAATGTGCTTTGCCTGATTGGGGAAACCTTGGAATGTGAAACACAAGGATGCAAAATTTTGCTGCGTTCGGCGTGAACTAGTAAAACCAAAGGAACCGGAGGATAAAAGCCAGTGCATGCCCTTGTCTCCAACTGTACGAAAATATTTTTTTATTCGGCCATACATGCAACTTGCTTGGCCGCTCGCTTGACACTCACATGCAAGGATTTTTTAATACAGCCAACTGACGCCTTGCATCGGGCTTCCGCCCAAACATTGGGTTCCAGTAGATTTTTTCGTTCCCGTGAAAAGTACAGGATCGGCGAACCTTCCTGTGGAACGAGCGAGGACGTTCCTTCGAACCGAACACATCACAGGTTATTTTTTCGAAGGAAACCAGACCTACGAAAATTCCTGCAGAATTCCTGCAGACCGAACGGGGCCTGAAAGTGTACATACCTGACCATCCTGTGAGACACCAAGAATTGAAGAACATACTCCCTTCGCACGTAGGGGGTCTTTTTCCTTCTGGTACGAGAGCAGTTCATCCCAACAAAGTTACCATCAAAATCAACAAGGGGGCCTCCAATCCCAGCCTAGCACAAAAGTAACAATGATGTTACACAGGGAAAATGCTATTCATCATGCCTGAAACTAAGGGTATGTGTCAATGCATACAATGATAGAATATGCTATAAAGCCACTGATACCAACAGACAGATATTTGTTTCAACTGTACGACAGGAGCTCACCTTGTCGATCTGGCATGTGCTTAACATGGTCTCAGTGGTTAGAGCGCTTAGAGTGGCAAGATCTACTCCGCTTGTGGCCCTTAAAAATCCCGAACTGAAATTGCGCCATACAGCTGCTACCTTCCTATAAGGTTCAAACTGCACGTCACAATCAAGACTTACAGGCGTGGCATCAAATACAGACAAGTCCTTGACATTGACGATTAAAAAATCAACATATCTCCCAGGATGCTCTATCCAGCCAGTGACAGTCCGACCATTCGGAAGGTGCACTTCAATCTGAAATGAGCGCAAGGCGAATTAATGATTACAGGGGCATTATATTAGCATAATAATCCAGGAAAGGAGTAGAGACAAGGTTACCGTCAAATTTTCAGTGATCCTCCTTGTAGGCGAAGTAAGTGGAATCAAAAGTGTCGATGTCAGGAAACTTGTAGCATCAGGACATGAGGTTTCGATGCATATGCCTGTGCATTCCCCTAACTTGGTATCACCTACAGAGAGAAAATAAGACGCGCAAACTGAATAGCTAATGATTAAAAACAGGTAATATGAGAAAGTATTAACAGTATAATCACCAACCATGGAATGAGGCGAGCGACACAACACTCCTACACAATCTTGAAATTACTTGCTCACTGAGTTGACTCAACGCGCCTGGACTGGGTTCCCTCGAGCTGTCCAATCTCACTGAGGAGGTACCATCTAAAGCCAGTAGGAATAAAATCATGTGTTACACTCTATAGAGCGGTCAATTATGAATACTCAGGAAAAGGGAGACAAATGGACTCACATGGCCTAACTACTTTTTTGCAAGGACGTTGTTTCTCATGGACTCCCAGCCTGCGCTTGTTTTTCATCATCATTTCAAGCAGGCCTGAACAGCAAGGAACAAAACCAACTATTACTGATTGACCACACAACTGGATGGATATGGTTGGCAAACAAATTAGAGGGGTCCAATAGATCGGCGGAGGAAACTACGAGAAGATCACCTTACAAACGGCGTTGGAGTTGTGCGGCGCAATCGCTCTGAGGAACTGGTGGGTTGAAGTATCCATATACAGCCAAGAAAGATATATGAGCAATTAACAGTACGGCTTAGATTAGCAAAGCTAACAACAAGCAGCTGAGTTTGCTACTTCTATAATAAGAAGGCATACAGTTCTAATCTAGTAGTTGCTACATTTCGTGGTGTGGATGTGTGGTAAACTAGTTGAAAGAGTAAACAGAGGCAAAAAAAAAAACTGAAATTACCTATATAAACAGAGGTCAACCGTTTACATATACGGGTATGTCGTAACTTCGCATATGACCATCAGTGCTTCATTTTGCCACCGAATTGGAGTTAATTGAGAAAGATAATCATAAGTCATACACATGCATGCACCATCATTGTCAAATTGCAAAAGAAAAAACACGCATATCTCATCATAGCTCGATGGAATGAGACATACCCAAAGTAGCGAGACACGCATCCTTCATGAGCTCACATATACATGTGTAGCTTTTCCTTATCGCCCATGCCCATGTACGGAGGAACGATTGTCTACTTATGTACAAGGTTTCTACTAATCGAGCCTGATTAAGCTGATGTAGTGTACAAGCTAGCTAGTTCAGTTTGTTATAGATGACTAAAATGCTTTGCAGGTGCTGAAATACAGAACAGATCAACAGTTGAATACTGAAAACCTTTTGAACTATTTCAAAGGATCCAGACTTATGTCCATTAAGCAGACATTCACATATCTACTTGAGTCATTACTGAAGATAGATAAATGCACTGCTAGCCACAACATTTATTTGTCAGAAAAGATGCTTGCATTGCATTAGAGGCCTTGTCCCAACTGACCCCACCAGTATAGTGTTTTTTATAGCTCATTACACATGTTTTCTCTGATGTAATTTTACGAAGTAACTGCAATTAGTATAGTATATGCACTTGTACTAGTCGTTACAACGAGATAAGCACCAAGAGATGAATAAATACATGAACGGAATCAAATAAGTTTCATATATCCAACTTTTGTATGTATGTACCTGACTTGCAGGTGGAGGAGACGACCGCCGGGAAGTGCAGTGGCGTAGGAGAGGTCTCGGGAGTAGAGTGCCGAGGTGGTGCCTTGCCCTTGCTCGTGCCACCGGGGACCGCCACGGAGAGGCAGCACACCCACGGCTTGGGTCCGTCACGCGGGCCTAGCTAGCCGCCGCACCACCCGCGCCTCGAGCCACAAGATCCGCCGGATAGGGGGAGATTCCTCGCCGTACAAGAGAAGGTGGAGCGAGGGGAGCTCGTGGAGATTGGTGCTATCGGCGGGGAGCACTGGCAACGACCGAAATCGACCGGCGGTGAGGAAGGGGATCGGGCTGAGGGAGAGAGAGAACGGGGAAGGAGGCGGTGTGAGGTTAGGGTTGCGGCTTGTCCCACGGGCCGGTCTTTTAGTTTTTTCCTTTCGTGCGTCATCGGACTGGGCCACGCTGGGCCTCCTCCTATGACCATGAGATCATGCAACTCACTGACATCGGAGGAATACCGTGTGTGTATCAAACGTCATAACGTAATTGTGTGACTATAAAGATGCTCTATAGGTATCTCCGAGGGTGTCTGTTGAGTGGGCATGGATCAAGACTGTGATTTGTTACTTCGTGTAACGGAGAGGTATCTCAGGGCCCACTCGGTAATACAGCATCACAATAAGCCTTGCAAGCAATGTGACTAAGTGTTAGCCACGGGATCTTGTATTACAGAACAAGTAAAGAGACTTGCCGGTAACGAGATTGAACTAGGTATAGAGATACCGATGATCGAATCTCGGGCAAGTAACATACCGAAGAACAAAGGGAACAGCGTACGGGATTAACTGAATCCTTGACATAGAGGTTCAACCGATAAAGATCTTTGTAGAATATGTAGGAACCAATATGGGCATCCAGGTCCCGCTATTGGTTATTGACCGTAGAGGTGTCTTGGTCATGTCTACATAGTTCTCAAACCCGCAGGGTCTGCACACTTAAGGTTCGGTGACATTTTGGTATAGTAGAGTTATCTATGGTGGTGACCGAAGGTTGTTCGGAGTCTCGGATGAGATCCTGGACGTCACGAGGAGCTCCAGAATGGTCCGGAGGTAAAGATTGATATATAGGAAGTCCTGTTTTGGTCACCGGAAAAGTTTCGGGTATTTCGGTAGTGTACCGGGAGTGCCGGGAGGGGTACCGGGGACCATCGGGAGGGGTGTCTCGACCCAAATGACCTCATCGGCTGTGGTAGGAATCAAACCAGCCCCTAGTGGGCTGGCCTAAACCCCCCCCCCCTAAGGCCCATGTGGCTTTGGGTGGAAAAAATCCAAAGGAGGAAAGGTGGAAAGGGTTTCCAAGTGGAGAGGAGGAATCCTACTCCTAATAGGATTGGAGTAGGACTCCTCCACCTCCAATTTCGGCCAGCCCTTGAGGGTTTGAGGCTGCCTCCTCCCCTCCCTCCCTCCTATATATACTAGAGGATTTAGAGGGGATAGCTAACCCTAATTGCCACGTGCTCCCTCTACTTCATCTAGATCGGTTTCTCCTCTAGTCTAGTTTAGCGGTGCTTAGGCGAAGCCCTGCCGGAATTGTTCCATCACCATCGCCGTCGCGCCGTCGGAGAACTCTTCTACCTCTCCGCTCCCTCTTGCTGGATCAAGAAGGCGGAGATCGTCATCGAGCTGTACGTGTGCTGAACGCGGAGGTGCCGTCCGTTCGGCGCTAGATCGGAAGGACCGTGATCAGGATCGCGAGACGATTCGTGATTTGATCGCGGGACGGATCGTGATGGGATCGCGGGACGGATCGTGATTGGATCGCGAGATGGATCGTGATGGGATCGCGGGACGCTCGGCGATTTGGATCGCGAAGACGTTCGACTACATCAACCGCGTTTCTTAACGCTTCCCGCTTAGCGATCTACAAGGGTATGTAGATCGACTCTCCCTCTCGTAGATGCTCGTCACCATGGATAGATCTTGCGTGTGCGTAGGAAAATTTTTGTTTCCCATGCAACGTTCCTCAACAGTGGTATCAGAGAGGTCTATGTGTAGATGAGATCTCGAGTAGAACACAAAGGAGTTTGTGGGCGTTGATATTCAGATTGTTTCCTCCCTTGGTCTTTTCTTGATTCGGCGGTATTTTGGGATGAAGCGGCCCGGACCAACATTACTCGTACGCTTACGAGAGACCGGTTCCATCAACTGACATGTAACTTTGTTGCATAAAGATGGCTGGCGGGTGTCTGTCTCTCCCACTTTAGTCGGATCGGATTTGACAAAGGCGGTCCTTGAGAAGGTTGAATAGCAATTTTTGTATCACCGTTGTGGTTTTTGCGTAGGTAAGAATCGTTCTTACTAGATACCCGTAGCAGCCACATAAAACATGCAACAACAATTAGAGGACGTCTAACTTGTTTTTGCAGGGTATGATGTGATGTGATATGACCAATTACATGATGAGATATATGTGATGTATGAGATGATCATGTATTGTATAGAATATCACGACTTGCATGTCGATGAGTACGGCAACCGGCAGGAGCCATAGGGTTGTCTTTAATTATTTTCGCCGTTTTTGCTTTTCTTTATCGCTATGAGTAAGCAATAGTCGTGGAAGCAACAATCGGCGCGACAACCTCATGGCGACACATTGATGGAGATCAAGATGATGGAGATCATGGTGTTATGCCGGTGACGATGGAGATCATGCCGGTGCTTTGAAGATGGAGATCAAAAGCACAAGTTCATGGCCATATCATGTCACTTATGATTTGCATGTGATGTTAATCCTTTTATGCATCTTATTTTGCTTAGGACGACGGTAGCATTATAAGGTGATCCCTCACTTAAATTTCAAGATAAAACTGTGTTCTCCCCGAATGTGCACCGTTGCGAAAGTTTGTCGTTTCGAGGCACCACGTGATGATCGGGTGTGATAGACTCTACGTTCACATACAACGGGTGCATGCACTACGTGAGGATTGGTCTCTTGTAACACGTTGATGTGCTACTACAGTTTAGATAATGCGTTACTGAAGCGCGCAGTAACACGTTTTTGTATGTGTTCCTGTAGCCTATGTTACTAGGTGGTGTCTATTGTAGCACATAAGGATTGTTCCTATATGTATTTAAAGGTGTTACAATTGTATTGTTGCAACACAAGGCATATGTGTTACCGAAGGCCCTGGTAACACTCTTTTAGAACTATAGGCACACACTTTGTAACATGTTTTTCCTGGTGTAGCAACATGGTTAGTAACACGTTTTAACCAAAATTGCAACACAATTATTAATGATTGGCAGTAACTACAATAGTCTTGTAACACGTTTTCTTTATTGTAGCAACACAACAGTAACATAACTTTTGTATATATTGTAACATCTCTAGTGGCGATTGGTAGCAAACCTAGTAACACATTTTCCTAACTATAGTAACACGGCATAATTAGTCCAATGTGCTATTGCAACCATTTGGTATCAAATATTTTATCATTAAATTTTTGCTTTCATATTTTCTCATAGTGAAATCGATAAGCATATGACACAGTGTATACTATATAAAAAGACCATGGATATAAAGCTTGCATATGCACGACAAAAGGGATATAAAATATCAATATGGTTCATGTCATTCCATAGCATTTGTAACAATGAACTTATAGAAGATTCATATTGTAGCAAAAAAAATACATTTCTCAACCCATTAATGTAAACTATATTACGTGAAAGATTTCCTATCATTGAAACCATATCACACCCCTATTCATGTTCACTAGAATGTGTCCCTCGAATCTTTCTTGCATCAATATGTTTTTTTTTGCATCTTGATTCCTCATGAGCAAAAGCGCCTGAATCAACTCAACCATTGAACCTCTCAATCTGCAAAAAAATCAATTACAACTGCATTAAGTATATCCCAAATTTAATTTAACGAAACTCAAGAAGTTAAATATTGACATACACATGCTGAAGGCCAAGCAAATGTTAATCCAGAGGTGAAAGCTTCGCCAATTGTCCTACAATTTTCCGTTTCCCTTACCAAGACCTCACATTCGTCAATAGGTTGATCAACTTGCACTTCTATGAACTGCCGACCTAGCTCAACACCACCAACCATTTTTTTTTATTTGCAACCCAAAATTCTAGCATGTGCCACATGCCTTTTGTTTGGATATATCGAAGACTTCAGAATCACTTTTGTGCCAACCTAAAATGAAGTTCACATTATAATTTACAGAATAATAACAATAAATTTTACGAACATGAATCTAGTATGAACACACTATTTCTGTTACCTCCATGGAAGGACTACGTTTCTGCTTAGAGGACACATGGACTACAGACTTGTCTTCATTGCTTTGTTTGTGTACTCTAGTCAAATTTCCATCCATATTCTCCTTGCTCTTTCTCATCTACGGAGAAACATAAGAGGAAAAAAATGGTTTATCCTTGTGATTTTGCAATGTAAAGCTCACAATGCATTTTATTCATCAAATATTACGTGTGTTGACATCATTTTATAACATCAGGAGAGTCCATTCCATGCAAATCAAACTTAAAATGCAGAAACTCATTCATTCAGCATTATACAAGCAAATATGAGTCAATAATATCAATATTGGATTGCACTTGAATGACATATTGCTAGTACAACCTGATCTTGTAACTAAAAATCGTGAATACAAAATCACACCATCAATAATTTATATGGAAAATGTTTCCTATCACTGCCTAGCAAGCAGATTTCTCAAGAGATAACCATTACCTCCGTCAAAATCAGGATGGGCTGGTGATGATGGTACTTGATTTGAGAGTATATTGCAACCCTCATTTTCAAGAGGATGCTTCTGTACAACAATGTAAGTAAATTAATAAGTTGTTGTGTATCCTTTATAGAATGAGTAACAACAAAATTCTAACCTGTTTGCCTGACAGAATGTCATTATCTTCATGCATGCCATGTCGATGTGGGTGAGTTTTATTCTGCATTTTACATGAAGAGGCATTCATTATTAGAAACTTATAAAGTGTAGTAATAAATAAACAAAATTACCATTGTTGTATCTTTGGGTTTGATCACTATGTATTTTGCATCAGGTCCATTGGCATGAACTCTCTGCAAAATGAAATATTTATAAAGGAAGCTGAAAATGAACTAACACATGTCAAACATATTGACAATACCTTTCTTTTATTATTATGTAGTACTTCTGGATGAGATTCACCATTACCTACGGTTTGGAAATTTTCCTACAATAGAAATTAAACAAGTTTCAGTAAAATAATTATATGAATGCAGCAAATAAAATTACCGTTGCCATTTCATTCGTCCACACACTTCATCTTTGTTTCTTAATGCTTGAATAATTTGGTCTTGCTGTTCTATGTGTTGCTTCAGCTTTGCTATTTCCTCCCTAGCATCAGCCTCTCCATCATGTGATGAACCATTTGTTGTAGTCACATTGATGTTCTTGAGATAACGAGGTTTTCGACCATAAACTTGGTTAGGAACGGGAAGCAAACCCATGCCATGTACTTGTCCAGGCTTTTCAGTCCCCAAAACTTTGTGCAAGGCATCACCTTTCCATGCAACTCTTCCCTGGTCACTTTGGGCCAACTCTGGTTGTTCATTAATTACCTTTTCCAACTCAACCTGAAAGATAAGAATAAGGTATATTCTACTTGTTGGATTCAGTGTTGACTTGATTGTGTAAAAATTGAATGTATGTAACCTACCACAAGCTTATTTTTATCTTTGGCCTTTTTTGGTTTTCTATGAGTCGCTAAATAAACCTTCGCTCTATGTGGTTGTTTCTTTTCAGGGTCCTCTTGACGCTGCAAAACCAGAAGTGCACTGTATGTAAAGAACATGTTGTGAAAACTTAGAAAAAACATATATTACTCAGTAGGTCGTCAGCCCAACGAGCAAAACTGTTTGTCCCTGCTGTATGACTTGTCTTCACCTTTGTACGACTTATTTTGTTCTTCTCACTTACTGCCTATTATAATAAAAATATAATGTCAATGCACTACTTAACAGCAGCACACATAGTCCAATTAAATGACAGAGAGCTTACCTTTCCTTCCTTAGACTTCCAAAATTTGACAAGTTCACGCCATTGGTCACTATCCACATATTCTGGACAAAGCTTATACAAAGATTTTCTTTTCTTGTTTGCACTAAAGAAAGTTTTCTTCAGACCAGCCTTGAATCTTCTCCAATCTCGCCCAGTAGTTTTTAGTATCCACTTGTCACAGTTAGCAGGGTACAAGAACTTTGTCTGCATTTCAGGAAATAATGAATAAACGTAAACTACAAGGTCACCACTGTATTTAAAATAGTGCCTAGATGTACAAAGGGAAACTAATAATATGCTAGCAAATATAACTAATTTTCTTATTCTGTCACATTTGAGTACCTGTACACACTGAAGTATTGTGTCAGCCCCACCATCCTTCTTGACATTACGCCAGTCCTTTTTGTCAAGTGGACAATAGCCCCCGAGTCTAGCTATTGTGCCAAGAAATTTCCCCAGGACTCCACCTTCGTCCCCAATAGGCTGGCCAAGATGATTGCATTTTACAACTATCCGCGCACCATCTGGCATGTTCCAAACAGCCGGCAAGGATGTTCCTTTACGCTTACCGTCACCTGTGGAATTTGTTTACAACAATACTAATTAACTGAACACCACATATATTACTTTATGTGCTTTCAAAGTATTGAGTAAGGAAAGTAAGGCTACTGATGGAGTGACCAAGAACAAAGACCAATAATAGCGAAGTATTCTCAGATTAATAAAGAAAATTGGGTAAGTATATATATGGTGCTTGTTCGTTAAGTAAGTGCAAGCCAACTTAAATTGTTGATCCTTCTTAATTAATATCATACCAGAAATATTGTCGAGGCAATCATCTCGACGACCAACTTGATCCTCATTATCCTCCAATTCTTGTGTTTCGGACACTGAATCACATGGCAGCAGAGATTGCTCACTATTATCACAATCCCCATTGGTGTACCCAGCGCGGGTCTGAACCACATTCAACCTTTTTGATTTACGCATTGTTCCTGCCAATCAATTCATGCATCATTTAATCTGTTAATTACAAGGATAGATACTAATTTATTTGACCAAGTGGCCTAAGCATGATATGCTGCAAAATATGTACAACACTTGTAAACTGTAATTTCCTACAAACTGAAATAGTTATTGAGCTTACGGTTGCTATTACTTTGTGAAGTCGCCGCCCTAGTTTTTGCTGCTCCTTCATCAAAGACACCCTCCTCTAAGCTGGTAATCGTTCCATCATCCTCACGCTGAGGGTCTGCTGGAGCAACATCAATGTTGGCCTCCTCATTGAACACATACAACTGGACCTTCTTCTCATTGGCATGTTCTGATATCATTTTGCTCACATGAATGTCATTATCAATGCGAACTAGATAGCCTCTGCCACGCGGGTATTTCTTCCTGTAGTACAAGAAATCATATGCCGGCGAGAAGCCAACTTCTTCGATCAATTTGACTAACTCATAATAGGAGATATCTGTTCTGTCCATTAATCCTTCAAGAACTTTATGCTGATGATTCTCATCTTCATACAACAGGCTAATTTTCCAATTTTCGACAGCCATCTACAATAACATGGATGTAAGAAGTATCAGCACAAAACCGACTTTACATATTGTTTTTACAATCTAGGATTTATTCATACAGAAATGGAGGGAAATTACATGATAATGGAAGTGTTTTACATGATGGAGGATACAGACTGCTGGTCAAGCCACTCGCCAAGGTTGTTTTTGCTCTGACCAAGCTTAGTTCTAGTAGACAGTGCACATAATGACTTCCTAAATCAAGGGTATAAACTGAATACTGACTGCATAAGATGTACTATGAATTTCAGAGTACATAATTTTTAAAAATCAGTACTAATCAGAGTACAAGATATTTGGCCCCAATTTTTGTATAAGTACTGCATATATCAGTACTAATCAGAGTACTATCAGTACTGTACAAGATATACTACGAATTTCAGAGTACAAGATCTTTTGTATAACTACTGCATGTATCAGTACTAATCAGGGGATTATAGCCTACAAAATCAGGGGATTAAAGAGTGAAACCTTAAACTGCAAACAGGGGGGAAAAGGCAGCCAACATCTCACGTATAGATGCTAAGGTCGATGGTAATGTTTCCAACATTCATGTTGAGAATACTAATGCGATAGGCTAGCACACAAAACTGCAGAGGAATAAAAAAATTCAGAGAACACGGTACTACTTCTGCAGTGCACAAAAAACAGACTATAAATCGTATCTCAGTTTAACATAGTGACTAATGATTACAGCCCACCCTCCATTCTTAGCCTAGATTAACCACTGGTTGATTTTGTAACTGGTACGCACAAACCTAATACCAAATTCAGAGAGGAAAGCAAAGGGAGGAGGAAAGAGAATCAGTCAGGTGTAGAAGGGAGAAAGCAACGAGATGGGAGGTTAGATCGATACCAGCCGCGAGAATGGTGTAGTCCTTCTGGATTTAGTTGCCGGAGTTGAGGATCGATGATGTCGTTGCCGCAACGATGCAAACGTGGACTGGGGCAGATCTAGGCAGCGATGGTTTGAATCGGGCGTTGACGGGAGGGCAGGCGCGTGGGTGGCCGCTGAAAGGCGGCGTTGGATGAGGATGTAGCGGGCGATGGAGGGGCGGCGAGGTGGCCGCTGAGGGGCGGCGACGGAGGCCGCCGAGGTGAGCTTTGGAGGGCGGCGCGACTGATGCAGATAGGATTAGCGATCCGATTTATTTAGCCCTTCGTCAGTTAACTGGAGGGAAAATTAAGCGGGAATAAAATGGGGAGCTTCTGCCAAGGGAAGAAAAAATGAAAACGTGTTTGTCCATCGAGAAGTGGAGGAAGGAAATTGAGATCTGGAGGGAATTTTTTGCGGGAAGAATCCGGAGACTGTTTGGCAAATTTTTTTTTGTTTGGAGAAACATTATCAGATCTATAAATAATTCGAGAATTGTTTAACATGGAAAAATGTAGCATATTTTGTATTTATCTTATTATTGAGAGGAAAATTATATGTAGTTATAAATAGTAATTACTTTATGAAATGAATATAACAATATAATTTTGTGAATTTGCATAGCACACGTGGTAAAAAACAATTACTTTCCGGTCGGAGAAACGGAACATTGCTAAGATAAGGGCATCTCCAACGGCGACCCGCAAATTTTCTCCCACATCTGTCCGCGGACAGGGGGGACCTGTCTGCTGACACGGATGCGAGAGCCGGCCATACAACGCTGCCCGCATACATTTCAACAACTTCGACCGTTTAACTAAAAACTTAAAAATGTCGATATTTCGACCGTTTAACTAAAAACTTAAACAAAAAATTAAACTGTATACAGGACGACAACCTCATACACGTGGCCGGCCTGTCCTGCCGCACCGCTGTCACCACCCGCGTCGCCGTCGTCGTCCCTCCAGCGGAGCAACGCCTTCGGAGGGCCGCGGCATCCTTGTCCGGCGGCTGCCCTGCCGCTCGTGGCGTAGCCGCTCCGCCTCCTGATGGGCTGTGTGGAATGCCGCGGCGGCCAGTGCCGACGGCGTGGGCGGAGCCCCAACGGCGGCCTTGCCCTTGCCGGCGTCGAAGGTCTCTCTAAGAGACCACTCCTCGCCGTACTTGGCGATCTGGCTATCGAGGCGGCGGTGTCAGGATGCGGCCGCGCGCCTTCCTTATGGCCGACGACAGCTCCTCGACTGCGCAGGGGGGGGTGGGGATGCGGGCTCCTCCTTGACCCGGAGGGGTGGGGACATCGGCTTTGACGCGGTAGCGCGGCGGGGACGGTGGCTCCTCCTTGACCCGCGCCGGTGACGGTAGTGCCGGGCCCATCTGACGGAGCGAGCGCTCCGTCATGAACTCCATCCGACGGACGAATTCTTCGTCCGTCAGTGCTGCCTCCGCGAGAAGGTGCGGCCGCTGCTCCGGCTGCTGGTCCTCCTTGTCACCAAAGGAGAGGACGATATCCTCCTTGCCGGGCCTGCACCCTCTTCCATCGGAACCGTCAAGTTTCGGACTCGCCTTCGCCGACTGTCGCCTACTATAACTTGTTCCTGGTCAAGGTTCCTCTGCCTCCCGCCGGCACCGTCTCCGGTGGCCTTAGGGCCATGGGGGCGGAGTGGATCCCGGCCCTTGCTGGTGGGAGGGCTCCGTTTTTAGATCTTTTGTCGAGTTTTGTTAGGGTTTGTGTCCTGCTCAGGAAGGCAAGACGGCGGCGGCTCCTTGAAGATGGAATAAATGTCTCCCCACCTAGTCCCCGTCCCATTGATGCGTCTAGCATCGTCGGTGGGCGTGTGGAGGTGTGTCTCCGGCAGATCTGTCTTTGGTGGATTTGCTTGGATCTGTACGTCGTTCGTCTATGTTCTTGTGTCTTCAGGTTGGATCCTTCTGATCTACACTCTTCATCGGCGGCGGTTGCTGTTCTGGTGCGTTGGTTCTGTGGGGCCTTAGCACGACGACTTCCCGACTGTCTACTACAACAAGGTTTGCCCGGCTCCGATGAGGGAGGGGCGATGACAGCGGCACGCCTTCGGCTTGCTTCAGTGCTTGTAGTCGTCGCTAGGTGGTCTACGGATCTGGATGTAATTTTTATTATTTCTAGTGTTCGTTGCCCTACCATTATTGAAGATGAATAGATCGGAAGTTTTTTCAAAAAAAAATTGTACTTGTGTTGTGTACGTACGTGGCTTATTATACGGATAAGAAAACTTTTTTTTAGACGTATGGGATATAAGAAACTTTGTAGTGAAAAGAGGCGTGGCAACAAGCTTTGAGACTATTTCAAAAAAAAAACAAGCTTTGGGACGTGGGCACACGCACGCACGATTAGAGTTGGACGGCTCCCTGCGCGACCGACACAAAGCTTCAAATCAGCCGGTTGAATTATATAATAATTTCCTCAAAAGAAAACACCACAAAAGAAATTCTACCCCTTTATAGATTCGTTCCTCATCTCTTACCTCGATCCCCTGTTCCGCCGCCGCCCGACCCGAGCGCTGGCCGCTCGCCGCCACAGAGAGGCCGAGCCGCCGCCGCTCGAGTCCACACCTAGCGTCGCATCCGCTCGATTCCATACCTCCACCGGCCGCTCTAGTCCACAGCCCACGCCGCCGTCTATCGGCGCTCGAATCCACTCGTCGACCGGCCGCAGGAGCTGCCGCCCGAGTCCACGGACGGGAGACAGGAGACGGCGGGAGCGCAGGACATCGCCTCCGCCCGACCATTACTTGGACGCTGCTTCTCCACAATCTGGCGGCGGGCGCCGTTGCTTGTCCACATCGTCAGATCGAACCAGCTGAGGTTTGAGAGCTCTAGCTTCAGAACTCGCTGTTTAAAACTTCAGACCGAGTCAGTTTAAAACTTCACAAAGTGCCAATCGTGTCAAAATAATAAATGTTAGAGCTGCAAATGAAATCTTAATGCCTTGTTGTGCTGTTAGAGCTGCAAATGAAATCTTGCATTTGGAGCGTTGCGAGTCACAACGCATACTGCGGAATATGATGTCCACTTTGGCTTAGCTCTGTATTATAAAATTATTCAGAAATCAATATGCATTCTGCAACATTATCATTTGGATCAGGATGTATTCCTGACAATCCCAATCCTCTGTCTGCATCCATTAGAACATACCATTTTATTACCTCTGTCATAAAAGGCACAACCATGTATTTTGCGTTGAGGCCATTAGTGTGAAATTAATTCTGTATTATAATAAATTCGTTGTTTGAAAGTAACGATGGTTCAATACAATTTCAACTGTTTTAGCATTATAATAAATTTAGTAATGACATTTGCTACTTTAACACAGCGAGTCGATGGATCTAACAACCATTAAAAAGTTACTGTGTTCTCCTAGACTAAGTGCAGACTACTTGGCTGGCGTAGATGGTTTTCTTGATTTTGCATACACTGGAAAAAGTTCAGATGCCAAGACCCATTGTCCATGCGTCAAATGTGTCAATAGGTTCTTGTTGAAGCAAAACACCGTATATGATCATTTGGTGTGTAATGGAATGCTACTTGGATACACAGTTTGGGGTTGTCATGGTGAAACTGCAGGATACATCGCCTCTAACAAACGAAAAAGGTCAAAACAGGGAGGCATAAACTCTAATATGCGCCAGCTAGTCCATGATGTTTTTGGGAACATAGATAATGGGTCTCAAGTGAATGACTGCGATGACCCAAACCCTCCAGAACATGGACCAGATCCTGAAACCCAAGCTTTTTATGACTTGTTGAGAGATGCAGATGTACCTTTGTGGAATGGGTGTGAACTATCAAAACTTTCTTTCCTTGTGCTTCTGTTCAACATAAAATCCACTAACAAGTGGAGTAATAAATCTATGAATGATTTGCTAGCAGTTCTGCAACAAGCAATTCCAAATGGTAAGAATTTACCTGGATCTTTTGCCGAGGCTAAGAAGATCATTGGAAAGCTTGGGCTTAGTTATGAGAGAATTCATGTTTGTGAAAAAGATTGTCAGCTTTTTTGGAAAGAGAAGGCAAATGATGACTTTTGCTCACTATGTGGAGCATCAAGGTGGAAAAACAAACCTGATAAAACCATGCTAACTAACAAGGAAAGGAAAAAAGCAACCCCGAAGAAGGTGCTACGGTACTTCCCTATTAAGCCAAGGCTTAAGAGGCTTTTTATGCACAAGGAAACCGCTATAGCATTAAGATGGCATGATGAGGAACGCATAAAAGATGGTGCATTGCGACATTTAGCTGATTCAGCGGCATGGAAGGAGATTGACTAAGTATAAGCACATCAGATCAGATTCTCGAAACATTAGATTCATAATCGGAGCTGATGGATTCAATCCGTTTGGTAAGCTGAGTTCTAAACATAGTTTCTGGCCTGTTGTCCTAGTACCCAATAACCTTCCACCATGGTTGTGCACGAAGGCCTCGTCTCTTCTGCTTACTCTGCTTATTCCTGGTCCAACTTACCCTGGAAAGAATTTCCATGTATTCATGCAACCAGTTTATGAGGAACTAACCGAGCTGTTTACGGTAGGAACTCGTACATATGATGCAGCTCGAGGTGAGATGTTTCAACTTTATGTTGTTGTGTTGTCTACCGTGAGTGACTACCCCGGGCTAGCTCTCTTTGCAGGATGTAGCGTAAATGGTGAGTTTGGTTGTTTTCCATGCCGTGATGAAACATGTTCTAAACGCTTGAAACATGGGCAGAAGTACTGTTTCATGGGGCATAGCCGATTTCTGCCACCAGATCACAAATTCCGTTTTGATGCTAGCTCATTTGATGGGTCTGAAGAACATAGAGCAGCACCTAGTGCTTATGCAGAAACTAGAGTTGAAGATCAAATAAAATCAATTTCAGATTTTAAGAATTCCAAAACATGGAAGTGTGTCAGTGGCCTATTCAATTTGCCCTATTGGGACTTCAATTTACTTCGTCACAATCTTGATATCATGCATATTGAGAAGAACGTATGTGAGAACATAAATGGAACACTTCTAGGAATAGAAGGCAAGTCCAAAGATAACTTAAAGGCACGGCAAGACCTACAGCAGATGAACATTAAACGAGAGCTACATCCACAAAAAAAACCTAATGATAAGTATTATCTGCCACCTGCTTCCTATAACCTATCTAAAGAAGGGAAGCAACAATTTTGCAAAGTCCTTCATGGTGCAAGGGGTCCGAATGGGTTTTCAGGAAACATCTCAAGATGTGCAAATGTTGCTCCAGGGAGAATCTCAGGCCTTAAAAGTCACGATTGTCATATACTAATGCAACACTTTTTGCCACTTGCTATCCGAGGTCTACTCCCAGATCATGTCACATCTGTGTTGTTTGATCTGTGTGGGTATTTTAGAGAAGTGAGTGCAAAAGTCCTATACATCAGCGATCTTGAGAAGTTGGAGGAGCGAATCATAATGACATTATGTCATATGGAGAGGATATTCCCACCAGGTTTTTTCACTGTTATGGTGCATTTGGTTATGCATCTAGCAACGGAGGCAAAAATAGGTGGTCCAGTGTGCTACCGTTCCATGTGGTTTGTGGAAAGGTATGCTAGCTTCTTATATAAATATGCCATTACATATCTTTGTAGGAAAATAGTGTTCAATAGTTTTCTTCTTCATTCTATTTGTTTTTATGTAGGTATATAGGTAAGCTGAAGTCAAATGTCCGTAACAAAGCTCATCCCGAAGGATCTATTGCTGAAGCATTTTTGGCAGATGAGTGCATGCCATTCTGTTCAAGATATATTGTCGGTTTTGAGACCAAACATAACTTGCCTTCGCGGAACGAAGATAACGAGGAGTGGGTTGGGCATCATGATATTGCTCATGGATCAAGATTATTTCCTAATTCTGGCAATCCACTTGGAAAGCCTAGGAATTATGTACTGAGCAGTGTGGCTAAAGTACAGGCACATAGATATGTCTTGTTCAATTGCTCCGATGTGAATTCATACCTTAGGTAATATCTTATGCTTATAAATTGTCTTAGTTACCCTTTTCCCCTACTTTACCCCTGTTTATGAATTACTTTGCAGAGCTCATGCTGATGAGATCACTAATGGACACAATTTAAACCCTGATGCTGTCGAGAGGATTCAAAATGATAAGTTCCACGAATGGTTCCAAGCTCATGTAAGTGCCATATTTTGCATATACTATACACGTAACTACATTTAGCTTTAATCAAATTCTAAATATTCAGATAAGGAAATTGGAGAAGGAAAATGGCATCCACAACATTGAAAAGGATATTAGATTGCTGGCCCGGGGCCCAGTTAATGCAGCCAAAAGATATTGCGCTTTCAACTCCCGAGGCTACCATTTTAGGCCTAAACGCTTGGATAAAGAGACGCAAAATAGTGGAGTCGTTATGGTTACTGCAAAAACATCTACTTATGATTCAGCACGTGATGCCAATCCAGTTTTACGTGATGTGACGTACTACGGGAGGGTAATTGATATTGTCGAGCTAAACTAGTCTGGACAGTTTTCAGTGGTGTTGTTTAAATGTGAATGGGTTAATGTGTTCTCAAAAACAGGAATGAAAAAAGACAAGTACGGTTACACACTTGTCAACTTCTCACATCTAATACACAAAGGAGAAAAGATTGAGCATGAGCCTTTTATTTTCCCTAACCAGGCGAATCAAGTGTTCTATGTGGAAGATGAATTGAATCCAGGTTGGTCTGTGGTAATGAAGTTGCCAAAGCCTAGAGATGTATATGACTTAGGTAACTTGGAATGGGAAGCGGAGACAGAAAATGAGCCATTCCATGTTTCACAGCTTGGAGAGATTTTGAAAAGAAAGAACAATGAACAACATTGGGTTAGAACAGACGTTGAGGGGACAATAGTGGATGCTAATAATTCTTCTAGCAATGAAGAATAGTTGAGGTTAGTAGCATCAAGGTATGCGCTATGTTCAGGTGATATAGTTATGCTTTACCAATATATTCTTGTGTTTCCATATTCAGTTTGTGAGATGTGATTTTTACCTCTAATATAATTTGTTGTTCAATCTTTCTGTTCTTCAATTATGTGTTGTGCATTCTTTCTTTTATTCTGCGTTGACACTTTCATACCAGATATGAAATTTTAGTGATAAAAGTAGCACAAAATGTTTCTTTTATTTTCTTGTTCATGTTTTGAATTATTTTGGCTGCATGCTACAGGTTCAGACTGCATGCTACATGGAGGCATGGAGGGGGTGGTCGGCTGTGTGGTTTGTGTTGGTACAAAACAACCTACTCTTTTCTGCTTGGTGGCTTTGTGCTGACTAGTTGACAAACCTGCTTGGTGATATACTGCTGTGTGAGACCATGTGTTGGTCAAAACTTAGTATACTCTTATATTCATGCTTGGTAATTCGGTCAGCTGCGACACCACGTGCTTGTTTGGAACTTCATTTTGTACTTTGGTCAACAACAGTTCAGAATTGAGATACATGCAGCTTGTTTGGAACTTTATTTTGTACTTTGCTCAACAGTTCGGAATTGGTATACTCTTGTAGTGTTCAAAAATCCTGTTTTGCGATCACATGTTGCCATTTTTTAAAAGTCTGAACCTATCCTGAAGCAATGTGAATGTTTTAGTTCTCTATATATACTTCTCTTGCTGATGATTATATTAGATCGTTAAAAGACTGACTCTCATGTGCCAAGATGAAATTTCACCGTTGATTGAAGTCTCATGTACCAAGTTGAAAGTTCAACGTTCTGCCAGTGACACTCAACTTTCTCACAATTTTCTCTTTGAACCCAGCTAACAAAATCCATTCAAATTTAGGTTTTCATTATTCCAATTACACAAAATAGTATCTATTGAATATGTCTCACAAAATCCATTCAAATTTAGGTTTTCATTATTCCAATTACACGAAATAGTATCTATTGAATATGTCTCCCTATCTGGACAATTTGAGCAAGAAAAACGTATATACTATTATCTATTTTCTAGAACTAAATTAGTCTTATTTTGCTAATTTCTAAAACTGATTGGCCCACCTCAATGATAAGTAGATTAGTACTTGTTTTAGCAAGGATTCTGGATCAGGATGGTCCAACTAATAAAAAAAGTCACAGATATAACATGTCAACATACAGTATACCTTTTATCAAAAAGCGCTTCCCAAATACAACACGTCAACATACTTTTATACATTATAATAAAAAAATGGATTAATAAATCTTCAAAGCATATTAAAATTAATTAATTCCAAAATTACTTAAAAGAAACTAGCACACCTTTTAATTTAAACAAATTTTGGATGCACAATTTTTTTTCAGAATACCCAAAAGAGTTGCACATCTTTTATATTAAGATTAGAGAAAAAAACATTTACAAGATTACGAACACACACAATACAAAGCACAAAACTTTGAGTTTGCACTCTCATCCAGTCTTAAAAAGCAGGGTAATACGTACCCATGTATAGGGAAATAATCTATTTTTAGAATTTTGTACAGGGAAACAACATCTTTTTTAGAAGAACATACAGGGAACAAGCCAGCTGCTAGTTTGAGTCCTGCCTTTTGTGGGCTTTTGTAGCTGGCCTACGCCAATGGTTTTATCCTAATATATCCTGCCAGTAAGCTAACACGCATCCTCTAAACTTCTATACGTATCTAACATGTGAATGGCGCAAGCCCATAACTATTAGCTCAGAGGCCACGTGCTACGATGGGATCGACCTGAGAATTGATCGCATGCATCTTGCAACAAGTCCTCTCATGACAACAAAGAAAAATTCAATCCAATATTATTACGATTGTAACATTTACCGTATGTGTTACAAACTTGTAACACAACATTGCATCTCATATATGTGTTACATTCTTGTAACACTCTCTCGACCGCCATAAATAATGTGTTACAACACTGTAACACATTCGACGCATGTGGAGTATGTGTTACAGCTTCGTAACACTTTCCATAGAATGTGTTACAACTTAGTTGTGGACACAAATGTTGTGTTACCGGGATTTCACTCAGTAACACATTTTTTCTTGTGTTACCGGGATGTGTTACCAAAGCTAATTCCTGTAGTAGTGATGCCAGTGTTGCACATGCGGAACACTCGGGTTAAACTTGACGAGCCTAGCATGTACAGACATGGCCTCGGAACACAAGAGACCGAAAGGTCGAACATGAGTCATATAGTAGATATGATCAACATGGAGATGTTCACCATTGAAACCACCTCATCTCACGTGATGATCGGACTTGGGTTGGTGAATTTGGATCATGTGACACTCGAATGACCAGAGGGATGTCAATTTGAGTGGGAGTTCTTAAGTAATATGATTAATTGAACTCATTATCATGAACATAGTCAAAATGCCTTTGCAAATTATGTTGTAGATTACTAGCTCGCGCTGTAGCTCCCTTGAATTTTTATATGTTCCTAGAGAAATAGAGTCGAAAAATGATGGTAGCAATAATGCGGATTGGGTCCGTGATCTGAGGATTGTCCTCATTGCTGCACAGAAGGCTTATGTCCTTAATGCACCGCTCGGTGCGCCACCCCCTCAAGCGTCATCTGTAGATGTTGTGAACATCTGACAGGCACGTTCTGATGACTACTTGATAGTTCAGTGCGTCATGCATTACGGCTTAGAATTGAGGCTCCAAAACGTTTTGAACGTCACGGAACATATGAGATGTTCTAAGAGCTGAAATTAGGATCTCAGGCTCGTGCCCGTGTTGAGAGGTATGAGACCTCCAACAAGATTCTTTGCCTACAAGATGAAGGAGAATAGCTCAATCGCTGAGCATGTGCTCAGATTGTCTGGGTGCTACCAATCGCTTGAATCGAGTGGGAGTTTATTTTCTAGATAAGACAGTGATTGATATAGTTCTCCAAGTCACTGCCACTAAGCTACTAGAAGCTTCGTGATGAACTATAAAATGCCAGGGATGGAAATAATGATCCCCGAGCTATTCGCGATGTTTGACACCGCGAAGGTAGAAATCAAGAAGGAGCATCAAGTGTTGATGGTTAGTAAAACCACTAGTTTCGAGAAGGGCAAGGGCAAGGAGGGATACTTCATGGATGGCAAGCCAGTTGCTGCTCCAGTTAAGAAACCCAAGGTTGAACCCAAACCCGAGACTGAGTGCTTCTATTAT
Source organism: Elymus sibiricus (assembly GCA_039707655.1). Taxonomy (NCBI): domain Eukaryota; kingdom Viridiplantae; phylum Streptophyta; class Magnoliopsida; order Poales; family Poaceae; genus Elymus; species Elymus sibiricus. Next base: position 380,833,427 of record CM077671.1, read on the forward strand.
GAGGAGAACGGTCGCTGAAGCGGAACTGCCCTAGATACTTGGTAGATAAGAAGGCTGGCAACATCGACAGAAGTATATTTGATATACGTGTTATTGATGTGTACCTTACTAGTACTCCTAGTAGCACCTGGGTATTGGATACCGGTTCGGTTGCTAAAAGTTAGTAACTCGAAATAAAAGCTACGGAATAAACGGAGGCTAGCTAAGGGTGAGGTGACGATGAGTGTTGGAAGTGTTTCCAAGGTTGATCTGATCACCATCGCACGCTCTCTCTACCTTCGAGATTAGTGATGAACCTAAATAAATGTTATTTGGTGTTTGCGTTGAGCATGAACGTGATTAGATCATGTTTATTGCAATACGGTTATTCATTTAAGTTAGAGAATAATAGTTATTCTGTTTACATGAATAATACCTTCAATGGTCATGCACCCAATGAGAATGGTTTATTGAATCTTGATCGTAGTGATACACATGTTCATAATATTGATGCCAAAAGATACAAAGTTAATAATGATAGTACCACATACTTGTGGCACTGCCGCTAAAAGTCATATTGGTGTAAAACGCATGAAGAAACTCCATGCTGATGGATCTTTGGACTCATTCGATTTCGAATCGGTTGAGACATGCGGACCATGCCTCATGGGCAAGATGACTAAGACCTCGTTTTCTGGTATGGTAGAGCGGGCAAGTAACTTATTGGAAATGATACATGTTGATGTATACGGTCCAATGAGTGTTGTAGCGTGCGGTGGATATCGTTATTTTCTTACCTTCACTGATGATTTGAGTAGATATAGGGTATATTTACTTAATGAAACACAAGTCTGAATCGTTTGAAAAGTTCAAGAAAATTCAGAGTGAAGTTTGAGATCATCGTGACAAGAAGATAAAATGTCTACGATATGATCGTGGAGGTGAATATCTGAGTTACGAGTTTGGTAAACAACTTAAGACAATGTGGAAGTAGTTTCACAACTCACGCCACCTGGAACACCATAGTGTGATGGTGTGTCCGAACGTCGTAGTCGTGCTCTATTGGATATGGTGCGAACTATAATGTCTCTTATCGATTTACCACTATCGTTTTAGGGTTATGCATTAGAGACAACTACATTCACTTTAAAAGGGGGCACCATCTAAAGTCCGTTGAGATGACACCGTATGAATTTTGGTTTGACAGAAACCTAAGCTGTCATTTCTTAATGTTTGGGGCTGCGACGCTTATGTGGAAAAGGTTTTCAACCTGATGATCTCGAACCCAAAGCGGACAAATGCATCTTCATAGAACACCCTAACGTAACAGTTGGGTAAACCATCTATCTCAGATCCAAGCACAAAGTGTTTGTTGCTAAAACGGGTCCTTTCTCGAGAAAGAGTTTCTCTCGAAAGAATTGAGTGGGAGGAAGATAGAAGTTGATGAGGTTGTTGAACCTTTGTTTCAACCAGAGAGTAGCGCAGCGCAGAAAGTTGTTTCTGTGGAGCCTATGTTAGTTGAAGAGGAAGTTAATGATGATGATCATAAAGCTTCAGATCAAGTTACTATCGAACCTCGTAGGTCGACAAGGACGCGTACTGCTCCTGAGTGGTACGGCAACCCTGTCTTAGAGGTCATGTTGTTGGACAACGATGAACCTACGAGCTATGGAGAAGCGATGATGGGCTCGGATTCAGAGAAATGGTTAGAGGCCATGCAATCCGAGATGGGATCCATATAAGAAAACAAAGTATGGGCTTTGGAAGTATTACCTGAAGGGTGAAAGGCCATTCAGAACAAATGGATCTTTAAAAGGAAGACGGACGCGGACGGTAATGTCACCGTCTATAAAGCTCGACTTGTAGCAAAGGGTTTTTCACAAGTTCAAGGAGTTGACTACGATGAGACTTTCTCACCCGTAGCGATGCTAAAGTCTGTTGGAATTATGTTAGCAGTTGCTGCATTTTTCGATTATGAAATCTGGCAGATGGATGTCAAAACATCATTTCCTTAACGGTATCCGTGAGGAAAGGTTGTATGTGATACAACCGGAAGGTTTTGTCAGTTCTAAGGATGCTAAAATATATGCAAGCTCCAGCGATCCTTCTATGGACTGGAGCAATCATCTCGGAGTTGGAATATATGCTTTGATGAGGTGATCAAAGTTTTTGAGTCTATACAAAGTTTATGAGAAACTTGTATTTACAATAAAGTGAGTGGGAGCACTATAGAATTTCTGATAAGTATATGTGGATGACATATTGTTGATCGGAAATGATGTAGAATTTCTGGAAAGCATAAAGGGTTGTTTGAAAAGGAGTTTTTCAAAGGAAAACCTGGAATGAAGCTACTTAAATATTGGGCATCTTGATCTATAGAGGTAGATCAAGACGTTTGATAGAACTTTCAATGAGTACATACCTTGACAAGATTTTGAAAGAGTTCAAAATGGATCAGTCAAAGAAAGAGTTCTTGCCTGATTTGTAAGGTGTGGAGTTGAGTGAGACTCAAAGCTCGACCACGGCAGAAGAAAGAGAAAGGACGAAGGTCGTCCCGTATGCCTTATCCATAGGCTCTGTATAGTATGCCATGCTATGTACCGCACCTGTGTGTGCCTTGCCATGAGTCTGTCAAGGGGTACAAGAGTGATCCAGGAGTGGACCACTGGACAGCGGTCAAGATTATCCTTAGTAACTAGAGGACTAAGGAAATATTTCTCGATTATGGAGGTGATAAAGAGTTTGTCGTAAAGGGTTACGTCAATGCAAGCTTTAACACCAATCCGGATGACTCTGAGTAGCAATCCGGATACGTATAGTGGAGCAGCCATTTGGAATAGCTCCAAGTGGAGTGTGGTAGCAGTGTCTACAGTATGACATAGAGATTTGCAAAGTACACACGGATCTGAATGTCGCAGACCCGTTGACTAAAGACCTCTCTCACATGCAAAGTATGATCGAACCCCAGAACTCATTGGGTGTTAGATTCATAACAATGTAAAACACATGGCGATGTGAACTAGATTATTGACTCTAGTGCAAGTGGGAGACTGTTGGAAATATGCCCTAGAGGCAATAATAAATTGGTTATTATTATATTTCCTTGTTCGTGATAATCGTTTATTATCCATGCTATAATTGTATTGATTGGAAACTCAAATACATGTGTGGGTACATAGACAACACTGTGTCCCTAGTATGCCTCTAGTTAACTAGTTCGTTGATCAAAGATGGTCAAGGTTTCCTGGCCATAGACATGAGATGTCATTTGATAACGGGATCACATCATTAGGAGAATGATGTGATGGACAAGACCCAAACTATAAACATAGCATATGATCGTGTCAGTTTATTGCTATAGTTTTCTGCATGTCAAGTATCTGTTCCTATGACCATGAGATCATGCAACTCACTGACACCGGAGGAATACCTTGTGTGTATCAAACGTCACAACGTAACTGAGTGACTATAAAGATGCTCTACAGGTATCTCCGAGGGTGTCTGTTGAGTGGGCATGGATCAAGACTGGGATTTGTTACTCCGTGTGACGGAGAGGTATCTCAGGGCCCACTCGGTAATACAACATCACAATAAGCCTTGCAAGCAATGTGACTAAGTGTTAGCCACGGGATCTTGTATTACAGAACGAGTAAAGAGACTTGCCGGTAACGAGATTGAACTAGGTATAGAGATACCGATGATCAAATCTCGGGCAAGTAACATACCGAAGAACAAAGGGAACAACGTACGGGATTAACTGAATCCTTAACATAGAGGTTCAACCGATAAAGATCTTTGTAGAATATGTAGGAACCAATATGGGCATCCAGGTCCCGCTATTGGTTATTGACCGTAGAGGTGTCTTGGTCATGTCTACATAGTTCTTGAACCCGCAGGGTCTGCACACTTAAGGTTCGGTGACATTTCGGTATAGTAGAGTTATGTATGGTGGTGACCGAAGGTTGTTCGGAGTCCCGGATGAGATCCTGGACGTCACGAGGAGCTCCGGAATGGTCCGGAGGTAAAGATTGATATATAGGAAGTCCTGTTTTGGTCACCGGAAAAGTTTCGGGTATTTCGGTAGTGTACCGGGAGTGCCGGGAGGGGTACCGGGGACCATCGGGAGGGGTGTCTCGACCCAAATGACCTCATCGGCTGTGGGAGGAGTCAAACCAGCCCCTAGTGGGCTGGCCTAACCCCCCCACTAAGGCCCATGTGGCTTTGGGTGGAAAAAATCCAAAGGAGGAAAGGTGGAAAGGGTTTCCAAGTGGAGAGGAGGAATCCTACTCCTAATAGGATTGGAGTAGGACTCCTCCACCTCCAATTTCGGCCAACCCTTGAGGGTTTGAGGCTGCCTCCTCCCCTCCCTCCCTCCTATATATACTATAGGATTTAGAGGGGATAGCTAACCCTAATTGCCACGTGCTCCCTCTACTTCATCTAGATCGGTTTCTCCTCTAGTCTAGTTTTAGCGGTGCTTAGGCGAAGCCCTACCGGAATTGTTCCACCACCATCGCCGTCGCGCCGTCGCGCCGCCGGAGAACTCTTCTACCTCTCCGCTCCCTCTTGCTGGATCAAGAAGGCGGAGATCGTCATCGAGCTGTACGTGTGCTGAACGTGGAGGTGTCGTCCGTTCGGCGCTAGATCAGAAGGACCGTGATCAGGATCGCGAGACGATTTGTGATTTGATCGCGGGACGGATCGTGATGGGATCGCGGGACGGATCGTGATGGGATCGCGGGACGGATCGTGATTGGATCGCGAGATGGATCATGATGGGATCGCGGGACGCTCGGCGATTTGGATCGCGAAGACGTTCGACTACATCAACCGCGTTTCTTAACGCTTCCCGCTTAGCGATCTACAAGGGTATGTAGATCCACTCTCCCTCTCGTAGATGCTCATCACCATGGATAGATCTTGTGTGTGCGTAGGAAAATTGTTGTTTCCCATGCAACGTTCCTCAACATGGATGCCAACCACTCTCGCGAGAGAGCAAGCAGTCCGCTACTATCAAATCAGTGGTGGGTACAAGAGAAATGGGTTATGGCGGTAGCGGGAAGCTCTCGTGGTACTACATGAGGACCACCGGCGGCTTGTTGTCCCACATCCTCATCTCCAGCATCGACCATGATCTCTTAGGGGGTAAAGTAGAAATTAAGAGTCGAAGCTCTGATAGCAATTGAAAGGACCGATACGGTTGACTAGAGGGGGCAAATACAAATTTTAAGCTGAATTACCAACTTTAGGGATTTGAGGATAAAGTAAGTTATGTAGATATGCAACTAGATGAGCACAACCTATGTGGGAAGCAAGCTCAAGGCAATGTAAGCTAGGCAACAATATAATTAGCAAGCCCATAAGCATACAAATCAAAGTAATATGCGGGAAACGATTAACCACAAGTGTGTCGATGACACATATTTTATCCCAAAGCTCACAATTCCCTAGGGACGTGCTAATCTCCGTTGGAGCAGACAGAAGCCAAAGCTTCGGAACACCACAAAAGGCTCACCATATTCTCCTCGAGTCACCTACGATGGATGGGCCTAAAACCACTCGGGGGTGGTGTTGAAGGCAATCGCCACACCTTTACAAATGTCTCCGGAGAACATCACAAGGAAGGAAGCTTCTGGAGGAACCTCTAACCACCTAGGAGCCCAAGCTCCAAGAGTAACAAGTAGTTGGTGAAGAATCTTGCGGGAACACAAATCGGTTTGGTCAAAGTGTAGATCTGGCCTTGCTCCCTCAACCCCAAAATATCAACAAGTCTAGGTGAAGGGATTGAGATGAAATAGAGTGTTTGGAAATGGTCGCTGCTCTAAGGCTTGAAGATTAGGGTTGGAGGTAGAAGAAGGCCTCTTTATATGGTGCTCCCCTAAATGTGACCATTTCCAATAGTTGGATCCCTTGCACATGGCGTATGCACAGACGAAAATGCTACCATGTGTGCACGGAGGTCCAGGACCCAGCGTGCATGGGGTGTCCAGAGGGTATAGCGCTACTGCGTGCGCAGGAGAGTCCAAACCATGTGCACACGGGTGCCCAGAGCGAAGACCACTAGGCCGTGCGCATGGGATCCAGGATCCCGTGCGCGTTGGGTGATCAACAACTTTTTGGGCACACACACCCCCCTTGGGCACAAATAGGGAACAATAAATGATGCATAAGAGGCGCATTCTTTTTGGCAGGGGTAGGAAGGCTAGTGTTTGAGTTTTGCATGTTCCCACGCCGTCAATGGCCACTGTACCCCTCTTGATGGTGTGGTTATCCTATGACTCAAATAAAACCAAAATGAAACCTTCGAGTCACCGTAAAACCATGCATTTATACTTTTTGAAGTGGAGTTCAACCCTCTACATATAATTCATCCAAGGAACCAATGACCTGAGATAAATCTTAGCAACTGTCATTAGTTCCACCACCAAAAGACCATTTAGAGATAAATGCACTTTCAGCGTCCAAATAACATCATGACCGATCAACAATATGCATCGTGAGTCTATTGTCCAACCAAGGCCCTTACCGTCGGGCCGGGTTACCTCAATATTAAGAATTTCTCCAGAACAACACATTGGAATTAAATTGATGCACCTCATGCCCCCTAAGAAGTTACTTTCGGCTACCGAACTAATCATTATTGTCATCGGCGTTTTGGTGTAGCCTTCCACGCACCCATGCACTTTACCTCCTCCTTGATCGATCGAGGGCATCTGGGTACTTGTGGGGCCTTGGAACGAGAAAGAGACGAGAGATAAATCCATGTGAATTACACATATAAATAACGTTAAATTGAGCAAAGTCAATACCAACAATCTTGTCCAAAATTACATAGAGCTGCAAGGCTATGCCTCAACCCATGGCGTGAGAGGATTACTCACACATCACAATCAAATCACAGATAGAAAACATTGTAGATGTCATTGCATAGATGAATGATTGAATAGAGTCTTACAATGTCATTGTATGCTATGGATCGATTACAAGTATGACAAACTATGGAGATGGAGATGTTCATCGGCAAGCATGGCGGCGGTTGATACGTCCATTTTGCTTAATGTTTTCCTACTTTTATTTATAATTTTTTAGAGTTATATTTCACTTTTTGAGGGGTTCATGGGGAAAATGAGCACGATAACAAAAACTGACAAGTGAGCCCTGAAGTAGGTGCTAACAAAAGAGAGCGGCGAAATGGCTCATGATCTCATTGGCTCCCGCCCGTGAAAAATAAAATCGAAAAAATACTAGAAAATTCAACAAAATCTGATTTTTTTTTCATCGAAGATGTTTGAGTGTGTGATGTCCGTGCCAATTTTCGGTGTGTATGGACATGTGAGTAGTTCTCAGGAAAAAAATGGGGGCGACAAAAAAGTTGTTATTCATGCACTGTTCGGACTGAGTTTTTTTGCTGAGAGTTACTCAGATGTCCGAACACGCTGAAATTGGCACGTACCTCGCGCACTCAAACATCTTCTATGCCAAAAAACCAGGTTTTTTTTAAAAAATTCTACTATTTTTTATTTTACTGTTCACCGGGGTCAGATGAGCTCGAATGTAAAATTGGATATTCTCTAACAAAATGAGTACATTGTGTAAGTTTTCTGTTTCCTCGGATCTATGGACGTACCGTTTTTCTAGCACCAACACATTGCTCACGCTCTAAACATTGCAAACTTATGACTAGATGTCAAATCAAGAATGAATGGTAAAAGCGTGACCCTTTATAAAAAAAATCTGCTGGTCAAAATCACAGAGAAAACATACCACAAAGCATATCAAAGTACTGATGAATCACATCAGCTCGAAATACTCATAATCGGTCTAATACATTGATACATACAACAAATAACAATAATTAACACTGTAACGTAGCCTCGTACATGAATAATAAACAACCTGACATGACATGACACGAATAACTTAACACATCACTCCAACAGCTTCGAAAATAAATGTTTAAATAACAATAAACCATCTTCCAGCCGACTCCAGGATTCAGCAACACAACAAGCAAGCACTCCATGCCACTGCTGACATTTCATTCCTGTCAAAGCTTGGCAACAGGAGAAGCATGAGAGACAGATGATACTTACAGCTATACAATTATGAAACAAGATACAATAGACATGTGCATAGAGCATATACTATCATATCTATATATATTTACTAATTGGATGCATCATTTCCTTAGAAAAACACATAAAAACTCTAATATCATATATCTAGTATATATGTATTAGAATTGAATCTTTGTCCACGTTCAGGGAAGGTTCCGTGTCTTTTTTTTTTTTTGCGGGGTAAACGAGAGTTTCTATTACTTAGCCAGCATCAAGGTCTTGCTTGCACAGGGCTGGGACATCACCTGGTCCGTCCCTAAGCCACACAACAGTGTGTTCCTGAACTCTACCGAAAGTAGCAAGAAAATCACTAACTCTATTTTGCTCACGCCTAGCAAAGGCATCCGTGTCTGTTTGTTGCCCACGTACAATCCTATAGCTTATTTTTGTTTTTTTGCTAATTGTGCATAGTGATAAATTTCTATAAGAAGATGCAAAATAATTGCTTTCACATAGGCTATGTGCGGTCATACATGCACTAGATCCGTTCATAATACTTTTTTAGCAGCGCTCTAGCAAGAACACTACTCTTGTTCTAATTTTCTTTGGACATGTAAGGAATGAAGTTGGATTGGGTATTTAATCGGATAGAAAAGAAAATGAAGTGATCACGGTAGCTACTGTTGAGTTCAGACATATACACTGATTCTCCATCTAGTTTTGTCTACTCCCTCCCATCCAAAGTAAGTGTAGTTCAAACTAGTTCAAAACTGCGACACTTAAGTATAGTGATGCAATGGAATTTCATTGTGTAGCTTAATATACAAGAGGAAGTCTCAGTTTTCTACTAGCTATGCAACCGTGATAGTAAGCAACCATAGTTGCCATAAAAAAATGTCATAACTGTTCACATATTTCAGAGCAAATTTGTTTGTTATGTTATTTAATGGTGTAATGTTGATCATAGCAAACACCACCACCAGTGCTTAGAAGCTTGACCAGCTGCCTCCGGCCGTTCAACATGCAGGTCAATGTTTTGCACTTGATCACATTGTTAAGGAAATTCTAGCATGTCATTTAATTTTGGTATATGCACGTACGATTGTTTTGCATTTGCTATTTCTAAATTAGATTTAGAGTTACTCTTGTCGGTCTGCATGGTTGACTGATGCAAAATATATATTTAAACCGAGGAAGTACCTTGATTTTACTTGAAGTTGTGGAACTGATTAGGCAGCAGCAAGCAGTTCTAGCATGTCATCAATAGTAGGGTCTCCGTCCTAAAATACAATACATGGGATTAGAAACAGCCTATAAACGGTGTAAAAAAAAACGAAATCCCCTGCTTCATGGGAAAAATGAAGTTGATCTGGAACTCTTACATTAAGACCACACCAAAACATAAGTGTCATGTGTACAGTCGGCAGGGAAATAATGGCGCTCGATCCCAACGTAACTGCGGCAATGACTCCAATGACTCTGTTTCCCATAGTAACTGGTCCACCGGACATTCCTTGCTGAAATGCGAAATCCCCTTGTAGGTAGTGAACATTATTTCGAAAGAAGGTGCCGCTGAGAGAAACATAAAAAGCATTGGAGAGAAACATAATTAAAATGCCCAGCTCTAGTAAAGTAAATGATATATATGGTACTGGTATATACTGTAAGTCGTCCAATGCAAGTCAATTGAAATTTAAGTGACTTTTTTACGTACTTGATCTCACCAGGCGCCCTCGCAGGGTTGATGACCGGCGCTCCAAGGACCATGAAATATCCACGACCATATGCCGTCCATGGAAAACTATCAATAGATACATCTGCGAACACCATAGGTCGAAAGGGTCCGTCCACATTAACCAATCGAACTATAGCAAGGTCCACTTCTTCGTCTTGCACTAGCACTTGCCCAATGAACTGTTGGTTTCCCCCCGGGAGCCTAACCCTAACAGTCAGAGCCCCCTTGGACAACATGCTCATTTGTCATTATTAGAACTGTTCTTCGACGGAAATAAGCAACAAAACCGGTGCCAATATGCGCTAATGGAGGATTAATACTGGTAACGACATCTAACAGAAGCACCGACATATCCTTGGATCGGTTGATGTATAGATATAGATAGATAAACTCAAGAACTGCTGCAAGAGGTTGAGGAAAAAAAAGAAAGGTTAATTAACGTGCAGATGGAAGGACTAAACATACATACTTGCCAAGATTAAAGAAACATGAAAGAGCTAGTAGTACAATGTATATATCTCGCCAATGGATGAGCATGAGCTTCATCTCGCGTACGAAACTAGTAGTACAACGGCCGGCCATTGCTTGTGCAAATCAAGCACATGCAAGGATCCAGGTCCACAAATCAGATTCCGTGAGGGCGCTGTGGGATGCAACGCGGATAGGGTTTATGCGAGGGGCTCGACGATAGTACTAATGCTGAATGAGAATGCCCGGAGGAGGCCGGCGTGCTAATTAAGAGAAGCAGCTCATAATAAATCTAGAGGCGGCAAAATCGTCCAAACATCCATTCTGGAGTACGTACTTCTCCTATGCTAGCGACCAGAAAAACTGAAAAAAGTACTACGACTAGTACTTCTCCTATGCTTATCTTTCAATCAGAAACCAAGTATTTCCTCAGGAAGGAGCGGGCGGAGGGATCATACCTTCCACTCCCGGTACTATCGGACGGAGCGTGCAAGAAGAGGCGGAGCGAGTGGCACTGGGCGGTGTCTCGTCTTTGTCGGTGGGACTCACTTGACGACGGAGACGAAGGCCAGGCCAGGAGCTCGTCCACACTCCACAGTCCACACCCAGGGAGCGCTATGGTGAGAAAAAAGAGGATAGGGCCTAGGGCGGCCCCGTGGCGTGGTGAGAAGAAAGAGGCGCTGCTGTGATGCAGCCAGGGGAAAAGTGAAGGAGGAACAATAGGCTGAGTGTGTTGGATGATGCTTTTGTACCGATCGATCCATCGATGCTAGTAGATACAACTCGATCTGTGTGTCACGATAATTCTTTCTTGCAGAAGTTTTATGACGATAATCGAGATTGTGTGTCTAAAATAGAATTACTTTATATCTAAATTGGAGCCATTTGGATTGTAAGTTATGTGTTGCAAGGAATATTTGTTCGACTATGCTAACAAAACAATTGCTTGCATTACGTAGAAAATGATACAAGCACCGCTTACACCCTTCTATAATTTAGAAACATTATCCCCCGCACCGAAATTTAAAATGACGAGATAGACTACATTATTACCAGCGCTTATACATAATCATAATTAAAAGCTACATTTCTATGAAAAAATAAAATAAAGAAGCTACGCTAGCCGAGACTCTCTATACTTATTAGCCAGATCCCACACCAGGTTTTCCAGGCGGAACAGTTCCGGGATCGTATGAATATGCTTGTTCGAGATCTTGTTGTTTGAACTATAACGCTTCAATATTTAGTTATATGATATTTTCCTCAACTACTGAACCTAAATTAGAAGTTAGGACAGAACATTTTTTGGAGTAGCATGCAGAAATATTCTCTTTAGGAGCAAATATAAACCGTGATGTGTAAAGGCTAGATCAAAGCATATAATTACACAATTCAAGATTCAGTATGTTCACATTTTGTTCCCTAAAGCGTGTTCTTGGAAAAAAAAAATCTTCCCATTATTTTTTCTTTAAAACATGAATTGCATGGCTTTTTTCTATTTTTTTCCTTTTTCTAATTTTTTTCTTTCTTTTGGTATAATATTAATTGTTTGCTACTTTTTTTATTGAGATTAGTTAGATTCTTCATTTCTGACATCATAATAGTCTGGACCACACCAAGATCCAAGGTGGAGACATTTTAGTACGTGTGAACAAACGCTGTGTATTTGCTTTCATGTTGTTTTAAGTTGTGTTTTTTGAAATATACCCCCAACCTTTCCATTTTATTAAAAAAAACCCAACATGAAAAACAGTTTTCCGAGTACATGTTCAAGCAATTAATATAACATTGTATTCTTTTTTAGACTTTTATTAATTGCAAGGCACATATCAACGCTCGAAAGGACCCCTCGTGTGGTGAATTTGTTTTTGAAAAAAATGACCATGGACTTAAAGTTTAACACAAAATGACCCCTTTTGAAATCTTAACTAAATCTGACCCTTTCATGCAACGCTAAACACCCTGCCGTTTCTACCGCACCGTGAAATGTCACGGTAAACAAAGTTTCCACCCTGACTCACCTGCCGTCGGTCTATGCTGACCATGCGGGGACGTTGGCCGATGGTGTTGATGCCCTAGATGAAACGACAGGGCCTCACATCATTCACCTCCGAAGATGTAAGTAGCAACCGGTGGATTTGTTCGTGAAAGTCCGCCCCCTTTACATCCCTTGAGGTAATCCCTCTCATCTCCCACAATTTGGTTGGTTAGAATATTATTTGGTCGCATGTTATTTACTTTGGGCAAACCCTAGTTTTAGGGATTGCTCCTAAATCCGTTGTTGGAGTGATGAAATGGTGGTTAGAATGATGCTTCTTGATTAGTTATTTGGTTAGAATGATGTTGGAATTGTGTTTCTCCCACGATTTGGTTGATTGGAACTGTGTTATTTGGTTAGAATGATGTTGTGATATCTAAGCACATTGGTAGTTATACATTCGTGATTTGTTGACATGGATGAACTAGGGTTAGGGTTTATGTTAGAGGGAAGAAGATATGTGTAATGTCATGGTTTATTTTAGATAGTTTTTCTATTGATGATATATCCTCGATCGTGATGTGCTTTAGATAACGCGATACATTTTTCATGATGCATCGTGTTTCTTTTCATTGTTTTTTTTTTGAAAAGGAGGAACGGAGCTCCCGGCCTCTGCATCAATTGATGCATGCAGGCATAATTTTCATTGTTTTTTAGATGGCGAGATTCGTTAAAGTTCATTATGTGGACAAAGCGACATTTTTTTAGTTAAAAAAATGCCGATGCTTGTTAGAACCACAGTAACTATGTGTAATCCTATATCGTATGGTGTATGTGTCCTATGTGATGATCTATGCTGCATGGACATTTCCCTTATGAGCTGCTGTTGCACGCTAGATAACGGTGTGTTCTTGAGGTACCATTACAGATGGTGCAAGTCCTTGAGATCCAGACGCAGGAGCTGCTCGGGGAAGCTAGGAAGAAGCAAGAGAATGGTGTCCGGCGGGTGGAGCGCGTGCGGTTGAGCTCTTCACCTCTTTGCTCTCCTCTGGTACTACGTGCCTGTGTCTTGCAGAAGGACTGACACCTCTGCCCTCTGGCCCTCTCTCTCTCCCTCTGGCCCTCTCTCTCTCTCTCTCTCTCTCTCTCTCTCTCTCTCTCTCTCTCTCTCTCTCTCTCTCTCTCTCTCTCTCTCTCTCTCTCTCTCTCTCTCTCTCTCTCTCTCTCTCTCTCTCTCTCTCTCTCTCTCTCTCTCTCTCTCTCTCTCTTTGGGCATTCATCATGCTTCGCTTGCCTTGCTCCAAGCCAATGACTACCTGCCGGAGTCAGTAGGCCGAGTAGTGAGCATACAAGATCAACAATCCACTCCAGGATCGACACGTTGGCCTCCTGCTGCGGTGGCAGCGACCAGAGAAAAGACCAACGAGTTATCGCTGCTTGACCTGACGTGCTGCTCTCATCCAACGCATGCGGTGAGTACTGCACACGCAAGCAACTCGATGACGGACGTTGGCCAGTGCTTGCTCGTGAGTTTTGGCGCCGTATTGATTCGTTTGTTTCGTATGCCACTGAATAAATTTGGGGACACATATGCCATTGAATCAATTTAGGGATGCATATGTCGTTGAATATATTTGTTTCATACAAGTGATATCATGATTCAATTTAAGAAGCTGTCATGACGGACATGTTCAATGACGGTCAAGAGCCTATGCATTATGACTTGGGGGATATCAACTCTCCTTCGTATGATGTTGGCCAAACATCGGTCACTTGTAACCAAAAAGAAGAAGAAGATAACCAAGGCAAGAGGTCTGACATTCTCAAGCAGAGAGGATGTTTTGTCATGTGAAGCTTAGTTGGCCACAAGTATTGACACGATATGTGGAACCGAGCAAAAGGAAAGCAAGCATTGCAAAAAAAAATCCACATGCATTGCCATGTACATAAGGATTATGGGGAGCCGGACACTATCCATAGCACCCGCAGTGAGGCCTCTCTCTAACATAGATGGTCCATCATCCAAGAGAGCTTGAACAATTTTTGTGGCCACTATTCTTCCGTGGTTGGTCGTAACCAAAGTGGTGTTAGAATCAAGTCATGTAAGTTGAGTTGCTTCATTTTGTCATCATTTGCATGGCTAGCTTTGTTTGTTGCATTCTCACAAGTGATTCTTGTTTGCTAGATGAGGTTGACGACCATTTTGTACGTACAAACCGAGGGGAAGGCGTTCACTATGTCATTGTTGGTTGAAATTGAATGAAGAAACTTCGGTCGGTGATAAGCATACTCAGGAGCGGCATAAAAAGCACCTTAGAAAGTCAGATCTTTGTAACAAAGTTCCACCATACCGTCGAGATCAAAACTTCAAAATTAGAAAGGTTCAACATGATCGTGCAGTAATCAGAGCTCTCTAATCACTCTGCACATAAGTGCAATGCTGCATATCACCATATGCACTAATCATACCTGCATCTACTCATAAATTTGCTCATGATGCCACTATAGGAAAACATGTTACAGAACAAAAAAATTGTGATGCACGACCACACCCAGGAACACTATGAAGATAGTGGGTAACAATCAAATGCATCAACTAGCAGAGTAGCGGAAGCAGCGACAATCCCCGCAGCTAGGTTATACCTCCCACCCGCGAGAGTTTCTTCGGAATGACCCGATCAACTAATTCTTTGGGAGTACATTTATATGCATGTTTGTAAGAAGAATTAGGGAGAACATTTTTAGGGAGGGACATTCACGCTAGGGGCATCTCTAAGGCTACACCTCAAAATGACACCCTCATATGTCTGCATATACATCCGGATATGTCTGTAAACAGCCAGGAAGACACATGCCATCCAATGCTAACCCCCAAATTTTCCCATTTGAAACTCAAATTTTAGACGAAATTTAAGCTAGTTGGCTATATAATAACATGGAAATTTGACAAAATTTAAGTAGTTCTAAAAACTAGATGAACGCATTACATAACTTGTCTAGTGTAGTCGACGCGGTCAACTAAAGTTCTGGTATTGTCACACACTGACACTGGACACGCAGAGTAACACAGAGCATCGCTGCACACGTCTTTATTTAATGTCCTGTCCTAGCACTAGCCCATGGGGCGAAAGATGCGCTGCATGGCTACGCACGCTACGTCCAATTTTCCGGCCGGTAACATGGAATCCCAAAACCCAAAGCCAACCAGCGACTCAAGTAAAGAGCCACAGTCCAAGCACTACAGTGCAAGCAAGCAGACGCACATACTAGGTCAGGTCAGGCGGAGATGTGAGCAGGGATTCGCTACCTTTTCTCTGATCGCTGCACTCATCATGGCCTGTGCGTGCCACCGCAGATGGGATGCCCATGTCCACGTGTCCACCTTGGAATGGATTGTTATCATGTCTGTGAATTAAGGATTGGCTCCTCGTCTCTAGATCATCTCTCACCATACATCGATGCATGGAATGGATCCACTGCATGCAGACTTTGGACGAGCATGATCCTTTAGCTCGCTTTCCCTCTTCAGCGCGTACGGCAATGTACACAAGTTCTCTTCAGGCCGGAACAACGACCAATTTCGCCTCTGCCCATCTGGAGAAAAGAAGGAAAATAAAACAAGGTGGAAGAAAATTTTAAAAGCAGAGTCAATTTATAAAATGGTATAAAAAATTAATTCGTAAAAAAAAGTTTCAAGGAATTTTAGGAAAATAACGAGTTTGAAAAAATGTTAGTGAAACAAAATATCTTCATGAATTGAAGTAAATGTTCATGGATTAAAAAAAAACTTATTGAATATAAAAAATGTTCAAGAATTAAGCTCGTGAATTTGAAAAACTCTTGAAGAAAAGTTCAAAAAGTGTTGGCGAATCAAAAAAATGTTATGACTTAATAATAATGCTCTAGAATTGAAGAAAAGTGCAACAATTTAAATTATATAATTATAATATATAATATTATTCATGTTTATCTAAAACTGAATTTTAAAAAATATTACCGAACTTTTAATAATTCCAAAAAGGGAAACTGTACACAAAATACCGAATTGTTTGTGAATTTCAATATTTTTATTCTGAATTTATAATAAATCACGAAATGAAATAAGGAAATTAAATAAAAATAAAGAAAAATAAAAACCAAAAGAAAAAACAGTAAAGAAAATGAACAATAACCAAACAAACTAGAACCTTCCTAAACCGAAAGAAGAAACAATAGCAAACCCGAGCGGGCTAACCCATGTACGCGCGGGCGAGGGGTGGGTGTTTCCTAAATGGCGTCCATGGCGCCCGTTCCTTCCTTATTTACAAATGGTGCACACCACCTCATCACGTTGGGCCGACACATTTTTTTCTGCTTTCTAAAGAGGTAATTGCACTAGTGGTGCTTGAACTTGCTACGAATGTTCATTTTAGTGTCTGAATTTGTAAAATAAACTGATCTGGTTCTAAAACTTGGCATAGACTTGTAATACGGTGCTAGTTCCATCCATAGACGCAAAGTGTGCTGACAAGGCACCGAATATGGCTAACGTGGCACTCGGGCCCACCATTAGCGACGAATCAAAATTGACTTGAATGATATATGTCTCTATGATTTTTGAGTCCTGCCTGTCATACAAAAGAAAAATTAACGTTATAAAATGCACCTAAACGGGATCGAACCAGAGACCTGACGCCCCCGAGCTGAGATTCCACCCCGCCACGCGCGAGTTTAGTGATCGACACGATAACCACCCGACCACCTCACACGGTGTGATTATATACATGTTTCCCCGTCATTTCTTCTTTCCTTATTTTATTTTTTTATTTTTCTCTGTCTTTTCACTTTTTTTTTCAAATTTGCGAAGTTTTTTTCAAATAGAACATTTTTCAAAAGTCCATGAACTTTTTCTGAAACTCGTGAACTTTTTCAAATCAATGAAAATTTTCAAATTCGTATTTTTTTCAAAATCTAGCAATTTGTTTAAAATTTAATATTTCTTTTTCAAATAGATGAACATTTATCCAGATTAGATTACGTTTTTTAAATTGGTGTTTTCTTTTCAAAGTTGATGAACTATTTTTCAAACTGGTTTTTTCTCTTCAAAGTTGATGAACCTTTTTTCAAATTGATGATTTTTTTTCCAAATCGGTAATTTTTTCTTGCAAATTGATGATTCCTTTTCAAATTTGTGAGTTTTCTTTCCAAAATTTGTGATAAAATGGATGAACCTTTTGAAATTCGGTGATTTTTTTTCGAAATTGATAAATTTCTCATATTTGTGAACTTTTTTCAAAATCTATGAATATTTTTGAATTCAAGATTTCTATTCCATTTTTCAATAAATATATTGGATTTGTACCTTTTTGTATTTTTTTCAAAATTTATTGTTTGATTAGTCAAGTGGTCAACGATCAACCCCGATCAATCGTTGACCGACGAAACCGAAATGAAAATAAGGAAACTGATGCGTAGGAAGAAGTCAAGAGAGGATCGAACTCTACTAGGCCGCAGCCCGCTTGGAGTCGCGCGTGAGCGTTGGCTCACGTTACTGACGCCAAGGCACCCTATAGGAGCACCTAGGCAGAGCACGTTTTTCCGTCAAAAGAAGAAAAGAAAAGGCAGAGCACCTTTGCTGTATGTGCCCCGCCCCCGTGCGAGAAATAGGACTTGCCCAAGCAAACCCACGCCGACAGATCATTTGGTTAGTGACTGAACTATAAGGGCATTTTCAACACCGTCCATGAAATTGGACAACCAATCATCCGAGAGCATGTCCGCGGTAGTGGAGCCAATCATCCAACTTGGTGCACCTCTAATCTTTGTCCAATGAAGAGAGAAGAGAGAAGGGAGTTAGAGGAAAAAGTGGGTTTGTGGTGGGTCGATGGGTTTTCCATACTATGTTGAACTCAAAAAAAGAGAGAGGATGGATCGTTCGGTCCAAACATTTAGAAGTGACCTGTTGTACCCCGTTGGAGATGGCCTGAGATTAGATGGGGGGGGGGGGTCTACACTTCTGAATTTCTTTATTTTCTTTTATTACTATTGAATATGAGTATGTTTCCATTTCTATTGTATATTTTACTCTATTTATTGTAACACTAAACAAATACTCCTGTTTATATTAACTATCACATGATATTATTTTACCTAAGTGACAGTTTTATTGAAATCTAACGCACTAGTTAAATACGATGACGATAATTTCCATGTTTTGTTTCAGGTAGTTATTCTCTTTCTCAAAATGTTCTTTTATATAGAATTTCGGTATTTTTTTGTACTCTAAAGTTTGCCCCACCTCAAATTTTACCCGAATGATAAGTGCCACACGTCAGGTACGTGGCACTCCGGCCCTAACATTTCTTGATAGCAATTCTAGTCACGCAAGGATGGTAATTTTCAGTGACACACAACAAGTTTCTATCAAAAATAAACTGCAGCACGAAAGTTGCCATGCTTGGCAACTAAATTTGCCATCCCGACGTCATTAAACTTGCCATCCCGACGTCATTAAACTTGCCATGTAAACGAACAATAGAACAATAACACCACTCCTATGACACTGCGCAAACGATTTTACTCCACGGGCGATCCCTTGGGAAACAAATATAGTTAGAAATACACTGACATGTATGTTGTGAATACAAAAATGCTACATATCTCGATGTGGAGTTGGCGTCAGAGGTAATGAGCTACCAATAGCCCGTCCACCGAAACTCTTTTTCGCAAGTGGCACCGTTTTCTGTTTTGGTGATTCCAGGTACGCATCCATTGAGTTTTGAGGGGATGTGGTCTTGTTTTTGCATTGTGCTTTGTTTTCTATCTTTGCTTTTTAGAGAAAAGAACATGCAAACTCTAGTGACTTTGTCGGACGAATTTACATCTCAACGCTCCATTTGCAGACCAAAAAAATACATGGTGTATCTAATCTCGAGCACAAATGTATCCACAAGGATAGTAATTTTAGAAAAATAGTAAAAAATATATAAAATATATTTTTAATGTATGAACATCAAAAAAATTCTAACAACCTGCAAAATTTCACTTGGAAAAGACATCTGTGAAGGCCTGTACAAAAAACAAAATTCGTGACTCAGAAAAGACACATTTTGGAACACTTCTTTTGTTTTTTGCACACACCTCTACATGTCTTTCGGAGCGAAGTTTTGCAGGTTCCTTTTGCCTCAAATCCAGTTTTGAACTAATCCTAGTTCAAAACTGTGACACTTATTTTGGATTGGAGGGAGTAGAAAACTTGTTGGTACTCATCCATAAGAAAATTAAGATTTTTTTTTTGTTTTTGTTTTTTTTTTGAAAATTTACTGTTCTTGCGGATGCATTTGTGCTCAAGATTAGAGTAACACTTTCGACAAAAAAACTGCAATATTACGGGATGCTAACACATAAGAAAAGGAAATCAAACAGGTAACCTATGATCCACATTGAACAAGTGGAGTTGTGCTTTACATCAAAAGTTCTAGCTGGATCTTTGCAGGGGCTTTGAGCACTACAATGGCGGAGAATGTGAACATGAATAAACCCGTGAATTTTTCTCGTTTCGTACATAGTCAAGTCATCCATATGCATCACCGTATGCGTCTAAACGTGAGCATTAACAATTGTTACCTTGAAAAATAAAATAGTGTAATAATGCTTCGGCAATATATATGAGTATCGATGTAGACAGCTGAAATTGTCAACTCCCAAACTATTTGCAAAGTCATTCCATTATTAATTTTATTAAGGGAGTCTTTGCATTATTGTTGCTTGTATGACCAACGCTCTAAAGTCTAAACTCTCTTAAGGAATGTAAGACTGCAATTATTGTTTCTGGTACATTAATTTCTTTCCGGTAGAGCAAACTCAATCCCTGCGATTCCATTTGCAAAATCGATGGATTGCTCAGCTCTTGCCTGCTCCGTCACGGTCCTGATCCTTGCATTCCTGCCCTTGCGTGCGTCCGACGACCGGCTTGTCCCCGGCAAGCCACTCTTCCCCGGAGCCACCATCGTGTCCGACGGCGGTGACTTCGCATTGGGATTCTTCGCCCCGTCCAGCTCAGCTCCGGCCAACCTGCACCTTGGCATCTGGTACAACGGCGTCCCTGAGCTCACCGTGGTGTGGGTCGCCAACCGGAAAACTCCGGTCACCAACAGCACAGCACCCAATCTCTCCCTCACCAACACCTCCGACCTTGTTCTCTCCGACGGTAATGGCAGCGACCGTGTCGTTTGGACGACGAGCGAGGCCGCTGCCCCGAACTCCCCTTTTTCAGAGGCAGTGCTTCTCAACACCGGCAACCTCGTCGTCCGGTCGCCAGATGGCATTACGTTGTGGCAGAGCTTTGACTACCCGACCGACACGATGCTGCCGGGCATGAAGATGGTTATCAAGCACGGTACGCGTGCTGGTGAGTGCCTGGTGTCCTGGAAGGGCCCCGGCGACCCATCGCCGGGGAACTTCTCCTACGGCAGCGACCTGGCCACGTTCCCCCAGATATTCCTCTGGGAAGGCACGCGCCCGGTGTACCGTAGCACGCCGTGGACGGGGTACATGGTGAAGAGCGAGTACCAGTTCCAGACGACCAACACCAGCTCCATCATCATCTACCTCGCCGTCGTCAACGACGACGACGAGAGCTACACAGTCTACACCGTCTCGGACGGCGCTTGGCTCACCAGGTTCGCGCTGACCTACTCCGGCGAGCTCCAAATCCGGAGCTGGAACGCCAGCTCGTCAGCCAGCTGGGCCGTCCTCGGGCAGTGGCCGCCATACCAGTGCGACATCTACGGGTATTGTGGCCCCAACGGCTACTGCGACGACACGGAACTGCCCGTGCCGACATGCAGGTGCCTCAACGGCTTTGAGTCAGCAAGAACGGAGGAGTGGACCAGCGGGAGGTTCTCCGACGGGTGCCGTCGGAAGGAGGCGGTGAGTGGGTGCGGTGCCGGTGACGGTTTCTTGGCGTTGCCGGGGATGAAACCGCCGGATGGTTTTGCGCTCGTGGCGAACAGGACGCTGGAGGGGTGCGCGGCGGAGTGCGGCCGCAACTGCTCCTGTGTGGCGTAAGCTTACGCCAACTTGACCAGCGGCGCATCCAGCGGAGACATGACGAGGTGCTTAGTTTGGGGCTTTGGGCCGGGGAGTTAGTTGACACCGGGAAGATGGGCGCAAGCCCCGCCAGCGACACGCTCTATCTCCGGCTTGCAGGATTGGATGCTCCAGCTGGTACCACCTATAGATCTCTCTGTTAATTCTTTCAAATTTTAAAATTGGCAATTCGTATATGCAAATGCAAGTACATTATTTTATGCTAATGTCATGCTTGTGCATGCACAGGTAGAAGGACAAAGAGCAATGCAATGACGATTATACTGACGGCCCTAGGAAGCAGTGTGGTGATACTCATGTGCACTTTTCTTGCATGGTTGAAATTCAAAGGTACGTTATTTTACATTTCCAAGGGAAATATGTATGCCTATACTACTACTGCTTACTTAGAGCATCTCCAACAGACGCCCAAAAACTGCTCCACGCACTAAAATCTGTTTTTTTCGGCGCCGGACAGCTCCAGTAGATGCTGTAAAATAGTGGGCGCGCAAAAAAGTTTTGGGCACGCACTAAAAAGCGCTATCGCACGCAGCATATTTGGGGCGTCGGATCGCGCACGCTTCATAATTTGCACCACGTGTTTTGTTGGACGCACATTTTTGGGCATTAATGTTAGCTCCGGCACGCTCGCGAAACTTTTGTGCGCCTGTTGGAGATGCTCTTAGTCCTTGCGCCCCATAAATATACATATTTAGAGCGACTGGCCTTGATATGTACTCCCTACATTTCATAATGCAGTTTTTTTTTTCGAAAGTCAAACTTTACCAAATTTGATCGCTTTTTTAGAATCATATTTACATATAGAATACCAAATTCATATCACCGGGTACTTAGTGAGACATATTTTCTCAATTGTATATGTGTGGTATTGTAGATACAGATAATTTTATTTCTAAACATGGTCAAACTTTATAAAGTTTGACTTAAACAATTTAGGCATTCATTATGAAAGGGAGATATTACTTTTTAAACCTACAATTTGGCCATCGTGGGGTACAATATTTCTGGCATCACCTTTGCTTCTATCCCACTCTCCAAGTTTGTCTTGGCATCCGCTTTTAGAATACACATGGCCAAATGGCTAGGTACGTAAGATGTGTTGATTTTTCAAACATGTGGACCGCATTTTTATATGTTGGGTGATCAAGGCATTGTAAATTATATCGTTTGCCGTGACAACTGAAGTGCCTCGGTCCCTTGGGGGCGTCTTTCTTGGAGGTGTACGCGGGCTCGAGGGACAAGTGGACGACGTCTTTGGTGGAGCGGTGCTTCATCATACACATTGATGGTGACAGATCTCGATGGCATGGCGCCCTGGAGATTAGGCGTCTGATGTGCGATGATGGACTCGTGCAGGAGGGTGACGCTGTCTGGCGTCGTGGTGGCGTCGACGGCAGCTAGACCAGGCAATGTTGATGCAACAGTACAACTCTGAAGATGGATTGGTGGCAGGTGGCGGCGGCGGCCTCTGAGTGTGCGCCGGACCGGTGGGTGCCCCATACCCGGCAGGCGTCCTGGTTGGGGCCTCAGGTCTTAGATGTTAGGTTTCGCTGCGAGGTCTGTTTGGTATTAGGCCCAGACTATCAGCATCCCTTCATCAACTGAATAGGGGTAGCGACAGATGTTGTCTAGACGGTGGCTTTAGTCTTACTGTTGTATTACTTTGTAAGGTCTTGTGTGAATAATTTATAAAGTGGCTGCATGCATCGTTCAGATGCAGAGGCCGGGGGTCTTCCTCCTTTTCGAAAAAAAAACTGAAGTGCCTCGGGGGCTATTTGCTTTTGTTATCTGGGTTTGCGCGGGTATAATGGACAAACAACAATAGTTCAAGTGGTCAACTGGAACTCTTTTTAATTTTGTATATCCACAATGTTATACTCATCTCATTATACAATTTTGGCAGCAGGCAAGAACATGAAGTGGGAAAAACATAAGAAGGTCAAGTCGGACGATGGTTCTAATAACCTTGAGTTTCCCTTTGTAAGATTTCATGAGATTGCTCAGGCGACACATAATTTCTCCGAGACATGTATGATTGGACAAGGAGTCTTTGGCAAAGTTTACAAGGTAATTTGTTTAACGTAGTTTCCTCTTATTCATTCCAAAGTTGAACACCTAGTTGATTTGTTCATATGATGAACTGAAATTTATGAGTTTCCTTACAATTATGCAGGGAACACTAGGTGGTCAACAAATTGCTGTCAAAAGGCTAAGTAGGGATTCTCAACAAGGGACAATTGAATTCACAAATGAAGTAGCACTTATTGCCAAATTGCAACACCGTAATTTGGTTCGACTACTTGGATGTTGTGGCGAGGGAGATGAAAAGTTGTTGATCTATGAGTACTTGCCTAATAAAAGCTTAGATGACACACTTTTCGGTATAATTCAGACACACTACAATATCCTCGCATAACTCTATTTCCTTTTCTTACATTCAATTTATTTTGTAGACGATTCAAAAAAACGGTTGCTAGACTGGACGACGAGGATTAATATAGTCAAAGGCATTTCAAGGGGGCTTCTTTATCTCCACCAAGATTCAAGATTGACTATAATTCATAGAGACCTCAAAGCCGGAAATGTTTTGCTAGATGCACAGATGAAACCCAAGATAGAAGATTTTGGTATGGCGAGGCTCTTTGGCGATAACCAAGAAAATGCAAACACTCAACGTGTTGTCGGAACATAGTAAGTAACTATACAACTAGTGGCTCATATAAACTTGTGGTTATACTCAAATTCAGTTTCAGTAACTCTTGTAAGTAAAAATAATCAAGCAGCGGCTACATGGCTCCTGAGTATGCAATGGAAGGTGTCTTCTCTACCAAGTCGGACATCTATAGCTTTGGTGTGTTACTGCTAGAGATTGTTACTGGTATAAAGAGAAGCTCTACCATTCACACCATGGGCTTTTCTAGTCTCATAGACTATGTAAGTACATGCATACTTTCTCTACAATTCTAATTTTGGAAAAGTTTGCGGACTTTCTTAAAGGAAAATATTCTCGCAAGTGAAATGATAGATTCTGTTGTTTCAGTCCTGGAATATGTGGAAGGAAGGGAAGACAAAGGATTTAGCTGATTCGTCTATCATCGATACTTGTTCACTAGATGAAGTTTCCCTTTGCATCCATGTAGCACTACTGTGTGTTCAGGAAAACCCAGATGATAGGCCATTGATGATGTCATCAGTTATGACCGCCCTAGAGAATGGAAGTACCATGCTTCCCACTCCCAATCGCCCTGCCTATCTTGTGCGACGAAACACTGAATTAGACCAATTCAGAAATAACATTGAGAACTCTGTGAATTCTTTATCCGTTACTGAAATGGACGGCCGGTGAAACAATTTGTTATTTTATGTATCAATTGTAGATGTGTGAGTGAAGTGTATATGGATAGTTGTTGCCATTTACCTTATCAGTAAAAGAAAATCTTGGCTGACAAAATGACAGTGCATCATTTTTTGTTTGGAGTTCATTGTATTTGTCTTGTTTACCATTTCAGTTTGCTAGAATATAGACAAATCTTAGGATCTTATATGTGGACATCTAACAAAGATAGAGAAGTAGCTGAACTAAGTGAATAGGTGGAGACACCATTTACCCATTTCTGCAATTTAAATACTACATGTTAAAAAACTACGAGTATGTCATGGTCGCATAAGATACACACATGCATCATTGTTTGATGTTGGTGTGTCAATAGTTTTCTCCCTTAAATTAGACTAGTAATTGTGTACATGCACAAACGTCCAGTTTGACAACAATATTATTTACAAGATTAACCGTAATTAATGTTGTTTAATACAAATAATGTCCTTTTCAGATAATGGTTTATGCAATTAAAATATTTTCAAATTATTGATGATGTGATGGATACATAATTGGAGTTGGATATATAGGTGATTGGATGACTCGGGTCATTGCGATTCATCAAACTCGTCCTTTATAAGTAGTGGTAGATTGGTTTTCACCTTGAAAAAAAGATAGAAGTTTCCTCTCCAGATGGTGTTTAGCTAAATGTTCTTTCTTCTGAAATCCGTGGGTATCGTCTCATTGCAATTTGTCTATCTGCCCCCTCCCCCAACTCAAGCAATCTTTGAGCCTCTGATATGGGTTGCCCCAATCAAATAAAGTAATTTCGAACTCCAAAATAAGAGCAAGAGTAATTTAGAGCTTATATTTAGTCTTGGATTATGTCACAATTTTAGAAAACTACAGACGTAACAAGAGACACTAGAAAAAAAAATCAAATGATCCTTCATGGAATTTGGATGACAGTCTCAGGAACGTCACGGATATGGTTCCACATATATCCGATGATCCCAATATTCTCATCATGCATCTGTGATAGGTTTAATAGCACCAGAAGCGAGTGACAACTCTATAACGAAATGTTCCACGTCCATCATGGGATAGAAATGAACAAAGTCATGGATTATTGTAGTGCATTCCGTGGTATAGTAACATGACTGTAAAAGGTTAAATTTCGAATAAATAAAATGTTGGAGCTAAAAATTTATGGATAGAAATGAAAACCGGCACATCGAACTCAACAAAAGCACAACAAACCGTCCCATATATATAGTGTGTTTCGTTCACATGTTTGTTTTTGCAGGTGGTGTTTCATTCACATGTTGATGATCGATGTGCTCAAAAGACAATCATGGCCGAATTTATTCTTTATGCAGATCAGAGAGAAAAAAAAAACAATAGTTACATGGTGTGACACCCGTTCAAGCAATGATGCAAAAAATTACACATGCACACGCTCAAACCGTTATTCAACAAATCATATGCGTGCATGCAAAAATTCAACCAGCTCAACTAGCTAGCACACCATGGAAACAGACATCGAGTCTTTGATTTATTACCACTCGATCCTATAAAAACTGCCTGCCGCGACCTGGAACCATATACCCATCGATCACCTGCAGCACCGCCTGGTTTTACTGGGCTGATGGATGTGAAAGGCCGCTGCGCACCGGCGACCAGAGGGCATGGTCGGAGCCAGTGGGCGGCGGCGTGACAAGTAGCGGCACCTTGAGGTCATGTCCGCGGCAAAATCTAGGTCAGTGAGGCGCACAGCTCGCCACTCACGATGAACAGAGGTACTGTCTGTGGGACACAACCCAACATGAGCTGCCTGACTTGGACACGGTGGAGCCGAAGGAGGCGCCTGGTCGAGGGGTGTGGACTCAGATAGTGACGATGGCTTCCGCGGTGTTGGCGGAGGGGCACAAGGGAGCGGAGGGAACTCGTACATGGCTGGCAGCCTTTGCGGAGCAGGAATCGTCGACACCAGAGGTGGAGATGCCGACGATCCTGCAGTATCTCCTCCTTCTTCCTCAAACAGACCGCAACCATTCCGACGACGGAGATTGGCTCCTCCTCTCCTTGACCGCATCGGGATCAAGCCGCCCTTAGCCTTCAGTTTCACACTGAAGCACTCTAGTCCGCCCCCCCTTCTTTTTCTTCCTACCTCCACGCATGAAATTCCTAGGGGATATATCATCCTCCTCGTCGTAGTAAAATTGCAACCCATTGTCAACTTCTACATCATTAGAGCATGGTGGTGTCGTACGCGCTGGGACCGCTGCTTTCACGGGCAGCGGGAACTCGGACCGTGTTGGCGGCCACAGTGGAGCAGGACTTTGTCGTCGGAGGCGAACGTTTCCATTTCCGCCGCCATCTTTCCACCTTCCGGTCTATGCGGCTCGAGTCGTACCCCTTCCCGCCATCGACGACCACCTCCTCGAGACCCGCCGCGTCGCGCGCCAAGAACCTGATAAGCCGGACCTGGAAGCACATGAGCTCCTCCGCGTCGAACTCCACCACCACCCTCTTCAACGAACCCTTTAAGCAGTCCAAATCACGACCGCAGTGTTGGTAACATAAATCCAAATTCTCGCAGCACTCCTCTTCGTCATCGTCGTAGCCGGTGTTGTTAATGGATCTGCACGGCGTAAGGTCCGCCCTGGCAGCCATCTGGTCAGCCGGGTCGGAGGCTTCCGCTAGGTACTCCCGCCAGCGGAACCTGAGATGGAGGTGGCGCACAACCGGGCAGTTGCGCAACAGGTTCTCGACGGCGTTGGCCGCTTTGCTGTGGTTGACGATGCACCCGCAGAGCTCTTCGATCTCCAGCCGCTCGAGTTTGTGGAACTGCGACAAGCCATACCCTGCGAGGTCACTGATGGAGTACATCGTGAGAGTGAGGACCCTCACGTGGCACACAACCATGAGCATGGAACGACGCAGCCCCCCTGCCACCAACCCGGAGTGCAGCGCGAGGTGAACCTGCTCCAGGTCCGGCGGCGCAGCCCACGACTTGAAGGTGAAGGATGTGTAGCTACCGGAGGAGTCCCCGAAGGTGTGGACCTGCGAAAAGCTGAGGCGGCGAAGGCGCGGCGCGTCGAGCTCCACCCTGCACATGTAGAAGTCGACGTTGTCCATGCTCAACATGTGGCAGTTGGCCATGGTGATGACGGTGGCCGCCGGGCAGCAGAGGCAGTACATGTACAGGTAATCTGAGAAGCTCACAGCCTCGAGCCTCAGGTGATCGAGCTTCGGCGCGGCGAAGACCATTTCTTGAAGCGTGGCGAACTCTGTGCGGCACCGCTGCAGCTGCAGCGC
Organism: Elymus sibiricus; assembly: GCA_039707655.1. Lineage (NCBI taxonomy): Eukaryota > Viridiplantae > Streptophyta > Magnoliopsida > Poales > Poaceae > Elymus > Elymus sibiricus. Next base: position 380,861,371 of record CM077671.1, read on the forward strand.
CTCCAGGCTCGGGAACGTGATGCGCCGTCCGCCCTCCTCGGACCTCCGTAGACGGGGTGTCCTCCTCCTCTGACTCCTCGGATGAAGGCAACGGGGAGAGGATGCAGACGGTGAGATCGAGGACCCGGAGCCCGGCGTAGGGCAGCCAGACGAGGGACAGATCGTAGTACGTCCACCGCGGCGGGGCAGCGCGGATGTAGTGCGGCCAGCAACTGTACTCTAGGCACTCGAGCCGGATCTCCTCGACGCTGGCAGCGTCCTCCTCCCTGCCGCAGGCTGCGCGGAGGATGTCGTCATGCATCGTGCCATCGCGCATGACGAGGGCGACCTTCTTGGGGCCGCAGCCGAGGGAGTTCTGGAAGGCGAGTGCGTGTTCAGCGTCTTTCACGGCGCGCAGCCCGAGAGGGACGCCGCCGGCGCCGGTGGTGTAGGAGCGGTAGTCGAGGTTGACTGCGGCGGTGTGGAGCCAGAGCGGGCGGCGCCATCGGCGGGAGAGGGCGGTGGTTCTGGCGGCCTCACAGGTGGGGCCGAAGGATAGGATGTGGATCAGCACGTCGTCCGGGAGATTGGAGAGCCGGTCCATGGACGCGGCGGCGGCGGCGGGGGCGGCCATGCCTGCCATGCATCGATCGAGATCGAAGAAGGACGATACCGCTGGATCGCTCATATGTACACATACTGGCGGACCTCAAACTGAGTCGGCAACTCGGCATTGATAAGCCCACTAGGCAAATGGGCCGGGCCAATTTATTCTTTGATCGGCGGCAATGGTAAGGAAAAACACTAGCCCTCGAGAGATGTTTGAGGTTGTGCGGTTGTACCTGAAACCAGAAGACAAACATCCTTTTATAAGGATCTGTACACATCTTAAGGAGCTACCAACATGGAGCAGGTCCTCGTTACTGTCCCGAAGAAGGTCACGCAGGGTATGAACGAGATTATGAATGCACCATATAATGGGGAGGAAGGTAAAAACATCACTGTTTCAAATGTTCCCAACAAAGGAGCCTGGTCCGGACGGATTTCCTGCACACTTCTTTCAACGCCATTGGAAAACATGCGGTGAGACCGTCACTAATGTGGTTCTCAAAATAGTGGAGGGCAAGGAGTCAGCGCAATGCATCAATGAAACGGTTTTTGTTTTGATCCCTAATGTAAAAAAATGCCCCCCTCCTGTCACAATTTCGCCCTATAAGCTTGTGTAATGTGCTCTATAAGATTGCTTCGAAAGTTATCTCCAACCGGCTGAAGCTAGTTCTACCTGATATAATTTCTGAGGAGCAGTCAGCGTTTGTGCCAGGTAGGTTGATTACTGATAACATAATCACAGCCTATGAATGCCTCCATTTCATGGAAAGAAATAAAGCAAAGAAGCACGAGAGTTGTGCCTTGAAGCTTGATATGATGAAGGCCTATGATAGGGTGGAATGGCCATACCTTGAAGCAATAATGCTTAAACTAGGCTTCTCTGAGAGGTGGGTTCAGATTGTAATGAGCCTAGTTACTACAGTCAAATTCTCAGTCATGATCAATGGGAAGAAATCAGAGGAATTTAATCCTTCACGTGGAATCAGACAAGGTGACCCAATTTCACCATACTTATTCTTGATAGCAGCAGAGGGCCTTTCGTGCCTTTTAAAATCACAAGGAGAGTCATCCAATTTGCATGGTATTCAAGTGGCACTGTCGGCGCCACTAGTTAACCATCTTCTATTTGGAGATGACAACCTGCTGTTCTTCAAGGCAAACAGTGTGGGAGCTAATGAAGTGAACCAAGTTCTGGACATGTATTGCCAAGCTTCTGGGCAGTGCATAAATATGTCAAAATCTTCCATATTCTTCAGCAAAGGTGTTCCGGAGGGCCTAAGGGCAGAGATCAAGGGTTTGCTCAATGTGCCAAATGAAACTCTCAATGAAAAGTATTTGGGAATGCCATGAGACATTGGAAACTCAAAAAATTGGGCTTTTAAGTACCTAAAGGACCGTCTATGGAACAAGGTTCAGGGATGGTTAGAAAACACCATGTCTGCTGCAGGGAAAGAGGTGCTGGTCAAATTTGTTGCTCAAGCGGTCCCTGTGTTCTCCATGTCTTGTTTCAAGCTGCCGAGGGGCTTATGCGAACACCTTAATATGTTGATCAGGAAGTTTTGGTGGGGAAGCAAGGAGGGCAAACGCAAGCCACACTAGGTATCATGCAAGACAATGACACAACCTAAGGGAACGGATGACCTTGGTTTCAAAGACTTCGGGATTTTTAACCTAGCAATGCTTGCTAAACAAGCATGACGCTTGCTACAGAACCCAGATTCTCTAAGTGCACGTCTACTGAAGAGCGTTTACTTCCCAAACATAGACATCTTGCATGCATCACTAGGTAACCACCTGAGCCAAATCTGGCGAGCGATCGTCGAGGGAAGGGACACGCTAAAACAGGGACTAATAAGGAGACTTGGAAACGGAGAAACAACCAACATTTGGGAGGACACATGGTTGTCGAGAGATGAAATGCTGAGACCTTATGGTTCTCGGGTGATAGATCCACCGACCAAAGTCTCTGAACTTATCGACCATACATCAGCATCCTGGAATTGACAGAAGGTTGAGCAAGTCTTTATGCGTATGCATGTCCGCACCATACTATCCATACCACTCAACACAATGAATATCCCAGATTTCTGGTTTTGGCATTTTGAAAGAAACGGCAACTTTACGGTCCGATCTACTTATCGTATGCTGGTGGCTACGAGGAGTCGACGCGAAGCTTAGCTTGAGCACTCCCCTGGTTCTTCGAGCACAGGTGAGGAAGGGGCCTGGAAAACTCTATGGAAAACAAAAGTACCGGCGAAGGTTCAGATGTTCCTATGGAGGCTCTCTAAACACTCGTTACCAACAAAAGATGTGAGATCCCATAGGCATATGTCTGACAACTCACGGTGTGGACTGTGCGGATCGCCGGACTCGTGGAGACACTCACTCATAAACTACACGGTGGCCAGGTGCACATGGGCTCTTGTGGATGAGGCAGTAGCATTGCGAGTGATGACAACGACGGAACCAAACGCCAAGCAGTGGCTTTTGACCCTTATGGAGGCATTATCACATGAAAAATTCATACTATTAACGGCCACTCTTTGGGCGATATGGTCCTCATGGCGCAAAGCGATCCACGAAGGTATCTTCCAATCCCCACAAGCTACCCAGATATTCATCCACAGATATATGGCTGAACTGCAAGTCCTAGAAGGGAGGGAGTTACAAACGTCCCCTACAGCAATACCGCATGCTGCGAGATCACATGTGGAGAGGCCAAGAGCCCCACCAACAGGCTGCGTCAAAATCCATGTTGACGCTGGCGCTAGAAGAGGACGAGGCGGCTCAGCAGCGGCTGTATGTAGGGATGATCAGGGCCAATACTTGTGGAGCTCCACGCTGGTGATAGCGGGCCGAGGACCCTGCCATAATGGAAATGATCGCATGTAGAGAAGCTCTTGCTCTGGCGGAGGACCTACATGTGCAGTGCCTGCTTGTCTCGTCGGATTCCAAACAAACTATAGAGGACATTGCAGCTAGAAGTAGAGGGAAGCATGGCGCCATAGTCAATGAGATTAAGGCTAGATCATGTAGTTTTGATTGTAGTTTTACTTTTGAAGGTCGTGCTGCCAATACGAAAGCACATAGTTTAGCCAAGTACTCTCTTTCTCTTTGTCCGGGGCGCCATACCTGGTTTGGCCAACCCCAAGACCAATCTTGTATTCCACAATTTGTGGCCTTTGATGAATAAAGCGTCATTTTACCCCTAAAAAAACCTGAAACCAGAAGACTCCTCAAATAGAAAATAATAATCCTGAAACAGAATTCGAATAAACAACATCCATTTTCATATCCATTAAAAATATTGTATGCAAACAAACCCTTTATGTTTCGTACTCCTCGTAAAAGTAAAAAAATCGGTTAAAAACATTTTGTACAGCTACTACCTCCGTATGGTTTATTAGACCCCCCTTGTATTTTGGATCATATTTAAACCCTCATTTTAACTAATAAAATATAAGTTATACGTAGAAAAAATGATCCCATTAAAAACTATATTCAAATATGAATCCAATAATATAACTTTTTGTGGCATGCGTTAACATTTTTGCTAGTTAAATATGTGGTCAAACTTTGACACAAACTACAATAAGGACTAATAAACCAGGATGAAGGTATATACTATAACACTATTCTTTCTAGAATTGGAGAGACCACATTCAATTGAGGTCTCCAATTGACGTTGTGACACCTGATTTTGACCTGATCAACAATTTCTCAAAGCTCTCTCATTTAATTATTTTATTTATACCTCTATAAAACTATACTCCTTAGTTTTAAAGAGTTCACATTCAATTGAGGTCTCCAAGACTCCAATTAAAATTGGGTCACCCGATTTTGACCGGGTCAACAATTTCTCAATACTCTCTCATTCAATTCTTTAGACAAATATAATATGGTTTAGTTTACGATTTTGACCGAACCAACAGTTTTCCAAATCAATCAACAGCAAACGGCCTATAAAAGCATATCAATCACGCCCATGCAGCCGTTGACGTAGAAATTTTTCCCACATATATAAGGTTGGTTAGCATATAATATAGAATCACACCACGAAAGGCCCATCAAATTACCAAATTATAAATAAAAATAAAACACGCCATGTCATCTCCCCCACACATCAAATGAAATATTCCATTAGTTTCAAAATATAAGGGATATTAGTTTTTTGGAAAGTCAAATTCTACAACTTTGACCAAGTTGAGAGCAAAAATATCGACATCCACAATATTAAATAAAAAATATGAAAATACATTTAAAGATGAATCTAATCACAACAATTTGATATTATGGATTTTGATATATTTATCTACAAATTTAAAAGGTTTGACATTTTAAAAAATAATACACATTGTATTTTGAAACAGAGTGATTAGGTTTTTTTAATCTAACATCGTAGCAGAGCGTGCACAGTCCTTCTAATAAATAGCTAGCTCCGAGTTAGCTAAGGCACATGAAGGACTACTTGTATAATAAAAGTGTTACATGGGTATATACTTAGAGAATTGAATTATAGTTGTCATAGTAAAAATTTAACTTAGACTAGTAATATGCATATATTATTAGTCCATGTCACGAACACATGTGTTTTAATCCCAAGCTCATGTGAGCTCGGGTGAACAGTAAAACGAAAAAAAAACTCTTGATTTTTTGTGCGACACATTAACAAAATGTTTGTTAGCCTGCAAAATTTGATCATCATATAACATTCGTTGAAATCGTGACAAAAAAAACAAAATCGATGCTCCAAAATGTTATTTTCAAATGCATTTTGAAGCATCGATTTTTTTTACCGCATTTTCCTTGAATGTCATTTAATGATAAATTTTCAAAGCTATGAAATTTTTTGTCAATTTTTCATGCAAAAAATCGGATTTTTTGATTTTGTTTTTGATTTTACTGTTCACCCGAGCTCACATGAACCCGGGCTTAGAACTACACTTTTGCCTATGTCACTACCTTCATAGTGCGCAGTAACATATGATGCGTGGTATCATACAATCTATTATTTATTTAGATGTAGACTCATTCTTCCTTGTGGTGTTGATTACGATAACATATCATGTTAACATAATTATCTTTATCCTCATTAACTACTTGCCACATAAGCAAACTTGTCTTAGAATGCAATATGTTACTAGCTAAGTTACTCCACTATGAACAACCTTAAGAAACTTAGATAATTCTAGTTTCTTCTTTTCATGAAATTGTAGCGAGTCCCTGCATGTAGTTGGACTACTGTCGACATGGATGCAACTGGGGCTTGATGTCTCGTGCCTCCGGCAACAAGCCCTCATCGTCCCTCTCCGAAGGAGCATGGAGACCATACTTTTGAGGCGTCATCATCCTTCACGTAGCGATGAGCAGAGAAGGGTGTGCCGCGGAGCTTCATAGTAGGTAACGAGCTGCTTCTGGTATTACTCATTCTATTTATGTCGATCTAGTCTTGCATCGTTCGTTTAGCTATTGTTAGTTTAGTTGGCACACTCTCAAGTCCGGTTTCATACAAAGACTAGTAACATGTGTGGCTACGACTGCATGGGTGACTTCATCAACGTCCCAATGGCTGGGTGGAAAAGACCGTAACTCGAAGAATGGTTTCTGCCAGTGGACATTGATTTTATAGAAAATCCTCCCGAGTTTCCGGTACCAAGGGGGACTTTGGGCTTATTACCCCGAGAAGACACGTGTTTTTCATACGTTCCGCATAGCATCTACTCGTTCAAGACTAAAAGACAATGGAGCATTGGGTGGGGGGTCGATCCGTGATGTCGAACTACCAATGAAATGATTCATTTAAGCACACTGGGTGCATGAGTCATTTAAGCAAACCTACTCAACTGTCATAGAGGAGATCAAAGAAAGAAACAAGGAGTTCAACAAAATGAAGTTCCATTTTGAATGGTGATCACCAATATGAAGGCCACTAGACTTGCGTGTAACTCCATACATGTGGCGTTAGCTAGGCCTGTAAAAATGATAGAAGGCGTAGCAATCCCCATCTTGCTTGAACTATGATTAATAAAGGATGGGTGGTTCTCTAAAGAAGAAATTGAAACCAGAATCAACTGTCAAATAAAAAAACCAAATAAAATTCGAATAAACAGCATCCTTTTTCCATATCCATTAAAAACTGTATACAAACAAACCTTTTGACATCTCGTATTCGCTGTTCACAGAAAAAAATTGTACGACTAATAGCTAGCACCTAGTTAGTTAAAGCATATGGAACGGTAACTATATAGAATAGAAGTGTTACAAGGGTATATACATAGAGGAATCAAATGAAGAAACTTACACTACCTGTACAATAGAAGTGTTAGAAGGCTATATACATAGAGACATATACTTTTGCCGAGTACGCCACTCGGCGATGTTGTTTTCATCTTTGCAGCCAGCCCTGCAGTAACACATATAATAAACATAGGCACATAGCATAAATCATACAACATTTCACACATACCATATCACACCATATAATAATTGGCACGTACATATCATCACAACTCCGAAACAATATTATTGAATTTTAAAATGTTCACGAATTTAAAATTTCAAGAATTAAGCTCATCAATTTGAAACAAAATCATAGTGAATTTAAGAAAATGTTAACAATTATTTATTTTATAATTTATTTTGAAAATTTGAATTAGAATCAATGTTCTACAACTTCAAAAGAAAGTTCATGAATTTTAAATATATTTATATTAACAAAATATTCACCAAATTTACTAATATTATTTATCTTTGATGCAACTTTTAAAATGTTACCAAATTTAAAAGAATTCTGATTTTTAGGAAATCTTCGCAAAATTTTAAAATATTGGTGATTCATAAATTTAAATTAGGAAAAGATAAAACAAACATAAAAAAATGGAAACCTAAAGAAAAATAGTAAAGAAACAAAGGAAAAAACCAATGGCGACCAAACACACACATGTTGACAATTCTAGGTTTAGTCCACTACTATTTTTCTCCTCTCACTGTCAAGAGTTGGTTTCTGCCGGTTTTGTTGTTCCGTTAGTTACCTTTGGTTTTCTAGTCTGATTTGCCGTTACTTTTCTCTTTATGTTTTCTTTCTTTCTTTTAGTTTTTAGTTCTTTTTTCCCCTTCATTTCATCTTCGTATTTTATTTTTATAATTTACTTTAAGCTATATTTATTTCTTTGCTTTCCTCTTCATTTTTCGTCTCCTTTTTTCTCTTTTTATTATCTGAGTTTTTTCTTTACCTTTTCATTAATTTTAGAAAAAACAAGTCATGAACATATTTTTAGAAAATGAAAGAACATCTTTTAAAATTGTTATCTTTACCTTTTCTTTACCTTTACGTGATGATTGTTGTAGTTTCATGCATATTGTTTATATTCATACGTTTGAAAATTGTGTGAGTATTTCAATTTTTTAAGAATATTTTCTAAATTCATGAAAAAAATATTGTTGAATATTTTTATTTTTTTTAATTTAAATAAAATTTGTGAACATTTAGAAAATAATTATTTATTTTGAAGTACTGGATCATTTATTATATATTCACGAATACTTTCAAAAAACAAAACCTTTTATGCAAATTTATGAATTTACAAATATGTATGTTTAAAATATTTATAAACCATATAAGAGAACTCGTGAACATTTTATAACTTTGTGAATAGTTTTTAATTAGGTGAAAAAATCAATTTATGTATTTTAAAATGTATCGAATTAAGATATTTGCATACCATATTTTTTGTATTTCATCGGATTTCCGTCAAACCAAAACTTAATTAGGGTGTCAAATGTTTGAGTAGAAAAATAATGTTGTTTGCTTTTTATCTCTGCCGATGTTTCCTTGTTTAGATCAACTCTCCGTAAAAAAAACTATTGTTTATGAGGGGTTGAAGCAAAACACACATCCAAAAGCTCCCGTAGACCCGTGAAAAAGGTGACGCGACAATGAAAGTGTAAGTTGCGGAGTTTCTTCTGGATTCTTTTTCTTTTTGGTGCGCTCTTTGTTTTTATTTTATGCGATCCCGTATAATTTCCTCTAAGAGCAACTCCAACAGATCACGCGTGCATAAAATAACTTTCGTTTAGGAAAAAGTTTGGGCAAAAAAACGTCTCCAAAACATCCTTAAATTTACACGATCTTGTAAACTTGATCTGAACTTCCCTTTGGTTTAGAGGAAGTTTTGCTTCCCCTAAATTTTTGGCGTCATGGTAACCGCCTTAATCTTCATGCCGCCGATACGCCTGCGCACGGCCGAACAACCACTGTACCGCCGCCACGTCACTAGAATGCCATTGCGCCATCGCCACTTCGTCGAAAAGTTGTTGCGCCACTGTCTCGTCACCACAAAGCAACCGCCACTTTGCTAGAAAACTACCACGTCATCGCTGATACGTCCCCAACGTATCTACTTTTCAAACACTTTTGCTCTTGTTTTGGACTCTAATTTGCATGATTTCAATGAAACTAACCCGGACTAACGCTGTTTTTAGCAGAACTACCATGGTGTTCTTTTTGTGCATAAATAAAAGTTCTCGGAATTGGACAAAACTTTTTGGAGTTTTTTTTTCTGAAATATATAAAAAACCAATGGAGCGAAGACCCACTGGAGCAGGCCACCTGTTGGTGCCAAGCCAACAGGGCATGGCCACCCCCCCAGGCGTGCCCTGATGGCTTGGGACCACCTGGTGGCTCCGCAGACCCTAATTTTAGTCCTATAAATTCCTATTTCCGTAGAAGAAACAAGAGAGAATTTTTCATTGCGTTTTACGAGGCGGAGCCGCCGCCACCTCCTGTTCTTCCTCGGGAGGGCTGATCTGGAGTCTGTTTAGGGCTCCGGAGAGTGGAGATCGTCACCATCGTCATCACCAACCTTTCTCCATCAACAATACCATGATGTTCACCATCGTGAGTGAGTAATTCCTTTGTAGGCCTACTGGATGGTGATGGGATTGGATGAGATTTATCATGTAATCGAGTTATTTTGATAGGGCTTGATCCCTAGTATCCACTATGTTCTGAGATTGATGTTGCTATGACTTGCTATGCTTAATGCTTGTCATAGGGCCCAAGTGCCATGATTTCAGATCTGAACTTTTATGTTTCCATGAATATGCGAGTGTTTTAGATCCTATCTTGCAACTTGTATCCATCTATTATGTGTTATGATCCGCATACCCCAAGGTGACAATAATTGGGATTCTTTCCGGTTCTCTATTAAAAGGAGGCCTTAATATCCCTTAGATTTCCATATGGGCCCCGCTGGCATGGGAGGGTAGTACAAAAGATGTCATGCAAGTTCTTATTATAAGAACGTATGACTATGTACGGAATACATGCCTACATTATATTGATGAATTGGAGCTAGTTCTGTGCCGCTCTAGTGTGTAACTGTTACATGATGAATGTCATACATATCAATCCATCACTGATGCATGGCATACTCTATTCGGTTATTGGTTTACGTTAAGTTACTTTTGCTATTGCTACTGTTACATTCATTACAAATTTGTTGTTGCTATTGTTCCTATTGCTTTTGCTATTGTGTTACTGAAATCTAGGTGTGGTTGAATTGACAACTAAACTGCTAAGACCAATAAATATTCTTTGGCTTCCCTTGTGGCGAATCAATAAATTTGGGTGAAACACTACCCTCGAAGACTGTCACGATCCCCTATACTTGTGGGGTATAAAGACCATTTTCTGGCGCCGTTTCCGGGGAGCATAGCTCTATTTATTGTGTTCACCAAGGATTTTTATTGTCATTATGAAGAATCTAAAAGACGCTAAAAGCAAGATCGTACCCTGTCGGACGAGGGCAGGTAAGGAATTGCCATCTAGCTCTGCACTTAATCCACCTTCTGTTTTTAGTAAGCTTGCAACACCACCACCTGCTATTCAATCTCATATGTCGCAAGTAATTGATGATGCTACTTCTGTTATGAATGAAAATTATGATGATGCTACTACTATGTGATACGTCTCCAACGTATCTATAATTTTTTATTGTTCCATGCTGACATATTATCATTCTAGGATACCTTTTGGGTATTTATTTACCAATTTATACTATTTTTGAGCACTAACCTATTGACACAGTGCGCAGTGCCAGTTCCTGTTTTCTGCGTGTTTTTGCCTTTTCAGAGTTACAATACTAAATGGAGTCCAATTGCCACGAAACTTTTTGGTGATTTTTTCTGGACAAATACAAGACCTAGAAGCTTCGGAGGAGGGCCAGGAAAGGCACCAGGGGCCCACCACATATCCAGCCGAGCCCCCTAGGGGGGGGGCGCGGCCAGATATGTGGTGGCCCTCTGGAGCGCCTCCCAACGTCGTTCTCTGGCCTATAAATTCACATATATCCTAGAAACACCATAAGCGCTCCCAAAACATTTTTTCCGCCGCCGCAAGTCTCTGTTCCGATGGGAGGCCATCTACACCTCCGTTCCGGCACCCTGCCGGAGGGGAGATCGATCACGGAGGGCCTCTTCATCCACCTTGCTGCCCTCACCATGATGTGTGAGTAGTTCACCACAGACCTACGGGTCCGTAGGTAGTACCTAGATGGCAATCTCTCTCTCTCTCTTGATCTTCAATACAATGTTCATCGCATCTTTGCCTTGATCTATCCGATGTAATCCCTTTGTATTGTGTGTTTGTTGGGATCCGATGAATTGTGAGTTTATGTTCAGATTATTCATGAAAAGTATTTGAGTCAAACCTGATTACTATGATTCTTATTTGCATGATCATCATAGACTGATCTATTGAGATAGTTTGGCCAACTAGATTGATATTTCTTCGGTGGGAGTGGTGCGTTGTAGTAGGTTCAACCTGACGAGTTTCTATATCCCAGTGACAGAAGGGGACAAGTTGCGTCTTTGTGTTGTTGCTACTAAGGATAAAATGATGGGGTCTTTTCATATTAGCTGAATATACTTTGTCTACATCATGTCATTGGACTCCAAGCATTACTCCGTTTGTCATCAACTTAATACGTAGAGAGGCAAGCATAGAAGCGCTCTTGAAGTGGACTAATAGTAGTAGGTGCAGGCAGGAGTCGGCCTATTTTCTTATGGACGTGATGCCTATATACACATGATCATTGCCGTGAACATCACATAATTATTCGCTTTTCTATCAATTGCCCAATAGTAATTTTTTTACCCACCGTATGCTTTGCTTATGAGAGATGCCACAAAAGAACTCTACGACCCCGGGTCTATTCACTTATATATTCACAAACGCTATCATTACCTTGCTGTCAGTTATTACCTTCTTTTATTTTGCACTTTACTATTATCTACAATTATCTACACAACTCACTTGCTTGCAAATAACAAGATCAAGGGGATTGACGACCCTCTTGCCGGCGTTGGGTGCAACTTGTTTGTTCTTTTGTGTGCAGCCACTGAAGACGGTTGAGGATTGGTATTCCTATTGGTTCGATAAAACTTGGTTTCATAACTAAGGGAAATACTTACCCACTTTGTGCTGCGATTACTCGTTCCTCTTCTCGGAAAACCCAACGCAGATCACGAGTATCAGGAAGGAATTCTGGCGCCGTTGCCGGGGAATACCATCACCAACTATCAAGTAACTTCGCACAAAATTTCATTCACGTGTTCTTCTTTTTATTTGCTTTTATATTTAATTTTTCTCATAAAAATAAAAAATACAAAAATATTTATCTTTGCTAGTTACTAGTTTGCTTTACTTGCTAGTTTACTTGCTTCGCTTGTTTTGCTTGCTTGAAGGTTGCCATCATGTCTGACTTTATCATTGAAAAAGATGATAAGGGTGAACTCCCCAATGAGGAAACTACCCCACAGCAAGATGTAAAGGTCTTTGTTGCGGGGAAGGGGAATATCATAGGGATAAACGTTATCCAAGAATTCTTTAATTGTATGGGTGGATTAACATGCAAGGATACGCCAATCCTTAAAAGGACTGAAAGTTACGCCGATGCAATTGCTGCTCTTGTTCTAAAACTTGAAAGAAGATTTATGCATACTCATCCTACCTTGCAAAGGCTTTTCTATGAGCTACCGGTCATAAAAGACCCTAGGGCTAAGAATATAGCCACTCTTATACTCATGCAAGAATTTGACAGTACGGGAAGCTCGAGAGATCTTTGAGCACTATAATATGAGTTGTGTGGCATCCCGTTATAGATAAAATTTTATATAATAAAGACTACATGATGAGATATGTCTTCAAGGATAATCACACTTATGATGAAAACACAATTAAAGAAGTTCCTCCTATCCATATTATCCAACAAGTTTTCAATAACATCAACAAACAATATTCTTGGATAGTAAGAGAGAATGTAGAAGGGTTTAAGGAGAGCACCATTGAAAATGCTAAGATATTACTTGATGATGTGTTCCCTATTGTCTTTGAAAAACCTTCTTCCCAAGGGAGTGTCAAATATGACAACACTTGAAACTATGCATCATGCCTAGCTTGGGGCATAAAACAATAGCGCTTGTTGGGAGGCAACCCAATATGTATCTTTATTTTTGTTTTTTTTTAATTTCTGTTATTGTGTGATAACATGATTGTTGCCTCTGTAATGATTGTGTTTTTATGTTTTAATTAGTGTTTGTGCCAAGTAAAGCCTTTGGGATGACTCATAAGATGAGTAGAAACGATGCTGAATCTAAAACAAAAACTTTGACTCCAGTGCAGGAATTTTCATTTTTTACTGGAGCGTGATAATGATCTGAAATTTTAACACAGTATTTCTACAAAATTCTTTACGCTCACCTAATTTTTCAGAATGTTTAGAGTTACAGAAGTATGGGATCTTTACAGATTGCTACAGACTGTTCTGTTTTAAACAGATTCTATTTTGCTTGCATAGTTTGCTTGTTTTGATTATGCCATGGACTATATCAGGGGGTGTAAGCCATGGGGAAGTTAGAATACAGTACCTATTATGTAAAAATGAATTTGAATCAATTTATCATAGTACCTTAAGCATGCAATATGTTTCTTATACTAACGGGTCTCACGAAGTTTTGTTGAGTTTTGTGTGATTGAAGTTTTCAAGTTTTGGGTGTGATCACGATGGACTACGGAATAAGGAGTAGCAAGAGCCCAAGCTTGGGCATGCCCAAGGCACCCCAAGTATAATTCTAAGGAGACTCAAGCGTCAAAGCTTGGGGATGCCCCGGAAGGCATCCCCTCTTTCGTCTCAATCCATCGATATGTCACTTGGAGCTATATTTTTATTCATCACATGATATGTGTTTTGCTTGGAGCGTCATTTGATTCTGTTTGCTTTTACTTTCAGTTTGTCACAATCATCATTTGCTGGACACACCTATTTGAGAGAGACACACCTTCGTGATAATTTGCTAGAATACTCTATGTGCTTCACTTATATCTTTTGAGCTAGGCAGTTGCTCTAGTACTTCACTTATATCTTTTTGAGCACGGTGGCGTGTAGATTTTATAGAAATATTATGCTCTCGTTCTTCACTTATATTTGTTTGAGAGCTGAACAATAGTGACAGTAATTTGCATGGGTCATAAGACTAGTCCAAGAATATTAGGTATTCAATGAATGATAATCAAAACCATTGTGTAGCACATATAGAGAAGTTATGGATTAATGACATTGATGTAGTAATATGAAACAGGTATGAGTCCAAATTTTTTAATTCGTAGAAGTGTCAAGATTAAGAGGTATTAACTTGTTATTCATCTAAAAATTAAAGAGGCATGGTGATGATGTGTGAGCATTTATATTCCTCGTTAAAATCCTAGTGTTGTTTTGAGTCGGGGGCGCGCGATGGTTAACTCCTACCAACCTCCTCCCTTGGGGGCATGCGAGGAGTACTTTGATTTATGATAAAACTAATAAAACTTTGCAATAAGTATGTGAGTTCTTTATGACTAATGTGACACCATGGACATACGCATCTTCACCTTCTCGTATTTGCTAGCCTCTTCGGTACCGTGCATAGCCCATTCTCACCTCGAGGATCGGTGCAAATATTCGCCGGTGCATCCAAACCCCGTGACATGATACGCTCTGTTGCACATAAGCCTCATTATATCTTCCTCAAAACATACCTACCTATTATGGTATTTCCATAGCCATTCCGAGATATATTGCCATGCAAATTCCATTGTCACTTCATATGACTAGTTCGTTCATCATCATAATGCTTTGCATGATCGTATAGATCTGACATAGTATTTGTGGCAAAGCCACCGTTCTTCATATTTTTGATACATGTCACGCTAGATCATTGCACATCCTGGTACACTGCCAGAGGCATTCTTACAGAGTCATATCTTCCTATCAGTTCTTCATGTTGAGTTGTAAGTAAATAAAAGTGTGATGATCATCATTATTAGAGCATTGTCCCAGTGAGGAAAGGATGATGGAGACTATGATTCCCCACAAGTCGGGATGAGACTCCGGACGAAAAATGAAATAAAAATGGGGGAGGCCAAATGAGCCCACCATATATAAAAAAAGAGAGAAAATGGGGGAGGCATAAAAAATGAGGAGAAAAGCCCACCATATAAAAAAAGAGATGAGAGAAAAGAGAGAAGGGACTTTGCTACTATCCTTTACTACACTTGTGCCTCAAAGTGGCACCATGTTCTTCATATAGAGAGTCTCCTATGTTGAAACTTTCATATGCTAGTGGGAATTACCTATTCATATAATAAACTTGGCTTGTATATTCCTATTATGGGCTTCCTCAAATGCCCGAGGTCTTCATGAGCAAGCAAGTTTGATGCACACCCCACTTAGGTTCAGTTGAGCTTTCATACACTTATAGCTCTAGTGCATCGTTTGCATGGAAATCCCTACTCCTCGCATTGATATCTATCGATGAGCATCTCCATAGCTCGTTGGTACGCCTAGTTGATGCGAGACTATCTTCTCCACTTTTTACCCCTTTGATACCTACCACCATATTCTATTCCACCTATATGCTATGTCCAATGGTTCACGCTCATGTATTGTGTGAAGAATAAAAAGTTGATGCATATTGAAAAAGTACGATCCAATTGCCTGACTTGGACACCGTGGTGCTTAACATTTGTATCTATGTGGTGAAGACGGAGTCATGCCTTGCTAATATAATAAGATGAATAGGGGTAAACATTCTTTTAGGATCGTATACTTTGAAGAATTAATGATTTTGTTTCTTTTACCTATAAATATTACTATGTTGCTGTTTGTTAATTCATCATTTCTCAATGAACATACACACAAAGATTACATATTGGGTAGCATGTCACATCAAAAATGTTGTTTTTTTATCATTTACCTACTCGAGGACGAGCAGGAATTAAGCTTGGGGATGATGATACGTCTCCAACGTATCTATAATTTTTGATTGTTCCATGCTGACATATTATAATTCTAGGATACTCTTTGGGTATTTATTTACCAATATTTATAATATTTTTGAGCACTAACCTATTGACCCAGTGCCTAGTGCCAGTTCCTGTTTTCTGCGTGTTTTTGCCTTTTCAGAGTTACAATACTAAACGGAGTCCAATTGCCATGAACACTTTTTGGTAGTTTTTTCTGGAGAAATACAAGAACTAGAAGCTTCGGAGGAGGGCCAGGAGAGGCACCAGGGGCCCACCACATATTGATGACCCACAAGTATAGGGAGTCAATCGTAGTCCTTTCGATAAGTAAGAGGGTCGAACCCAACAAGGAGCAGAAGGAAATGACAAGCGGTTTTCAGCAAGGTAATTTCTGCAAGCACTGAAATTGTAGGTAACAGATAGTTTGATAGCAAGATAATTGGTAACAAGCAAGTAATGGCAACGGTAAACAAGGTGCAGCAAGGTAGCCCAATCCTTTTGTGGTAAAGGACAGGCCAGAACAGTCTCTAGTAATAGGCAAAGTGTTCTTGAGGGTACATGGGAATTTCATCTAGTCACTGTTATCATGTTGGTTTGATTCGTTTTCGCTACTTTGATAATTTGATATGTGGGTGGACCGGTGCTTGGGTGCTGTTCTTACTTGAACAACCTCCCACTTACGATTAACCCCCTCGCAAGCATCCGCCACTATGAGAAAAGTATTAAGATAAAATCTAACCATAGCATTAAACGTTTGGATCCAAATCAGCCCCTTACGAAGTAGCGCATAAACTAGGGTTTAAGCTTCTGTCACTCTAGCAACCCATCATCTAATAACTACTCCACAATGCATTCCCTTAGCCCCATGAATGGTGAAGTGTCATGTAGTCGACGTTCACATGACACCACTAAGGGAATCACAACATACATATCATCAAAATATCGAACACATATCAAATTCACATGATTAGTTGCAACATGACTTCTCCCGTGACCTCAAGAACAAAGGTAACTACTCACAAATAATAATCATGCTAAAGATCAGAGGGGTATTAAATAGCATAATGGATCTGAACATATAATCTTCCACCAAATAAACCATATAGTAATCAACTACGCAAGGTAATCAACACTACTAGTCACCCACAGGTACCAATCTGAGGTTCTGGTACAAAGCCCTATTCAAAAATTCGTCCGATTAACCATTTAACTTGCCGATTAATCTCTACTCGTAGGGTCACCGAGTAGCAGATTAACTGATAAATCAGCCGATTAATTGATTAAATGGCCGATTAACCTATTAATTCCCTACTCACCAGCCAACCGAGTAGCTACCAGTTAACGATTTCCTCTACAATGGTACAAAGCTTGAACACAAGAGATGAACTAGGGTTTGAGAGGAGATGGTGCTGTTGAAGATGTTGATGAAGATTGGCCTCCCAAAGATGAGAGGGGTGTTGGTGATGACGATGGCTTCGATTTCCCCCTCCGGGAGGGAAGTTCCCCCAGCGGAATCGCTCCGCCGGAGGGCAAAAGTACTCCTGCCCAAGTTCCACCTTGAGGCGGCGGCGCTTTGTCCCGAAAGTCCTCTGATTTTTTCTAGGTCAAATGTGACTATATACCAGAAGATGGGCACCGAAGGTGGGCCGAGGAGGCCACAACCCATCAGGGCGCGCCCAAGGGGGTCTGGCGTGCCCTGGTGGGTTGTGCCCACCAGGTTGGCCCCCTCTGGTAGTTTTCTGCTCTAGTATTTTTTATTAAATACAAAAATAATCTCTGTAAAATTTTATCTTCATTGGAGTTGTGCAGAATAGGTATCTCTGATGTGCTTTTCTCGGGTCCAGAATTCTAGCTGCCGGTATTCTCCCTCTTTGTGTAAACCTTGCATATTATGAGAGAAAAGGCATTAGAATCACTCCCTAAATAATTATTATTCAACAAAACGTAGTAAATAACAGTAGGAAATCATGATGCAAAATGGACATATCAACTCCCCCAAGCTTAGACCTCACTTGCCCTCAAGCGAAAGCCGATATTGAAAAGCATGCCCACATGGTTTGAGAGAGAGGTGTCGATAAAAACAAAATACGTACATAGAAGCATCATGCTTATTATTATAATCAGCAGCAAACACTATCATAAAAACTTATTTCAATACATTTTTATCATATAGCTTCTCATGAACAAGTAACAATTCATCACAACATAGAAGTATGAAGCATAAACCTTATTGAAAATCAACAAACTATGTTCTCAGTCAACTTTGCAACTACAATTCATCAAATTTTCAGGAAGGGTCTCATGTCGGAGCCTTTTGGCAAGTCCACATACTCAACCATCATTTATTCTTCTATGATTGCTAACACTCACAGCATACCCATGAACAAAAAGTTTCAACCGGACACATAGGAAGATATGAGCTTATAGTTTCGCCTGCCAACTTATTCACCTCAAGGGTGATGTCAACAATAGTAACTCATGCCCACTCATATCCAACTGGATATATGTGCCTAGATCTTTCCTCACCACATGATGCTTGCAAAAAGAAAAAGTAAAAGTGGTGATGATACGATACCGGGGCACCTCCCCCAAGCTTGGCTCAAGCCAAGGGGAGTTCCCATACCCGTGTGCTCAAGTCTCCTTTGATGATGGTGACGAAGAAGGTGGTGGTGATGATGAAATAGGCTTGTCCTCCAACTTCCAGGGCAAGGGCTCCCCATCAAAGGTTGACGCAAGAGTCCCCTGAGTCCTGCAACTGGCAGCTAAACTCATACCTTTAAATCTTGCTTCATATTCGAAGACTTGGTTTTGAAGATCATAAACTTGGCTCTGTAGAAAATTGATTTGCTCGTTGAGGGTGGAGATGATGTCCTTCACAGACCGGCCATCCACCATCTGATCACGGGTGAATTCTGTAATCATGGAGTGATTGGCACTAAGTCCGCGCTCCACCATCTTCTGGCACTTGAAGATTTCCTGTTCCCCCGCCTCGAGCCTAGCCTCCACGCTTCCAGTCTTCTTGGGTCCCTGAACATCGTGGATGTGGAGCACCCCCTCACGCATCTCAATGGCCTGAGGGTGCTTCATCACCTCCGGCAAGTACGAATTCATGGACTTCTCGAAGAACTTGTCCTTGGAGGAGCTTGGTGGAGCCATGGAGATCTAGATCTTACGAGAAAACAACAAGAAACAAGAATAGAGGATTTTTCTGCGATGCGGTCATCAAAATAGTCGGGGGTATATATAGAGAATTTTTATTCTTGGGAAACAAGCATATGAAAGGAAAACGGAGTCGGGAAGGTGTCTGAGGTGGCACAACCCACCAGGGCGCGCCTAGGGGTGCCTGGCGCACCCTGGTGTATCGTTCTCACCTTGATCACCTTCCGGTTTCTTTCTTTATTTCCAAAATTTTCTAATATTCCAAAAATGACAAAAAATATATTTGCGGATTTTTCGGAGTCCGTTTACTTACCGTATCATGTACCTCCTATATTTATTTTTCAGAATTCTGGAGTGTTCCGGAAGGTTTCTTTTATGTGTTCCTTCGGTGTCATGGTTTGGATAACATTGCTTTCAACGTTAATAGGCATACCTGAGATATAGTGCTTAATTCTTTGTCCATTGACTACCTTCGGGTTAGTACCTTCGGCGTTATTAATCATGATATCTCCAGAACGATAAACCTCTTCGATACTATATGGTCCTTCCCATTTGGAGAGAAGCTTTCCTGCAAAAAATCTTAAATGAGAGTTGAACAAAAGAACAAAGTCTCCTATTTTGAATTCCCGCTTTTGGATTCTTTTTCATGCCATCTTTTTACTTTTTCTTTGAATAATTTGGCATTTTCATAGGCTTGGGTTCTCCATTCATCTAGTGAGCTAATATCAAATAGCCTCTTCTCACCGGCAAGTTTGAAATCATAGTTAAGTTCTTTAATTGCCCAAAATGCATTATATTCTAATTCTAGAGGCAAATGACAAGCTTTTCCATACACCATTTTGTATGGAGACATACCAGTGGATTTTTATAAGCTGTTCTATAGGCCCAAAGTGCATCATCTAATTTCTAAGACCAATTCTTACGAGACTTATTAATAGTTTTTTATAATATTAATTTTATTTCTCTATTGCTAAGTTCTACTTGACCACTAGATTGAGCATGATAGGGTGATGCAATTCTATGGTTAACATCATATTTAGCAAGCATCTTACGGAAAGCACCATGAATAACGTGTGAACCACCATCGATCATTAAATATCTAGGGACTCCAAACCTCGGGAAGATAACCTCTTTAAGCATTTTAATGGAGGTGTGGTGATCAGCACTACTAGTTGGAATATCTTCTACCCACTTAGTGACATAGTCAACAGCAACCAAAATATGAGTGTACCTGTTAGAGGAAGGAAAAGGCCCCATATAATCAAAACCCCAAACGTCAAATGGCTCAATGACAAGTGAATAATTCATAGGCATTTCCTGACGCTTACCGATATTACCAATTCTTTGACATTCATCACAAGACTAGAAAAACTTACGGGCATCCTTGAAGAGAGTAGGCCAATAAAAACCAGATTGCAATACCTTGTGAGCAGTTCTATCTCCCGCATGATGTCCTCCATAAGCTTCAGAATGACATTTCCGTAGGATTTGTTCCTGTTCATGCTTAGGTACACAACGTCTAATACTACCATCTACTCCTTCTTTATAAAGATGTGGGTCATCCCAAAAGTAATGTCTCAAGTCATAGAATTTTTTTCTCTTTTGTTGGTATGTGAAGCTAGGTGGTATATATTTAGCGACAATGTAATTAGCATAATGAGCATACCAAGGTGTGTTTTGAGAAACATTTATTGCAACTAACTGTTCGTCAGGGAAACTATCATCAATAGGTAGTGGGTCATCAAGAATATTTTCTAACCTAGACAAGTTATCAGCTACGGGGTTCTTAGCTCCCTTCCTATCAACGATGTGTAAATCAAATTCTTGAAGCAAGAGAACCCACCTAATGAGTCTAGGTTTACCATCTTTCTTTTCCATAAGGTATTTTATAGCAGCATGATCGGTGTGAACAATAACTTTGGAATCAACAATATAGGATCTAAATTTATCACAGGCAAACACAACTGCTAAAAATTCTTTTTCAGTAGTAGCATAATTTCATTGGGCATTGTCTAGAGTTTTACTAGCATAATGGATAACATTCAACTTCTTATCAACTCTTTGTCCTAGAATAGCACCAACATCATAATCACTAGCATCACACATAATTTTAAAAGGCAAGTTCCAATCAGGTGGTTGAACGATATGTGCAGAGGTTAAGGCTTTCTTGAGTGTTTCAAAGGCTTCCACACAATTATCATCAAAAACAAAAGGAATATCCTTTTGCAAAAGATTAGTAAGAGGCCTAGAAATTTTAGAGAAGTCTTTAATGAACCTTCTATAAAAACCAGCATGACCAAGGAAACTTTGAATACCTTTAATATCTTTAGGACACAACATTTTCTCAATTGCATCAACTTTAGCTTTATCCACTTCAATACCTCGTTCAGATATTTTATGCCCCAAGACAATGCCTTCATTAACCATAAAGTGGCACTTCTCCCAATTCAAGACGAGATTAGTTTGTTCGCATCTCTGCAAAACTCGATCAAGGTTGCTTAAGAATCATCAAAAGAAGTTCCGTAAATGGAAAAATCATCCATGAAAACCTCCACAATCTTTTCACAAAAATCAGAGAATATAGCAGTCATACATCTTTGAAAGGTAGTAGGTGCATTGCATAAACCAAAAGGCATACGGCTATAAGCATAGGTTCCAAAAGGGCAAGTAAAGGTAGTTTTCTCTTGATCGGATTGTGACACAGGTATTTGAGAGAAACCAGAATATCCGTCTAGGAAACAAAAGTGTGTGTGCTTAGATAGTCTTTCTAGCATTTGATCAATGAAATGCAGAGGGTAATGATCTTTTCTAGTAGCTTTATTTAATTTTCTAAAATCAATTACCATTCTATAGCCAGTGACAATTCTTTGTGGAATGAGTTCATTCTTATCATTGGGAACAGCGGTAATACCTCCTTTCTTAGGGACACAATGAATGGGACTTACACATCTACTATCAGCAATGGGATAGATTATACCTGCTTCCAGAAGTTTTAATATTTCAGTTCTTACCACTTCCTTCATCTTAGGATTCAACCGCCATTGGTGATCAACAACGGGTTTAGCATCAGGTTCCATATTAATCTTGTGCTGACATAGAATGAGACTACACTGCTAGGAAAAACGTTATAGGTAGGACATCATTAGTAGCGCTAGAAAATAACAACCGCTGTTGCTAATTAGCAGTAGCGCTGACTTTTGGCAGCGCTATAAGTGAAGCCTTAGCAGGAGCGCTGGAAATATAAGCGGCGCTACTGCTGAGTGGGACCCAACGAGCCCACCGACGCTAGCTGTAGTAGCAGGGCTGCCCATAATAAAGCGCTACTGCTAATGTTTTAGCAGTAGCGCTCGCTGTGTGAAAAACGCTACTACTACAGGACCCCACTTAGTAGTAGCGCTGCTCCAAACAAACGCTACTACTGATGCCCATAGCAGTAGCGCTGCGGGTATTACAGCGCTACTACTAATCGTGGCTGGTGCCACCTTTTCACCCACACCCCCTCTCTCCCCCTTCCTCCCCCTTTGCCCTCTCCCCTCCTTTCCCCTCTCCTCTCTCTAAGTTACTTCTCCACCATTATTGCGCTTCTTCTCTCTTCCTTCTACACCTCTCTTCTCTCCCCATTAATGCCCCCTCCACCATAATTCTTCTCTATCAATGGCCTCTTCTAGCTCTATCTTCCACATTTATTTGGCTCTCCCTCCTTCCATACATATAGATCTAGCCAGATCATCTCTCTCCCTCTCTATTAGTTAGCTAGAGTCATCTCTCCTCCCAACAACTAGATCTAGCTAGCTATTTAGCCATCCACTATCGACCCCTATAGGTCGCGAAGGCCTAATGATCTAACCGTGCACAATCTCTCTCGGGGTATAGGTGAGTAAAAAGTTGTGCATTGCAAGAATGGGAATATGTGTGTTTGGTATATGAAGGGATTTGTGTGAGTGACATGCCCCGTGAGTTGCTTATGTTTTGCCGAAATGTTGATTTATTTCCGTTTCGGCGAATTTCGAGCAAACTCGATATGTCCTATTTTTAGGCAAGGTCATGCCAAATTTTTATAAGACTTTGATGCATGCATGCATTTTGTTTATAACCCTTTTGCTTGTTATACCGTGCAGTCATAAAGGTGAGTGGAAGGAAGGTGGAGCGATACTTGCAATCCGCGGTGATGGACATGTATGCAAATAATCAGACTGGGATTAGATGTCCGTGTACAAGATGCAAAGAAGGAGTCATTTTAGACCCTTTTGATCGTGGCAGTTTGATGGCGCACGTGCAGATGTATGGTTTCATGGATGGCTATACTCGGTGGATAAGTGAAGATGATGATGAGGACGTCCACATGGCAGGGAATAACGACATGGGGCTAGACGAAGAGATGACCGATCGGCACGAAGACGATGGCGCCGGACATGGCGGCGGGGAAGAGTCCGGACATGGCGGCGGAGAAGAATCCATACACGGCGAAGAAGAGTCCGGACATGGCGGCGGAGAAGATTTCGGACCCGGCGAAGAAGAGTCCGGACATGGCGGAGAAGAGGCGACGGACACATCGCACTCTTCAACGCTACTAAGTTCAGTCGTGCAGGACCCTCATGTTCGAGACCTCCTTCACAAGAGTACGACTAGCGACAGAGCTGCTTCTAGAGAGGAGGCCAAGCTGGCGCAACTTGAAGTAGACTCGAAGACTCCATTGTATGACGGTTGCGATCCCGAGGTGACCCACTTGAGTTTCACGCTCGAACTTCTAAAGTCGAAGGCCAAAAACAAATGGACAGACAAAAGCCTCGACGAGCATTTGAAGTATCTACATAATAAAGGTCTTCCCGCAGGGAACCTGTGTCCTACTAGTGTCGAGGAGGCCAAGAAAATCGTTTGCCCTCTTGATTTGCCGCACATTAGATACCACGCATGCATCAATGATTGCATCATTTATCGGGGGTAGCACGCGGAAAAAACCAGCTGTCCAGTGTGCAATGCTTCTCAATACAAGAAGGCAGGAAAGAAAGCTCCTCAGAAAGTTGTATGGTACTTTCCGATCACTCCTCGTCTTCAGTGGTATTTCGTAGATCCTAAGGAAGCAAAGCTCATGCACTGGCACGCGGAGAGGAAGAAGCCCGACGATGGAGATGATCCGAAGCTGAGACACCTCGCAGATGCTAGACAGTGGAGAGCATTCAACGCCGAATATCGATTTTTCGCAGAAGATGCAAGGAACATTGTGCTTGGTGCGAGTACCGATGGCATGAATCCGTTTGGAAACAAGAACACGAACCACAGCACATGGCCCGTCTTTGTATGGATGTACAAAGTCCCCCCCATGGAAGTGCATGAAGACAAAGTACATACACATGAGCATGCTGATTCAAGGGCCGAAACAACCAGGAAATAATATTAACCTGTATATGGGGCTTCTGAAAGAGGAGCTAGACATTATGGAAATCGCCGGTCAAGACATGGGAAGCCAGCACAGGAGATTATTTCTATACGAGAGCCGCGCTGATGACGACGGTGCACGACTATCTCGGTTATGGGTACACCTCAGGCCAGGTGTGCCACGGATACTGCGGATGCACGAGGTGCATGGATGGTACAACGTCTCAGTAGCTTACGTCAACGAAAGATGGCGGGTCTGGGAAAATCGTGTACATGGGGCATCGTAGATGGCTCGAGAAGGATGACCCGTGGAGAAAACGTGGAGATCTATTCAATGGTTTGGTTGAGCATCGAGGACCTCCACGTAAGAGGAGCGGCGCCGAAATCAACGAGCTGTTGAATAACTGGGAACAGTGCCCAACGCCGGGAAAGATGGAAAAGGCGTCGGAGCCGCTACTGAAGGTATGGAAAACGAGGTCTGTTTTCTGAGACTTGGAGTACTGGCCCAATCACGACACGCCTCATTGCCTTGATCAAATGCATATCACAAAGAATGTCCTCGAGAGCTTGCTTGGCACACTGATGAACATGCCGGAGAATACCAAAGATGGGCCGAAGGCAAGGAAAGACTTGGAAGATTTGGAGATCAGGAGAGATCTCCACATGCCCCGTAAAAAGTCGACGGAGGAGACGGAGACGGAGACGGAGGCGGGGCCAAGGGGCTGAAAAGTCAACAAGAAGGAGGAGAATTATTGCCCCCCTTCTTGCTTCACCTTAAGTATGAAGGAGATCGATCAATTCATCAAGTGCCTTACGGGAATCAAAGTCAGTTTCGGTTACTGTGGGAAGATAAGCAGATTTCTAGACACTAAGAAGAAAAGGTTCAGCGGGATGAAGTTTCATGACTGTCACGTGATGATGACGCAGATACTCCCGGTTGCCATTAGAGGGATAATGGACAAGCACGTCCGTGACACGCTTACTGGTCTCTGCAACTTCTTCGACGTTATCTCTCGAAAGTCCATTAGTGTGAAGCAGCTCAAAAGGCTACAGGAAGAGATCGTTGTCATACTATGTGAGCTTGAGATGTACTTCCCGCCCACGTTCTTTCACGTCATGGTGCATCTGTGTGTCCACATCGTGGACGACATGATCGACCTCGGGCCGACATTCCTTCACAGCATGATGTTGTTCGAGAGGATGAATGGGGTCATCAAAGGATTCGTTCGTAACATGTCTCGTCCCGATGGGAGCATCGTCCAGGGTTATATGACTCAAGAGTGCATTTCCTTTTGCGAGAATTATATAGGCGGCGGAGACCCTGTTGTTGGTTTGCCCATCAATAAATACCATGGGAGGCTCGGAGGAGAAGGTCACAACAACGGCCGGAGGGAATTGCACGTGGACTACTCGGATCGACGGAAAGACTTTGACAGGGCTAACTTAGTAGTGCTACAACACCTATATGTGGTAGATGATTATGTGACACTACACAAAGAAACCATCGCAAAGATGTACCGTGATAAGGGGATGCGCAAGACGGACGAAGAAGTTACTATAGAGCACGACGCCACTTTCTTGCGTTGGTTCAAAGAGCAAATTCTTGCTAATCCCCCGGAAGAGGGCAGTTCGGACGGATTGCTCATACACGCCTTAGCACATGGCCCCGCGCCCAAACTCACGTCTTATCAGGCATACGATATCAACGGGTACACGTTCTACACGGAGGCCAAAGACATGGACAGTGATTATCAGAACTCAGGGGTGACGATTGAATGCGTGACCGACGCCAACGGCACAACTGAAAGATTCTACGGAAGGGTCGAAGAGATCTGGGAGCTTGACTACGCTGGATTGCACGATGTGACGTGTTCCGTGTCAGATGGGATAAGACCGTCGTAAGAGAAAACAAGTATTTCACTACCATGTCTACACCCGACGCGAAGAGCGCTACCGTGAACGTTAACGTCATCACCAAAACTGAGCCATGGGTACACGCTAAGCACGTGACACAATGCTTCTTCATAACCGACCCGACCAATCCCGACCGTGTTGTCGTGAGGAGAGGCAAAAGGAGCATCGTCGGAATGGATGGAGTCGCCAACGAGGAAGACTACGACCAATACGGCAACCCGATGAGGGAAGATGACGATGACGATGAAGCATACGTGAAAAGAAGAATCAAGACTACATTACCTAAGAAAGATCGTCCTCCATGGCGCCGGAAAAGTCATAATGAGGGGCTCAATTATTCGACAACAAACAAGAAAGGGAAGAAGCTCAATGTGAAACGTCGTCGACGCAGCTGAGAAACCATCATTTATATATATGTATCTATTTTGTGTACGCACTTAAGTAACCGTTATCGGTCAAATGATGTATACATCGTATCCCCTTCAATTACCACCACATGGTTCCGGTGATATTCGCGCAGTGTGGGAGAGTGATGACCCACAAGTATAGGGGATCTATCGTAGTCCTTTCGATAAGTAAGAGTGTTGAACCCAACGAGGAGCAGAAGGAAATGACAAGCGGTTTTCAGTAAGGTATTCTCTGCAAGCACTGAAATTATCGGTAACAGATAGTTTTGTGATAAGATAATTCGTAACGGATAGCCAGTAACAAATGTAACAAAGGTGCAGCAAGGTGGCCCAATCCTTTTTATAGCAAAGGACAAGCCTGGACAAACTCTTATATAAAGCAAAGCGCTCCCGAGGACACATGGGAATTTCTGTCAAGCTAGTTTTCATCATGCTCATATGATTCGCGTTCGTTACTTTGATAATTTGATATGTGGGTGGACCGGTGCTTGGGTGCTGTCCTTACTTGGACAAGCCTCCCACTTACGATTAACCTCTCTCGCAAGCATCCGCAACTACGAAAGAAGAATTAAGATAAATCTAACCATAGCATGAAACATATGGATCCAAATCAGCCCCTTACGAAGCAACGCATAAACTAGGGTTTAAGCTTTTGTCACTCTAGCAACCCATCATCTACTTATTACTTCCCAATGCCTTCCCCTAGGCCCAAATAATGGTGAAGTGTCATGTAGTCGACGTTCACATAACACCACTAGAGGAGAGACAACATACATCTCATCAAAATATCGAACGAATACCAAATTCACATGATTACTTATAACAAGACTTATCCCATGTCCTCAGGAACAAACGTAACTACTCACAAAGCATATTCATGTTCATAATCAGAGGAGTATTAATTATCATTAAGGATCTGAACATAAGATCTTCCACCAAGTAAACCAACTAGCATCAACTACAAGGAGTAATCAACACTACTAGCAACCCACAGGTACCAATCTGAGGTTTTGAGACAAAGATCGGATACAAGAGATGAACTAGGGTTTGAAGAGGAGACGGTGCTGGTGAAGATGTTGATGGAGATTTACCCCCTCTCGATGAGAGGATCGTTGGTGATGATGATGGCTTCGATTTCCCCCTCCGGGAGGGAAGTTTCCCCGGCAGAACAGCTCCGCCGGAGCCCTAGATTGGTTCTGCCCAAGTTCCGCCTCGAGACGGAGGCGCTTCATCCCGAAAGCTCTCTTATGATTTTTTCTAGGTCAAAACCCTCCATATAGCAGAAGATGGGCACCGGAGGCCTGCCAGGGGGCCCACAAGCCACAGGGGCGCGCCCAGGGGGTAGGCCGCGCCCCCTGGCTTGTGACCTCCTGGTGGGTCCCCTCTGGTATTTCTTTTACCCAATATTTTTTATATATTCCAAAATAATTCTCTGTAACTTTTCAGGACTTTTGGAGTTGTGCAGAATAGGTCTCTCATATTTGCTCCTTTTCCAGTCCAGAATTCCAGCTGCCGGCATTCTCCCTCTTCATGTAAACCTTGTAAAATAAGAGAGAAAAGGCATAAGTATTGTACCATAATGTGTAATAACAGCCCAGAATGCAATAAATATCGATATAAAAGCATGATGTTAAATGGACGTATCAACTCCCCCAAGCTTAGACCTCGCTTGTCCTCAAGCAAAAGCCGAAATCGATAAATATGTCCACATGTTTAGAGACAGAGGTGTCGATAAAATAAAATACGGACATGAAGGCATCATGGCCATCTTTAGAACAGCAACATATATTGACATATAATTTCTTATGCTAAAGTATCAATTCATTCACAAGGTAAAGTATGAATCAAGAACTCTATTGAGAACCAACAAACTATGATCTTAGTCATTGAAGCAATTCCAATTTATCATAACGTCGGAAAGAGTCAATATAAGAGCTTGTAAAGCAAATCCACATACTCAATCATCTTTTAGTCTTTCATAATTGCTAACACTCACGCGGTACCTATGAGGTCAAAGCTTCAATCAGACACAGAGAAAGATAGGGGCTTATAGTTTTGCCTCCCAACTATTTACCTCAAGGGTAATGTCAACAGAAATAACTCATGATCACCCACATCCGAGTGGATATATGTGTCTAGATCATTCCCCAACACATGACGCTTGCCAAGAGAGAAAGGCGAAATAAAGGAAGTGGTGAAGATCACCACGACTCTTGCATAAAGGTAAGTACTAGAAAATAAAAGTAACAGATAGGCCCTTCGCAGAGGGAAGCAGAGGTTGTCATGCGCTTTTATAGTTGGATGCGCAATCCCGTAATGCAAAAGAACGTCACTTTATATTGCCCCTTGTGATAAAGAACTTTATTATGCAGTCTGTCGCTTTTATTTCTTCCATATCACAAGTTCGTATAAAGTTTATTTTCCTCACACTAATAGATCATACATATTTAGAGAGCATTTTTTATTGCTTGCACCGATGACAACTTACTTGAAGGATCTTACTCAATCCATAGGTAGGTATGGTGGACTCTCATGGCAAAACTGGGTTAAGGGTGTTTGGATGCACAAGTAGTATCTCTACTTGGTGCGGAAGTTTTGGCTGATATGGGGTGGAAGCAAGCGTCACATGTTAAAGGATCTATAACCATATAACTTCTATTCAGAAATAAGCAAACATAACCCATTATGTTGTCTTCCTTGTCCAACATCAACTTCTTAGCATATAATATTTTAATGAGTGCTCACAATCATAAAAGATGTCTAAGATAACATATTTATATGTGAACCTCTCTTTCTTTATTACTTCCTTTTAATTGCAACAATGACCAATCGCTATGTTTGTCAACTCACAACAAATTTCAATTGACATACTTCTTATATGTGAAGTCATCACCCCCCATAAGATCATCATATATACTCTTTGCTTTTATTTTATACTTCTTTCTATTTCATTTTCTCAAGATCATAGCAAGCAAGCAAAGCCCTCAACTCAAAACTACTTTTTATTATATAACTCTCGGACTCGCTTACATAAGGGGAACAAAAAGCAAAATTCAAAACTAGATCACACTAAAGACTTTATTCTACTAGATCAAGATATAACCAAAAGGATCGAACTAAGAAAAACGATAAAAGTAAAAGATGTGATGGTGATACGATACCGGGGCACCTCCCCCAAGCTTGGCAAAAGCCAAGGGGAGTGCCCATACCCATGTGTTTAGTTGTCTTTCTTCGGAGGTGGTGTTGTTATATTCTTGGCGATGATGCCCCTCAGAATGCGATTCTCCTCCTCAAGCTTGTTATTTTGCTGTCTGAGATGCATTATTTCCTTGCGGAGGCTTCCAGTGACGGTTAGAGCTCCCATAACCCATGGATGTTTCATTGCTGCGCGGGAAGAAGCAACACTCTTTTTCATATTTTTATAAGTAAGAAATTTAGTATTGGGAGGGATAACTGAATTCGGAATTGCTGAGCTCTGAAGTTCTTCCAACATGGCTCCAGGTTGTAGACGAGAGGTAACTTCTTGGTCTTCCTCTATAGCATCCATCCTTTTCAAGTCGGCCTCCATCTCTTCCTCCGTGGCCTGCCCGAAGTGATTGGCTTCGCTAAATGCTCCGGGCCCCGGTGTCAGGTGAGAGGCACGGCTCTCCCCGACCGACTCTTGCGAAGACATCTCGCTCTAAATCTGCTGCAGAAATAGCTCAAAACGAAAACAGGAGGTATTGTCATGATACGAAGGTCAAAACCTTCGGGAGATTATATAATGAATTTTTACCGACCTGAAGGAGTATACCACAAGAAAACGGAGTCCGGAGGGTACACGGGGTGGCCACAAGCCACAGGGGCGCGCCCAGGGGGGTAGGGCGCGCCCCCCTGGCTCGTCGCCTCCTTGTGCACTCTTCGGACTACTTTAAATTTTCCTAATTTATTAAATATTCCAAAATGGATAAAAATTGCTATTGGAAAAGTTTTGGAGTCGGTTTGCTTACCATAACACATACCTATTCCTTTTCGGAGTCTGAAACGTTCTGGTAGGTCTCCCTAATGTACTCCTCCGGAGTCATGGTATTGATAATATTGGTCTCAACATTTATGGGAGTACCTGAGATATAATGTTTGATTCTTTGCCCGTTTACCACCTTAGGATTTGTGCCTTCGGCATTGTTGATCTTGATGGCACTGGAACGATATACTTCCTCGATAATGTAAGGCCCTTCCCATTTAGAGAGAAGTTTTCCTGCAAAAAATCTTAAATGAGAATTGTATAGCAAGACATGGTGACCTACATTGAATTCACGCTTTTGTATCCTTTTATCATGCCATCTCTTAACTTTTTCTTTAAACAACTTGGCATTCTCATAGGCCTGGGTTCTCCATTCATCAAGTGAGCTAATGTCAAATAACCTCTTCTCACCAGCAAGTTTGAAATCATAGTTGAGCTCTTTAATTGCCCAATAAGCTTTATGTTCTAGTTCTAGAGGTAAGTGACATGCTTTACCATAAACCATTTTATACGGAGACATACCCATACGGTTTTTGTAAGCAGTTCTATAAGCCCATAATGCATCATCAAGTTTCTTAAACCAATTCTTTCTGGATCTATTAACAGTCTTCTGCAAGATCAATTTAATTTCTCTATTGCTCAATTCTACTTGACCACTAGACTGAGGATGATAAGGAGATGCAATTCTATGATTAACATCATACTTAGCAAGCAATTTACGGAAGGCACCATGAATAAAGTGTGAACCACCATCAGTCATTAAATATCTAGGGACTCCAAATCTAGGGAAAATAACTTCTTTAAGCATTTTAATAGAAGTGTTATGATCAACACTACTAGTTGGAATAGCTTCTACCCACTTAGTAACATAATCAACAGCAACTAGAATATGAGTATACCCGTTAGACTTTGGAAAAGGTCCCATATAATCAAAACCCCAAACATCAAATGGTTCAATAACAAGTGAGTAATTCATAGGCATTTCCTGACGCCTACTAATATTACTAATTCTTTGACATTCATCACAAGATAAGACAAACTTACGAGCATCCTTGAAGAGAGTAGGCCAATAAAAACCAGATTGCAGTACCTTATGTGCAGTTCTATCTCCAGCGTGGTGTCCTCCGTAGGCCTCGGAATGACACTTGTGAAGGATCTGTTCATGTTCATGCTCAGGTACACAACGTCTAATAACACCATCTACTCCTTCTTTATAAAGGTGTGGATCATCCCAAAAGTAATGTCTTAAATCATAGAAGAACTTTTTCTTTTGTTGGTATGTGAAACTAGGTGGTATAAATTTAGCAACAATGTAATTAGCATAATCAGCATACCATGGAGCCTTACGCGAAGCATTTATGACAGCTAATTGTTCATCAGGAAAGCTATCATCAATAGGTAGTGGGTCATCAAGAACATTTTCTAACCTAGACAAGTTGTCTGCTACGGGGTTCTCAGCACCCTTTCTATCAATAATATGCAAATCAAATTCTTGTAGCAGAAGAACCCATCTAATAAGTCTAGGTTTAGCATCTTTCTTTTCCATAAGATATTTAATAGCAGCATGATCAGTGTGAACAGTTACTTTGGAATCAACAATATAAGGTCTAAACTTATCACAAGCAAATACAACTGCTAAAAATTCCTTTTCAGTGGTAGCATAGTTTCTTTGAGCACTGTCTAGAGTTTTATTAGCATAGTGGATAACATTTAATTTCTTATCAACTCTTTGTCCTAGAACAGCACCAATAGCATAATCACTAGCATCACACATAATTTCAAAGGGTAGGTTCCAATCAGGTGGTTGAACAACATGTGCAGAAATCAAGGCTTTCTTAAGAATTTCAAATGCTTCTGCACAATCATCATCAAAAACGAATGGAACATCTTTTTGCAAAAGATTAGTGAGAGGCCTAGAAATCTTAGAGAAGTCTTTAATAAACCTCCTATAGAAACCAGCATGACCAAGGAAACTTCTTATACCTCTGATATCCGTAGGACACGGCATTTTTTCAATAGCATCAACTTTAGCTTTATCAACTTCAATACCTCTTTCGGAGATTTTGTGCCCCAAGACAATACCCTCATTAACCATAAAGTGGCACTTCTCCCAATTCAAGACAAGATTAGTTTCTTCACATCTCTGCAAAACTCGATCAAGGTTGCTCAAGCAATCATCAAAAGAAGTTCCGTAAACGGAGAAGTCATCCATGAAAACCTGAGCAATCTTTTCACAAAAGTCAGAGAATATAGCAGTCATACATCTTTGAAAGGTAGCAGGTGCATTGCATAAACCAAAAGGCATACATCTATAAGCAAAGGTACCGAAAGGGCAAGTAAAACTGGTCTTCTCTTGGTACTCTTTTGACACAGGTATTTGAGAGAAGCCAGAATAACCATCTAGAAAGCAAAAGTGTGTATGTTTGGATAGTCTTTCTAGCATTTGATCAATAAAAGGTAGAGGGTAATGATCTTTCCTAGTAGCTTTATTTATTTTCCTAAAATCAATTACCATTCTATATCCTATAACAATTCTTTGCGGGATCAATTCATTTTTATTATTAGGAACAACAGTAATACCTCCCTTCTTAGGGACACAATGAACGGGACTAACCCATCTACTATCAGCAATATGATAAATTATACCTGCCTCCAGAAGCTTTAGTATTTCATTTCTTACCACTTCTTTCATTTTAGGATTTAACCATCGTTGGTGATCAACAACTGGTTTAGCATCAGGCTCCATATTAATTTTATGCTGACATAGAGTGGGACTAATGCCCTTAAGATCATCAAGAGTATATCTAATAGCAGCACGGTGCTTCCTCATAGTTTTCAATAATCTCTTTTCTTCATGCTCTGAAAGGTTAGCACTAATAATAACAGGATATATCTCCTTTTCATCAAGATAAGCATATTTCAGAGTATCCGGTAATTGTTTAAGCTCAAACACGGGATCACCCTTGGGTGGAGGAGAATCCCCAAGTATTTCAACAGGCAGGTTGTGTTTCAAAATAGGCTGCTGATCAAAGAAAATCTTATCTATTTCATTCCTTTCATTCATATGCATATCGTTTTCATGGTCTAGCAAATATTGTTCTAAGGGATCAGTAGGAGGCACAGCAATAGAAGCAAGACCAATAATTTCATCTTTACTAGGCAATTCTTTGTCATGGGGTTGTCTACGAAATTTAGAGAAATTGGACTCATGAGACACATCCCCAAAACTTACAGTAACAGTTTCTTTCTCACAATCTATCTTAGCATTAACAGTATTCAAGAAAGGTCTACCAAATATAATGGGACAAAAATCATCTTGTGGGGAACCAAGAACAAGAAAATCAGTAGGATACTTTATTTTCCCACACAAGACTTCAACATCTCTAACAATCCCAACTGGTGCTATAGTATCTCTATTAGCAAGCTTAATGGTAACATCAATTTCCTCTAATTCAGCTGGTGCAATATCAATCATAATTTCTTGATATAAGGTGAACGGAATTGCACTCACACTAGCACCCACATCACACAAGCCATGATAACAATGATCTCCTATTTTAACAGAAACAACAGGCATGCCAACAATAGGTCTATGTTTATCTTTAGTATCAGGTCTAGCAATTCTAGCAGCTTCATCACAGAAATGAATAACATGCCCATCAATATTATCAACCAAGGGATCTTTAACCATAGCAATACTAGGTTCAACTTTGATTTGTTCAGGGGGTGTAGGTGTTCTAGTATAACTCTTACGAACCACAGTTGAAGCTTTAGCATGTTCCTTTATTCTAACAGG
Source organism: Elymus sibiricus (assembly GCA_039707655.1). NCBI lineage: Eukaryota > Viridiplantae > Streptophyta > Magnoliopsida > Poales > Poaceae > Elymus > Elymus sibiricus. The sequence goes on from CM077671.1 coordinate 380,895,954, forward strand.
GAAGGGTGGTTTTTCAATATAAGCAGTAGGAATAATAGGATCAACATTATAAATAATAGTTTCTTCTTCAACTTTAATAGGTTCAACTACTTTCACTTCAATGGGAGGATGATATTTAAACCACTTCTCCTTAGGGAGATCAACATGAGCCGCAAAAGATTCACAGAAAGAAGCTACTATCTCAGAGTCAAGTCCATATTAGTGCTAAATTCACGAAAAGCATCGGTGTCTATAAAGGATTTAACACAATCAAACTTAAGGTTTATACCTGACTCCTTACCTTCGTCGAGTTCCCAATCTTCAGAGTTGCGTTTAATTCTTTCCAATAAGTCCCATTTGAATTCAATATCTTTCTTCATAAAGGAACCAGTACAAGAAGTATCGAGCATGGATTGATCATTATGAGAAAGCCGAGCATAAAAATTCCGAATAATAATTTCTCTTGGGAGCTCATGATTGGGGCATGAATATAACATTGACTTAAGCCTCCCCCAAGCTTGAGCGATTTTTTCTCCTTCACGAGGCCAAAAATTATAAATATAATTCTGATCACGATGAACCAGATGCATAGGATAAAACTTCTGATGAAATTCCAATTTCAATCGGTTGTAGTTCCATGATCCAATATCATCACATAGCCTATACCATGTCAATGCCTTCTCCTTCAAAGATAAAGGAAAGACCTTCTTCTTGACATCATCCTCGGGCAAACCTACAAGCTTAAATAATCCACAAACTTCATCCACATAGATTAGATGCAAATCAGGATGTAGTGTTCCATCTCCTGCATAAGGATTAGCTAGCAGTTTCTCTATCATACCAGAAGGAATTTCATAATAAATATTTTTAGTAGGTGCAGTAGGTTGAGGAGCATCTCTTTGTGCTTCCGGTCGGGGTGAAGATACCCCTAACAAGCCCCTCAAAGCATTATTTTCCATAGTAACAAGTGACAGTAAATTTCAGCACACTATATAAATTTTTCCTTACCAAGTTCCACTCACCAAAGGCACTTCACTCCCCGGCAACGGCGCCAGAAAAGAGTCTTGATGACCCACAAGTATAGGGGATCTATCGTAGTCCTTTCGATAAGTAAGAGTGTCGAACCTAACGAGGAGCAGAAGGAAATGACAAGTGGGTTTCAGTAAGGTATTCTCTGAAAGCACTGAAATTATCGGTAACAGATAGTTTTGTGATAAGATAATTCGTAACGGATAGCACGTAACAAATGTAACAAAGGTGCATCAAGGTGGCCCAATCCTTTTTATAGCAAAGGACAAGCCTGGACAAACTCTTATATAAAGCAAAGCGCTCCCGAGGACACATGGGAATTTCTGTCAAGCTAGTTTTCATCATGCTCATATGATTCGCGTTCGTTACTTTGATAATTTGATATGTGGGTGGACCGGTGCTTGGGTGCTGTCCTTACTTGGACAAGCCTCCCACTTACGATTAACCTCTCTCGCAAGCATCCGCAACTACGAAAGAAGAATTAAGATAAATCTAACCATAGCATGAAACATATGGATCCAAATCAGCCCCTTACGAAGCAACGCATAAACTAGGGTTTAAGCTTGTGTCACTCTAGCAACCCATCATCTACTTATTACTTACCAATGCCTTCCCCTAGGCCCAAATAATGGTGAAGTGTCATGTAGTCGACGTTCACATAACACCACTAGAGGAGAGACAACTTACATCTCATCAAAATATCGAACGAGTACCAAATTCACATGATTACTTATAACAAGACTTATCCCATGTCCTCAGGAACAAACGTAACTACTCACAAAGCATATGCATGTTCATAATCAGAGGAGTATTAATTATCATTAAGGATCTAAACATAAGATCTTCCACCAAGTAAACCAACTAGCATCAACTACAAGGAGTAATCAACACTACTAGCAACCCACATGTACCAATCTGAGGTTTTGAGACAAAGATCGGATACAAGAGATGAACTAGGGTTTGAAGAGGAGATGGTGCTGGTGAAGATGTTGATGGAGATTGACCCCCTCTCGATGAGAGGATCGTTGGTGATGACGATGGCTTCGATTTCCCCCTCCGGGAGGGAAGTTTCCCCGGCAGAACAGCTCCGCCGGAGCCCTAGATTTGTTCTGCCCAAGTTCCGCCTCGAGACGGCGGCGCTTCATCCCGAAAGCTCTCTTATGATTTTTTCCAGGTCAAAACCCTCCATATAGCAGAAGATGGGCACCGGAGGCCTGCCAGGGGGCCCACAAGCCACAGGGGCGAGCCCAGGGGGGTTGGGCGCGCCCCCCTGGCTTGTGACCTCCTGGTGGGTCCCCTCTGGTATTTCTTTCGCCCAATATTTTTTATATATTCCAAAATAATTCTGCGTAACTTTTCAGGACTTTTGGAGTTGTGCAGAATAGGTCTCTCATATTTGCTCCTTTTCCAGTCCAGAATTCCAGCTGCCGGCATTCTCCCTCTTCATGTAAACCCTGTAAAATAAGAGAGAAAAGGCATAAGTATTGTACCATAATGTGTAATAACAGCCCATAATGCAATAAATATCGATATAAAAGCATGATGCAAAATGGACGTATCTGAGAGGGAGATCGACATTCTCGTCGACTGCGTGTGAGGTCGTCGGGCAAAAAACAAAAAACAGAAACAAAAGGGAGAAAGCAATACAAAAGAAAAAGAAAAGTAAACAGAAAAGGAAAATAATAAAAAGAAAAGAAAACTAAAAACTAGAAAAGGAAAATAATAAAAAGAAAAGAAAAATAGCAGTAGCGCTGGATTGGAACCAACGCTATAGCTAACTTAGCTATAGCGCTGGATCCTAATCCAGCGCTACTGCTATGTGTATTTTAGAATTTAAAAAAGAAAAAATTGGAATATCTATCAGTAGCGCTGGATTAGGACCCAACGCTATAGCTAAGTTAGCTATAGTGCTGGATCCTAATCCAGCGCTACTGCTATTTTTAGTTAACCCCCCGCCGCGCGGGCTCAAAATTTCGCCAAGTCCTTTTCCCCCCTCTCCACCTCTCCCCCCACTCTTTCGCCCACCGTCGCCCCTGCCCGCTGTTGACCTCGACGCCGGCCATCGCCCGAGCCCTTCCTCGACCTCACCGTCGCCGCGCGGGCCCGCCCTCGACCTCGCCGCCGCTGCCCTCTCCCCTGCCTTCGACCTCGCCGTTGCCGCCCTCTCCCCCGCCCTCGACCTCGCCGCCGCCCCGTAAGCCTCTCCCTCTCCTCTCCCCTGCCCTCCTCTCTCTCTCTGCTCTCTGCTCTCTCTCTCTAATATGAACCCTAGCTAGGAGTTGGATGTATGAACCCTAGGAGATGAGATGTTGCTGCTGTGATTAGGAATTAGGACAGTAGGGACATTTTTAGGACAGTAGGAATTTAGTTTAGGGCAGTACCAAATTTAGCAAATTTAGCTAAATTAGCAAATATGTTTAGCAAATTTTTGTTTAGGGCAGTAGCAGAGAGAGAGAGAGTGAGCATTTAGGAAAACAATTAGCTAGGGCAATTTAGTTTAGGGTATATAAAATAGCTATAAATAAAAAACAGTAGCAAATCTTTTTAGCTATAAATAAAAAACAGTAGCAATTTTTTTTAGGAAATTAGCTAGGGCAATTTTTGTAGGTATATAAATTAGCTATAAATAAAAAATAGTAGCTCCCTTCCTAGACTTTTTTAGCTATAAATAAAAAACAGTCGCAAATGTTTAGTGAGGTCATTTTGCAAAGGTTTTTGGTTTTTGAAAAGACCACTATTTTGCAATGTTTAGTGAGGTCATTTCACTATGTGTACTTGCTTTATATATGTGCTCCTGTGATGCTCATATGTCATTGATGTTATATGATATATGTCATTGATGTTATATGATTTTGCAATGTTGGTTGAATGTCGAAGAATATCCGAGTGGCCTATGTTTTGCCGGAATGTTGATTCATTTCCGTTCCGGCAAATTTCAGGCGCTCCATATGTCCACTTTTTAGCAAAGGTCATGCCGACTTGTGCTAGAAACTAGGACATATGGAGTGCCCGGGATTTGCCGGAATGGGAATGAATCAACATTCCGACCAAATATAGGCCCATTTTTTCTCTTCATTATTCATTTTATTCGGCCTAGAATTGAACTAGCATACCTAAATAATCGTAGGAAACATGCCTGACCAAGCGGAAGCTGGGGGTTCTGGTCACCTCGAAGAAGACCCCGTCGAGGTAGCAAATAATTATTTCAATTACCTGGACGAACACCAGTTGCGGGTGCAGGGTGGCAGTGGCACAAACCCCGACACCGACACCGACACCGACACTGGCACCGCCGGCACCGACACCACCCCCGAGAACGGTGAAGGACCGAAGCCGAAGAGGACACGAAAACCAAACGAACTCGGCATCAGAAAAATTGTGGTCACGGCGATGCACCCCAAGAAATTAGAGCCAACGGCACCGGAGGAAGCGCGCGCATGCTACGGCAATCAACACTACTAGGGAAAACCTTATACACAGAATGTTATCAGTAGCGAGTTTATGGGACATGCGCTACTGCTACATATCAGTAGCGCGCTAATAATCAACGCGCTACTGCTATAAAGTTACCTCTAGCGCGTGCTGTCAAACAAGCACTACTGCTAACCGGGGCCCAGGTGCCTCTCGTGGTGGAGCATTTGTAGCAGCGTTGGCACAGAACCCGCGCTACAACTAACAATGTAGTTGTAGCGCTTGTTAGGCAGGACGCGCTACTGCTACGTTTAGTCCCACCTTATCCACCCGCGCGCCCCCCTCTCCCTCACTCTCCCCCTCACACTCTCGCTGCTCTCTGCACCACCGCCGCCGTCGCCAACCGCCGCCGCCAGCACCACCGCCGCCCGCACCACCGCCACCGTCCACCGCCCCCGTTGCTATTGTATTAGTTAAAGCAATTTTTGGGACATGTCATATTTTGAACATGTCGCATTTTGGACATGTCATATTTTGAGTGGCCTATGTTTTGAGTGGCCTATGTTTTGCCGGAATGTTGATTCGTTTCCGTTCCGGCAAATTTCGGGCGCTCGATATGTCCTGTTTTTAGCAAAGGTCATGCCGAATTTTTTTCATGAATTTTTCAGAACATATCGAGTGCTTGTGATTTTTCAGAACGGGAATTCAATGATATTCCGGCAAAGCATAGGGCATTTTTCTGTCATTTTTTCTGCCGAGTGCGATTACTGCAGCGACGACAGGGGTATGTGTGAAAGACAACCGCACCTAGATGATGGTACATGCTTCTCCCTCACGCTTAAGGCGGGCTTCAAAGTGGTTACGGTATGTAATTTCAGTAGCACATGTTTCTTCTTAATTGAGCATGGCTTAAGATTTTTGCTTTAACGTGTAATTTCCATTTTTTATAATTCTACTAGTGCATACCCTGCTATGCAAGACCATATGTCCTTGACAAGCTAGCTTTCGAAGAGATGAACAAGGTGGACACGAAGATAGCTCACCTGAAAACGCAACATGGTTTCGATTTCGAGGTTGAGATCTTCAATAAAGTAGGTTGGACTCATTTTGGAGGTTTAAATTGGGAAAGATTATGCAAGGCATATGGATATGAGGAGGATATGAAGATAACATTCGATCTTGGCAATTCTGAAGCAGATGGAAACATTTGGCTTGATCCGAACATGATTCCGATTCTGCCTCCGTGTGAGTTTGTTAAACATATTTATTATGTAATTTATATTGTTTATTTCAAAATAGTTGACAGCTTATTTCCATTGACAGCTTATTTTCATTCTTCAAAAAATGTACGGAAGATGGTAGACAGAACCTACTACTACAATGATGAAGCAGAATTAACCTATAAGGAGAAAGTTCATCTTATCGCATTTATTAATGATCTTGAGAATTACAATAGCTATTATCAAACTCCTCCACATTATGGTCAATACGTGCCACTAGTGCACGTGGTGAACTACGGTAACATGCATGGAGATTGCATGGTAAGATTTTCTACTATTACGACATCCGTGCATCTTTTGCATAAATTCTTCTAAAACTAAACTACATTGCTAACTACAAAGTTATTACTATGATTTTGAACAGAAAATCCCGAAGGATTGTGTGCCTTATCTGATGTTTCCGAGAGGTCGCGTTGATGTTATGAGCTTACGGCCAGCACGGCCAGGTCAGGCTACGCATCACTCCTGTCCATACCAGATTTCTAAAACCGATGAAGACATGACAATCAAAGATTGGAGAAAATGTATGGTCAATCATAGAGAGCTACTTGGAAGCAACATTGTGCGTAGGCCAAGAATTGGAGACAGGATGATCTCCATTCTCCATAATGGAGAGTCAGGGCCTATCTTGTTTTATGATATTTTGCCTAAGAGAGGGTAGAGTAGGTCCTATGAGAGAGGAGTATGTCCTAGGTACAATGTGTTATTATGTGCTACAATGTGTTAGAGTTGATGATTATTAGCTATAGTGTTGTTGGTGATGATATGATGCAAGAGTTTTTATATTAATATGATGATGATGTAGATCATGATTATCATGCTGATTTGTTATTATGATCATGATTAGTTATTATATCATTGGGGGAAGGAAAGCGGATTAGATTCATGTGGATGGATCAAAAGTGACCAAAAGTTGAATTAGTAGGATCGTCGTCCTACTAATTCAACTTTTGATCACTTTTGATTCATTTGGATGAATAAAATCCATGTTTCTTCCTCACAATGATATAATAATTCATCATGAACATAATGATATAACAACCTCTTAATTGGTACTGTATCAAAATTTGTATAACGGCGTATAAATACACTAAAAATTAAAAATAATGAAAGACAGATTACTAGTAGTGCGGGTTTGCAAGAACGATACTAATAGTTGTCTTATTAGTAGCGCTGGTATGATACACGCTACAGCTATATGTCTTAGCAGTAGCGCGTCTTACACGCGCTACTGGTAAGTAATAGCTGTAGTGCCTTACTAGTAGCGCCGCCACCCGCGCTACTTGTAGGCACTAAACCCGCGCTACTACTAGGCTTTTCCCTAGTAGTGCAACTTGGATGCATCCTCAGCGAAACCGCCAACATCAACGACAAAAAGTTAAAGAAGATACCACATATGGAGCACATGCTCCTAACGAAGTTGCACAATAGGTTCTTGTTCCCCGGGCGGACTGAAAGCGAACTTCCGTGGAAGGACGAACCCATTATAAAGATAAAAAACAAGGCGATGACGATGTTCACCAACGACTTGTCTGCCTGGAAAGCACGGGTGAAAAAAGCGATTGCGAAGAATGAACCGTGGTCCAAGATTCATGCTGACAATCCGACACTAACGGAAGAGGACTTCGAAAAATTCAAGGAGACTTACACTAAATAAGAAGTCAAGAAAAAGTCAGAGAAAATGAAGGCGCTCCAAGCCAGGAACATGCCTCCCCACCGCCTCGAAAGCCATGGTTACGAGGGGAAGAGGAACGTATGGGCCAAGGAGGACGCCGAACGTGAAAGTCATGGAACCCGAGACCCCTTGACGGAGTTCACCGACCCGCAGGAGCATGACTGGATCAGGGTCCGGTACAAGTGGGACCCCGTCAATAAAATCTTTTACACGGACCCGAACACGAGGGAGTTCATGAGACTACTGGTAATTGTTATATTACCACCTTATATTAGCTTCCAATCAATTCGACAACAAGTTTTGTCACATTTGTAAACCATCCACGTTCCTTTTGCAGAAAGAGCAGCACCAAAAGGCAGCCGAAAGCGACGAGTCTTCTCAGTCGTCGGCGAGGCCCAAGTGGGACACCCCTTTCAACCGTGCCCTGAACATACTGAAAAAGGTGTCGGAGGACAAACCGCCGTCGTATGGACGTGTGCACGACATCAGAGATGGCGCCTCGTGGAAGACGTGCTACCACGAGAAGCCGGAGGAAAGAAGGCAGAGACGATTGCTTACTCAACAGACCATCGACGAGAAGGTCGCGCTTGCGGTCAACAAGTCCAAAGCTGAGACAAAAGCAGAGTTGGAAAAGATAGTCGATGCAAGGGTCAGTGCAGCGGTAGCTGGCGTCACGGATGACTTCACATCTTCCATTACTAGCTTGATTCCGGCATTTTTCGAATGGACGAAGAAAAATCCAGATAAAGGGCCAGCGGACTTTCCCCTTCCCGGCTACGTCGGTAGCAATTCGGTGAACATCGCACCACCAGCACCTGCTCACGCCACTGCACATGCTCCCGTACCTGGTCCCGCTCCTGTTCATAGCAGCCCATCCTCCGTCTCTGGCGTGCTCGGCGGGGCTTCGTCTTTGGCTGAGCTCGACGCCCTCACGGTAATTACGCGTCATACCCTCTTGACCAGCATATCTATAGTCTTCTGTTTCAGTTGCCTTTCGGATGTTTGACGTCGCAGACATGTCTTCGTAGGCTGACGAAACCCCGTGCACCCTACTATACGACATCAACGGCCAGAAGGTGGACGTGGGAAAGGCAATGATCGTGAAGCCGAAGGACCGCATGTTACACAACCGACAGATGCCCCATAGCGTCTTCAAAGTTTGCGTGGCCAGTGTCAAAGCGTGCTTCGAGGATTTACCTCCTCCGGTACCAGTCGATTACGACGAGACCCCAAAACGGATAGGCTCATGCAAGAGCTGGTTCTTGGCTTGGCCGAAGACTCTTCTTCGTGTCGAGGCACCCGGTAGCGCACCAACGACAACTCCTCAACAAGGTATGAACACCACCCCACCTACCCAATTACCTGCACCTGTCGTGGCGGGTGATAGCGGACGATGCGAGGGAGAGCCTCCATTAGTGCCAGATGACGTCGCCCCGGTCAAAGAAGCAAATGCTGATGATGTCATGGAGGAGGATGATGATGACCCTAACCAGTATATCAATACCACCTATGACGATGCCCGGGACTATGACTCAGGCTATGAGCGTGGAAATGACTTGATGCTGCCTGATTTGCCGGAGCCGGAACATCCTAAGACTGATTGCAAAAAGTCTCTCTTCATGTGATCCTCGCAGGAGACGCCTCCAGATGCCGGCTCTACCCAGCAAGAACAATGCGAGGGCCATCCATTGTTTAGCCCGACGACACTGGGGGTGGTGGTTAGGGAAGGTATGGTGGGCTCACTACCGCCACCCGCCAAGAAGCAAAGGAGGATACCGGAGAGGAAAGGCTCTCAAGGTGCTAGAGCTGCTTCAAGCAGCCAGCCGCCTTTGAAGCCCTGGGAGGTAGACAGAATACATGTCGTAGATGCGGAGCGTTTCCATGTCGCCGGCCACCCGATCCTACATCATAAAGCGCTAGAGGACATACTGAACAATGATCTAAGGAGACTTCATGATGATGTGCTGGCCAGAGAGAAAAGCCTTCTCATCTCGAAAAAACCAGGATACCCGCTTTACGCGGCTCAGGTTTCGGGTGGGATGTGAGAACCTGGCTTAATAGGAATGATAGACTACTCATATCAACAAGGAATTCCTTCTTTTCCGGGAGCCCATTCGAAAAGAACTCCAAAGTTAAGCGTGCTTGGCTTGGAGCGATTCTAGGATGGGTGACCGACCGGGAAGTTGCTCCCAGGAGCGCGCGAGTGAGGAAAAAGTGCGTAGGAAAGACTAGTGTTGGTCTGTGGGGCCAGTCTAGATCCCGCCAGGCGTAACGGGGTGTTACAATTGGTATCAGAGCCGACCCTTGCGGTTACACGGGCATGCGCGGGTCAGGTGCGCGGGCATGTGGCGCATGGCGCGTGTGGCCCGTTGTGGCACACGGCATGGCACATGTGCCGGACTGGACGCGCATACATGTGCCAAGAGGGAACGTTCCTGATGGGCTGACGAGGACGTCGGTTCCTTTGAGTGGGGGTGTATGTGAGAACCTGGCTTAATAGGAATGATAGACTACTCATATCAACAAGGAATTCCTTCTTTTCCGGGAGCCCATTCGAAAAGAACTCCAAAGTTAAGCGTGCTTGGCTTGGAGCGATTCTAGGATGGGTGACCGACCGGGAAGTTGCTCCCGGGTGCGCAGGAAAGACTAGTGTTGGTCTGTGGGGCCAGTCAGATCCCGCCAGGCGTAACGGGGTGTTACATGGGAGGTTATACGTCGATAGATGGCCCGCCGATAAGTTCATCCTGCGATTTGACTACATCTATGACATGTTCCACATGACCAAGCTGGATTTTTAGTTCATCCGCATTTATGCGCTGTATCTCAACTACATCATCAGACGCGAGAACATAGAATATATCTGCGTCATGGACCCGTACTATATGCACGAGAGCTTCTTGGCAGTCTGCAAAGAGCACCGTGACTATGCGAGCAAGTACATCGACGAGTTCATGATCGCTAATAAGGACAAGGAAACGATTCTCCTGCCTTATCATCCCACGTAAGTCATCCGCGGATATCCTTTCGTAAATTTTAATCATTCCTTTGCAAGCATGGAGGCTAATTTGAGGTGTACTTATTTTGCGCAGCATGGGGGGGGGGCGTCCTCATCTGTTTGTACCCACAATACTCCCATGCTCTGTACTTGGACTCAGCGAAGAACATCAAGAAAAGGGATTACACCCACATAAAGAGTGTTCTCGATAGTGCCATTTTAACCTTCAGCCTTACTGGTGGATATATCAAGGTGAAAAACTACAGGAATAAAGGGCTGGCCTTCGGCCATAAGACCGACTTCTGCTGCATCCAGCAACCGAACGATAGTAAGGCTGATGGATTCTACCTCATGCATCACATGATCGAGTACAGAAGGGATAATCAACGCCTTCGCATGTCAGCTACTTCCAGCGATGCCGAGAGTGTCAACTGGGCCACAAACATAGGAAGGACACCGAATCATCGAATCCGAGCTGAGTTTTATCACGTACAGTGTGAACTTGCCCAAGTGATCATGAAGGAGGTCCTCGAACAAACAGGGATGTTCTACCATGGGCCAATGAGGCGGGATAATGTCCGAACACTGCTCAGCGCTCAGCGTATGGACCTGAAGCCTTTCACGAAGCTCGGGTGCTTCCTCCCTGACTATGAAGATTGGAGCGCCGACATGGAGGAGTGATTGACGATGACAATTTGTATGTTTAATTAGTACTACTGTCTTTCTATGAAATAGCGTAGATCGCTCTAGTTAATTAGTTTGGGTATGAGGAACTTCGTTATTTATGTGTACTATAGGTTGCTTGAATTTTGCTAACTATGCCTCTTTGTATTTCTCAAGTACATTATGTTGCATATTATCGTTAAATTCATCAAATGACGATGCAGGTACATAGATCAGAGATGGCGAAGGACTACTACGCCGTATTCATTGGGAGGGTTCCAGGAGTGTACGACCACTGGCCAGAGGCTCAGGCCCAGGTGGACAAGTACCCGGGCGCTAGCCACAGAGGGTTCGATAGAAGAGCCGAAACGGACCATAGTTACTTGAGGTGGACGCTCCAGCAAGAGAGGGAGTGAAAGCGGTGCCTCAAGAAGTACTACATAGTAGAGATCTTGCTCATACTGATCGCTCTTCTCTTCTACATCATGGTTTAGATAGAGATGATGAAACTTGTGTATCGCTATTTTCGAGATGTGATGATATTTGTGTTGGATGATGATGATGATGATGGTATGACGAGACTACTGTATGTGTATGATATGATGAGAATAATTTATGTTTATTATGATATGATGAAACAACTGTATAGAGCATGCACAAATACAACACAAATACGTAGAGGGGAAATAAATCTATGAAAGCAGGAATATTAGCAGTAGCGCTGGTAGGCGTCTAGCGGCAGCGCTGGTTTAGCATCAACGTTTGTTGTGGTGCAGCGCTACAGATAGTTAGTAGTAGCGTTGGTTGAAGCAGCGCTAATGCTAACCATACTTACCAGTAGCGCTTGTTTTCCAGCGCTACTGCTACAACTTAGCTGTAGCGCCTTAGCAGTAGCGCTGCATCCAGCGCTACTGGTATGGGTAATTCCAGCACTACTACTAGGCTTTCTCCTAGTAGTGCTAATGCCCTTAAGATCATCAAGAGTATATCCAATAGCAATCTGGTGCTTCCTTAGAACTTTTAATAATATTTCTTCTTCATATTCTGAAAGGTTAGCACTAATAATAGCAGGATATATCTTTTTCTCATCCAAATAAGCATACTTCAAAGTGTCAGGTAATTGCTTTAATTCAAACACAGGATCACCTTTAGGTGGAGGAGGACCTCCAAGAGTTTCAATAGGCAAATTGTGTTTCAGAAGAGGTTGTTGTTCAAAGAAAATTTGATCTATTTCGTTTCTTTCACGCAAGTGCATATCATTTTCATGATCAAGCAAATGTTGTTATAATGGATCAGTGGGAGGCACATCAATAGAAGTAAGACCAATTATTTCATCCTTACTAGGTAACGCTTTATCAAGGGGTTGTCTACTAAACTTGGAAAAATTAAACTCATGAGACACACTACCAAAACTGACACCGACAGTTTGTTTTTCACAATCTATCTTAGCATTGACGGTGCTCAAGAATGGTCTACCAAAGATAATGGGACAAAATTCATCTTGTGGGGAACCAAGGACTAGAAAATCAGTAGGGTATTTTACTTTCCCACACAAGACTTCAACATCTCTAACAATCCCAAGTGGTGTGATAGTGTCTCTATTAGCAAGTTTAATAGTAACATCAATGTCTTCTATTTCAGCAGGCGCTATTTCATCCATAATTTCTTGGTATAGAATAAAATGGATAGCACTCACACTAGCACCCAAATCACATAAACCATGATAGCAATGATCTCCTATTTTGACTGAGACAACAGGCAAGCCTTCTATGGGTCTATGTTTATCTTTTTCATCGGGTTTAGCAATTCTAGCCGCTTCATCACAGAAGTAGATAACATGCCCCTCAATATTTTCTACCAAGAGATCTTTAACCATAGCAACACTAGGTTCTACTTTAATTTGCTCAAGGGGTTTAGATGCTCTTATATTACTCTTACGAACCACCGTTGATACCTTAGCATGTTCCTTTATCGTAAAAGGGAAAGCTGGGTTTTCAATATAAGCGGTAGGCACAACTAGATCAACATTGTAAAATATGGTTTCTTCTTTAGCTATGACCGGTTCTTTAATTTCTTCTTTAATAGGGGGATGATATTTAAACCACTTCTCTTTAGGGAGGTCAACGTGAGTAGCAAATGCTTCGCAGAAGATGCTACTATCTCAGAGTCAAGTCCATATTCAGTGCTAAACTTGTGAAAAGTATCGGTATTCATAAAAGATTTAACACAATCAAATTCAAGCTTTATACCTGACTCATTACCTTTGTCGAGTTCCCAATCTTCAGAGTTGAGTTTAATTCTTTCTAAGAGATCCCAATTGAATTCAATAGTCTTCTTCATATAAGAACCAGCACAAGAAGTATCGAGCATAGATTGATCATTATGAGAAAGCCGAGCATAATTTTTTTGAATGATAACTTCTCTCGGAATGTCATGATTGGGGCATGAATATAACATTGACTTAAGCCTCCCCCAAGCTAGAGTGATGCTTTATCCTTCACGAGGCCAAAAATTATATCTATAATTCCGATCACGATGAACTAGATGCATGGGATAAAACTTTTGATGGAATTCCAATTGCAAACGATTCCAGTTCCACAATCCAAGATCATCACATAGCCTATACCATGTCAATGCTTTTCCCTTCAAAGATTAAGGGAAAACCTTCTTATTAACTTCATCTCCGGATAAACCTGCAAGCTTAAATAATCCACAAATTTCGTTCACATATAATAGGTGCATATCAGGATGTTCAGTTCCATCTCCTGCATAAGGTTTAGCAAGCAGTTGTTCTACCATACCCGAAGGAATTTCATAACCAATATTTTCAGTAGGTGTAGTAGGTTGAGGGGCAACTAATTGTGGTTCCGGTCGAGGTGAAGATACCCCGAACAAACCCCTCAAATGATTGTTTTCCATAGTAGTAAGTAGCAATAAATATCAGCATGTAGTATAAGTTTTTCCTTACCGATTTCCACTTACCAAGAGCGCTTCACTCCCCGGCAACGGCGCCAGAAAAGAGTCTTGATGACCCACAAGTATAGGGGGTCAATCGTAATCCTATCGATAAGTAAGAGTGTCGAACCCAATGAGGAGCAGAAGGAAATGACAAGCGATTTTCAGCAAGGTAATTTCTGCAAGCACTAAAATTGTAGGTAACAAATAGTTTGATAGCAAGATAATTGGTAACGGGCAAGTAACAGTAATGGTAAACAAGGTGCAACAAGGTAGCCCAATCCTTTTGTGGCAAAGGACAGGCCAAAACGGTCTCTAGTAATAGGCAAAGTGTTCTTGAGGGTACACGGGTATTTCATCTAGTCACTTTTATCATGTTGGTTTGATTCGTGTTCGCTACTTTGATAATTCGATATGCGGGTGGACCGGTGCTTGGGTGCTGTTCTTACTTGAATAACCTCCCACTTATGATTAACCCCCTCGCAAGCATCCACAACTACGAGAAAAGTATTAAGATAAAATCTAACCATAGCATTAAATGTTTGGATCCAAATCAGCCCCTTACGAAGTAGCGCATAAACTAGGGTTTAAGCTTCTGTCACTCTAGCAACCCATCATATAATAACTACTCCACAATGCATTCCCTTAGGCCCATGAATGGTGAAGTGTCATGTAGTCGATGTTCACATGACACCACTAAGGGAATCACAACATACATATCATCAAAATATCGAACACATATCAAATTCACATGATTTCTTGCAACATGACTTCTCCCGTGACCTCAAGAACCAAGGTAACTACTCAATAATAATCATGCTCAAGATCATAGGGGTATTAAATAGCATAATGGATCTGAACATATAATCTTCCTCCAAATAAACCATATAGTAATCAACTACGCAAGGTAATCAACACTACTAGTCACCCACAGGTACCAATGTAAGGTTCTAGTACAAAGATTGAACACAAGAGATGAACTAGGGTTTGAGAGGATATGGTGCTGTTGAAGATGTTGATGAAGATTGGCTTCCCAAAGATGAGAGGGGTGCTGGTGATGACGATGGCTTCGATTTCCCCCTCCGGGAGGGAAGTGACCCCGGCGGAATCGCTCTGCCGGAGGGCAAAAGTGCTCCTGCCCAAGTTCCGCCTCGAGGCGGAGGCGCTTCATCCCGAAAGTCCTCCTCTGATTTTTTCTAGGTCAAATGTGACTATATACCAGAAGATGGGCACCGAAGGTGGGCCGAGGAGGCCACAACCCATCCGGGCGCGCCCTGGTGGGTTTTGCCCACCAGGTTGCCCCCCTCCAGTAGTTTTTTGCTCCGGTAGTTTTTATTAAATACAAAATAATCTCCGTAAAATTTCAGCTTCATTGGAGTTGTGCAGAATAGGTATCTCTGATGTGCTTTTCTTGGGTCTAGAATTCCAGCTGTCGGTATTCTCCCTCTTTGTGTAAACCTTGCATATTAAAAGGCATTATAATCACTCCCTAAAGCATTATTATTCAACAAAATGTAGTAAATAACAATAGGAAATCATGATGCAAAATGGATGTATCACATATCCAGCCGCGCCCCCTAGGGGGGAGGGCGGCCAGATATGTGGTGGCCCTCTGGAGCGCCTCCCGATGTCGTTCTCTGGCCTATAAATTCACATATACCCTAGAAACACCAATAGCGCTCCCGAAACATTTTTTCCGCCGCCGCAAGTCTCTGTTCCGACAGGAGGCCATCTACACCTCCGTTCCGGCACCCTGCCGGAGGGGGGATCGATCACAGAGGGCCTCTTCATCAACCTTGCTGTCATCACCATGATGTGTGAGTAGTTCACCACAGACCTACGGGTCTGTAGGTAGTACCTAGATGGCAATCTCTCTCTCTCTCTCTTGATCTTCAATACAATGTTCATCGCATCTTTGCCTTGATCTATCCGATGTAATCCCTTTGTATGGTGTGTTTGTTGGGATTCGATGAATTGTGAGTTTATGTTCAGATTATTCATGAAAAGTATTTGAGTCAAACCTGACTACTATGATTCTTATTTGCATGATCATCATAGCTTCGTAATGCTCTCCGATCTATTGAGATAGTTTGGCCAACTAGATTGATATTTCTTCGGCGGGAGTGGTGCGTTGTAGTAGGTTCAACCTGACACGTTTCTATATCCCAGTGACAGAAGGGGACAAGTTGCGTCTTTGTGTTGTTTCTACTAAGGATAGAATGATGGGGTCTATTCATATTAGCTGAATATACTTTGTCTACATCATGTCATTGTTCTCCAAGCATTACTCCATTTTTCATGAACTTAATACGTAGAGAGGCAAGCATAGAAGCGCTCTTGAAGTGGAGTAATAGTAGTAGGTGCAGGCAGGAGTTGGCCTATTTGCTTATGGACGTGATGCCTATATACACATGATCATTACCTTGAACATCGCATAATTATTCGCTTTTCTATCAATTGCCCAACAGTAATGTGTTTACCCACCGTATGCTTTGCTTATGAGAGATGCCACTAGAGAACTATACGGCCCCCGGGTCTATTCACTTATATATTCACAAACGCTATCATTACCTTGCCGTTATTTATTACCTTTTATTTTATTTTGCACTTTACTATTATCTACAACTATCTACACAACTCACTTGCTTGCAAATAACAAGATCAAGGGTATTGACGACCCTCTTGTCGGCGTTGGGTGCAAGTTGTTTGTTCTTTTGCGTGCAGCTGCTGAAGACGGTTGAGGATTGGTATTCCTATTGGTTCGATAAACCTTGGTTTCATAACTGAGGGAAATACTTACCCACTTTGTGCTGTGATTACCCGTTCTTCTTCACGGAAAACCCAACGCAGATCACGAGTATCACTATGCTAGATGAAATTGAACATGTGCCACTAGGTGATTTGCTTGATGCTCATATTGCTAAGGCTAGAGAAATAAAAAATGCTGAAATTGATGAAAACTTTGATTTGCCTATTATGCCTACCTCTCTCAATAGATATGATATGTGTGAGGTACCTGATGTTTATGTTATGGATGGGGAGATAGCTAGAAACTTTGTTGCTTGTAATGATAGGGATGATTTAAAGGGATTGCTATGTAAGCTGAAAGAAAAATCTATGATGGAGAAAATGAAACATGATCCCAAATTTTCTACATCTCCTATATGTGTTACTAATGAGGACTATGAATTCTCTGTTGATACTGAGCTGATTCATATAGTAGAATCCTATCCTTTTCATGGTTATGAAACTGAAACTGTTGTGGAACACCTTACTAAATTGCATAATATTCCCACCTTGTTTGTTCATGAGGAAAATATTCGCTACTTAAGCTTTTTCCTTTATCACTAAAAGGTGATGCTAAGAATTGGTTCCTTTCACTTTCTCCTCGTTGTGTCCATAGCCCCCAAGATATGATTTATTACTTTACTGAAAAATATATTTCCCGCTCATAAGAAACAAGCTGCTTTACAGGAAATATTTAACTTTGCGCAAATTGAAGACGAGAATCTCCCTCAAGCTTGGGGAGGCTTCTCCAGCTACTTAAAGCTTTCCCTGATCATCCTCTTAAGAACAATGAAATACTTGATATCTTCTATAATGGACTAACCGATGCTTCTAGGGACTACCTAGATAGTTGTGCTGGTTGTGTTTTCATGGAAAGAACCATTGGATAGGCTGAAGAACTATTGATTAATGTTTTGAAGAATGCTAATGATTGGACACTTCCCGAACCACCGCCGAAACCTATTCAGAAGAAGAGAGGTATTCTATTCCTCAGTCCACAAGATATGCAAGAAGCCAAGAGATCTATGAAAGAAAAATGTATGAAATCTGAAGACAACAAGAACCTACCACCTATTGAAGAAATACATGGACTTGATATCCCTACATAGGTAGTAGAGGTAAATTATCTCAGTAGATTTGATGAAAGTGATATACCTTATACTAAGACTCCTTGTCAATGCATGAATGAATTTGATAA
This sequence comes from Elymus sibiricus, assembly GCA_039707655.1. Taxonomy (NCBI): domain Eukaryota; kingdom Viridiplantae; phylum Streptophyta; class Magnoliopsida; order Poales; family Poaceae; genus Elymus; species Elymus sibiricus. Next base: position 380,913,926 of record CM077671.1, read on the forward strand.
TTAGATTGTTAAGCAAGAACATTTTAATAATTACTAGCAAATATGCCCGTGCGTTGCGACGGGAGAGGAACTACAAGATTATGCAACTGTGGTAGATATCAAAAAAGTATATGAATCAAATGCAAGGATGAGATAAGGACTTTTAAAATGTCATTTCATAAAGTATATCTCGATGACGTCATGATGCAATAAGTCACTTTTAAAATGTAATTTCAAAAGTCCTTTGAGGGCCGCGGATATATTATCAAGAACAATTTCCAAGAACAATTCTTCAAAGCACAATGGGAACATGTTGGATATATTATTCCATGAGGGCCGTGGATTTTTTGATTTCTCCGAGCAAGGTCCATCCTTTGTCCAGCATTACAACACCTAGTTGACTCTAGTTGTGCCTACAACTGCCATGACTAATAATCCTAATTTGTTTCAACTCGAAACATATTTTCATAGTGTCCAAACCTTTGTCAGTACAGGTACAACACAATTCTATGTTTAGTGAAGGTTTCTGTTCCTTTCCTATGAACTTTTATTTTAAGATCACAGTCACATAAATATCAGCACATCGCTTACTAAGTTGAAGTTGTTACCATCAAAGTGTATGACGGTACAGTCAAATAATCACGATGGGCCAATGTGAGGAGGGGACACCTAGCAGATAACCATTTGTTGAAACACCATGAACACATAAATCCAACGGATGAACACTGAATTTTTTTGATTTTCTGAATGTAGCACTGAATTTTTTTGTAATAGGTGCATCCAGCAGCTTCCGGTCGGTGTACATCTAGCAACAGCGATAGATTAAAAAAAAGCAACATACACGATTAGGTGAGGCAGTCGTGGGTCCTGGCTTCTGAGATGAGGTAAATACCCACCGAGCCGCGCATTGCGTGCTTCTTACTTATCCACAACGTTGCTTCCTCCGCATCTATCTTCCTCCTCCTGCTACAGCCTACAGAGGAGAGCAGCTCTCCGCCCCCCAGTTCCCCATCCTATCGACGCCTCGTCGTGTTGCGCCGATGATGCACTCCAATCTCTCCCTCCGCGTATCCCCCACCCCCGCATGCCAATGGACCCCCCGTTGCACAGCCATGGCGGGCCGGCCTGCTCGAGGCCGTCGTCGCTGCCCCCCTGCTACCATGGCCATGGCGGATAGGCCTGCTCGAGGCCGCCGTCGCTCCAACATCGTTTTTTTCTTCCGTTTCTTCAGATTTGATCGGCCTCGTCTCTCCTCCCGCTCAAGGCCGTCATCGCAGTCCATCATCGACGCGTGTCTATCCCCCTCGAGGAGACCCCTTTCTGATCTCGTGGTGGGGAGGGGGGCGGCTTCCTGTTCGGCGCGGCGGCTTCGGCGTGAGGAGGCCCCGAGGCTGCATCAAGCTCTGGCCGGCGGCTCTTCTTCGGCTGCTTGGGCGGGGTGGCAGCACCCATTTACCCTATTGAGCTCCTGTGACTTCCCGCGGCGCCTTGCCCCTACCCCCCCTACGCCGCCACCAACAGTTGCCCGGTGCGGCGTGTCCTCGATCCGCAGCATCCGGCTCCACTCACCCCGGCCATGCCCACCTCTTCTTTGACTGGTTGTGATGTTTGGCTCAGCCTGGCCATGCCCGCATCTTCTTTGACTGTTTGTGATTTTGCTGTGGCCACAATCGAGTTCTAATCTGTCATTAGAGTATCATGCTTCCCCTTCGTCCCATGCTTTCTCCACCATGGGATGGGCCACGCCCAGGTCGGCGAGCCAACCTCTGCTGGCCGGCTTCTCCTCCTTCCTCTGCTCTCTACGCCACGGGATGGCGCTGCTGACCGCGGCCGCGGCCTCCATGGCGCCCCGTAGGCCCCTGCTGCCCTCGCCTCGAGCCGCCTGTGCCCTGCTTCCTCTCCTCTGGCAGGCCATGCATCCGCTGCCGTTGCCCGTCGGTCGCCCGCGAGCGAGCTCCGGCACCTACTCCACCTTTCGTGAAGCCTCCTGCAGTACGCGCTCCGACGAGCCCAGCCGAAGCTGTCCCCCCTTCCACTTTCTCGTGCTACTAGATAAGATGAACAAAGGAGCGCGGACGGTATTCTTATAAAATGCAGGGTTTAATTTGCAAATACGAAACATTTTCTGAGAACCACTTAAGTAGGGACTGCGGGCTCTATTATTTGAAAGCACAAGGACTTTTCTGCAAAAGGACGCGATGGACGACCAGAAGCGATCGCCGCTTTATTATTAGGTAGAGATGTTAAGGATCAATTAGAACAGAATGCCATGATGATTGATCGCTTGAGTGACTTAATGTTTAGAATTGCTAATGATGTCAATGGTTTAGGTAAACACTCATCGATGGTTCAAACTCAGTTAGAACAAGTTGCTAAAAATGATTTGCTTGCTGAAATGAATGATCATGCTATTAGAGTTGTGAATAGAGGGGGTAGAATGAAAAAAGAACCCCTTTATCCTAAATGACATCCTAAAAGAATTGAGCAAGGCTCTCAGAATATTAATAAAGATACACCTAGTCCATCTAAGAAGAAAATGAAAAAGAAAAATCATAGTACCTTGCATGATTCTAGTGCACCTGTTATAGGAAAACCTTCTGAGAACCATAATGATGCTTCTATTTTTGATGCTGAGACACAATCTGGTAGTGAACATATACCTGGTGATAATGAAAATGATGATGTTCATATTGATGCTCAACGATATAATGATAAAGAATCGTATAATGATGTAGAAATATAACCTGCAGCTGATCTTGATAACCCATGCACCTCCTAAGAACAAACACTATGATAAGAGAGATTTCATTGCTAGAAAGCATGGTAAAGAAAGAGAGCCATGGGTTCAAAAACCCATGCCATTCCCTCGTAAGCCTTCTAAAAATATGGACGAGGAGGAATTTGAGCGCTTTTGTGAGATGCTTACGCCAGTCTTTTTGCGAACACGCTTGACTCATATTTTACAGATGGGTCCTTATGCAAAGTATATTAAAGATATTGTTACTAATAAAAAAAAGATACCTGAAGCTAAAATTTCCACCATGCTTGCTAATTACTCTTTTGAGGGTGGAGTACCAAACAAATTGGGAGACCCCGGGATACCTACGATACCTTGCTCTATTAAACGAAGTTATGTTAAAACTGCTTTATGTGATCTAGGAGTCGATGTTAGTGTTATGCCTTTCTCTCTTTATAAAAGACTTGACTTGAAAAAGATCACACCTACGAAAATATCTTTGCGAATGGCTGATAAATCGACTGCTATACCTATTGGAATTTGTGAGGATGTTCCTGTTGTGGTTGCAAATGTTAGTATCTTAACGGACTTTGTTATTCTTGATATGCCCGAGGACGACAACATGTCGATTATCTTTGGTAGACCCTTTCTAAATACTGATTGCAACAAAAGCAAGGTTACTTTTCATGTCAATGTTAAACAACATACAATGCACTTTCTGAAGAAACAAGCTTCGGCGAATAATATTAATACCATTGAACAAGTTGCCACAATTACTATCGGGGAGTTTAAATTTCCTCTTCCTACTGCAAAGAAAACATATGATATTCTTATTGTTGGGGATATGCAAATCCCCATTGAGGTAACCTAGTGTTATACAAACATTCTTCGGTTTCATGTCAATTTAAAACGGTTGTTAATAAGACTTGATCAACCTTGTTAATGGATCCTTTTTGAGAGACATGTGTTCGATGAATTTAGTAAACACAACCTTTTGTATCCTTAGTTTACTCTCTGTTAATTATAGTTTAAATAGAATGAAATGACATGATTATCCCGTTTCCTGAATTATCCGTGCAATAAAAATGGCCCAAAAATAAAAGTGCTCAGAATGTTGCAAAATTTCTACGTGAATTTTTATGGAATATTTAAGAAATTTTGGAGCTCAGAACACCCCAGGGGGTGCACCTATTGCAGCCAAGACAACATGGCGCGGCACCCCCCAGGTGTGCCCTGATGGCTTGGGGGGCCCACAGCGACCCCCTCACTTATTCCTCCAGCCCTCTCCTTCTCCTTCCTCTAGAAAACAATTCCTGGTTGCTTTCTCTCTCTCGTGTTCTACCTCCCAAACCTGAGATATTTGGTCTCTTCGCTCGGAACTCCGTTTCCGAAACTATTTTGAGGGATTGCTCCTTGGTATGTGACTCTCCCATTGCTTCAATTAGTTTTTGCTTTAGTGGTTTATATTTTGCATGTTGAATTCTTTGAGCTCCAAGTAGTTTGAATGCTTGATATGGCCTCTAGGCATATATATGAGAAGTTGCTATCAATCTTACAAAGTTTTGTTGACATAATTTTGTAGTCCAAAAATTTCAGAAATTTGTTCTTAGGGTAATGAACATATTTAGGAGGATTTCTTCAATGAGAAGGTCCTCTGGTGAGTCGTCGTGCGAGATCTCGGTACGACAAGCTTACGTTGAACCAAGGGCAAGCTCAACACGAGTCGCCGAAGCCAAATCGTGTCGGTGGCCATGTAACAATTTCATGATAGGTGCAGGTATTAAGTAAGAATTTGACTAGTATATTTAGAACATGGGCTCATCGACTTCCTTGCAGATAAGTGTATCCAATATTATAACCTTACTCGTTCATTCACTAAAAGGTTTGAGTATCACTCTCGTACTTTTAGAATTTTATTTCATCTTTACGATAGATCCTATGGTATGTTTCTAGAAGAATTCTGTGATGCATGCAAAATTCTGTATTGGGGTTCACTTAGCAAACCGCAAAAATATGAAATGTTTCTTACGAGTCTATGCAATGGTGAGGATATAGAGGAGTTACGCAGGCTAGAATAAAATGTATCAAATTTCCCTCTATTGGCCACTTTGCATTATTTAATGGGAAATGCGTTGTGGGCAAGCAAGATTGTAGTACGTTGTGCGCCCGTGACTTGGGTATCATTCACACCGCTTTAACGGGCAATAAAATGTATAATCTTGGGGCAACTGTTGCCCGAAGGTTGCATCTTAACGCGAGCGATGGTGACTTGTATGGGGGAATTTATGCTTCCTGCGTAGCCGCAAGGCTGCGGGTCTCGCCTCAAACCAATGATCCTATATTGCCTGATAGATACTTAGACCTTGAGGCAATGCAGCGCCATGATTTTATTAAAGACAGAGCTCAGAATTATGATTACAACTTAACATTTTATAAACACCGTACTGTCTCTGTTATTTTGCCTACGCCTGCCGTCTTTGATTTTCAAAGCAAATAAAGATATTTCATTTATGAAAACGAAGCGCATGAGTACAACGCAGTAGTGGAGGCCGCTCGCTTGGCTGAGGAGGCGGCGCAGAACGCCTCCACGAGCTACCACTTTGGTTATTATCCCGACCAAGGACGGTGATTGCCAAGCTAGGCCAAATCCTAAGCTTAGGGGAGTACGTATTCCTCACCGACATTACATTCATTTTTACACATTTCATCTCAATTGTCGGTGTTCATCCTCTTTCATTGTATATCCATGTTAGTTTTATTTTTGCTTTCTTCTTGTGTGTTTGAAAAACTTTAAAAATCCAAAAATATATTTCTCGTTCTTTTTGGTTTCCCGTTCTTGTTTCCCTAAGCTCGTAGTATTAAAAGAAAAGCCAAACAGATTTCCTGGTTCTCCTTTTACTTGTTGGTAGCTTTCCCGTGTAAATAGTTTTTCTCGCTTTTGTTTTTTTCCTTTGTTAATTTGCTTTCTTCAGAAAAACTAAAAAACTCCAAAATATTTTATCGTGTTTCTCTGAAATCCTTTTCTTTTCTTTGAGTTGTCTAAAGGAGAGGACCACGATGAAAATGTTGAGTGACTCTCATATGCTATATTATGGACCTAACGAAGAGCCAATATTACCTTGTCTTCACCTTTGTGTAAACTATTTCGTAGATTCCAGCTTAGTCCATGACACCCTTGCACTATTATTATTTTCACATCATTCGGTCGTGCAAGTGAAAGGCAATGATGATGATATTTGATGAAGTGATCGTGGTAAAGGAAGCTGGTATGACCTCTCTTGTATTCCGTTTTTTTAAATATGTTTAGCTCGTTCCGCCTTGATTCAACATATTATGAGTAAACATGTTTATGATGACAATTAGAGATTATAGTTCCTCATGCTATTCTTAAATAGCTAGGAGTAGACAATGATTTATCTTATGTGTCAACATGCATTAAAATGGTTGTGATGTGGTATGTTAGTATTGTATCCTCCTCTGAGTAGTTCGAGTGGCTTGACTTGACACATGTGCAAACATGTAGTTGATTCAAATCCAATGTAGCCTTCATAATATTTATGTTCAGAGTGTTTATATCCTTCTCATGCTAGAGTTCAATGTTAATTATTCTCAATGCATAGCAACGACCGTTTTCGCACTCTAGCTGGTCGCTTCTCAATCTATTTCTAGCCTTCGCCTGTACTAAGCGGGAATACTACTTGTGCATCCAAAATCCTTAAACCAAAGTTGTTCCAAATGAGTCCATCATATCTACCTATATGTGGTATTACCCTGCCTTTGTAAGTAAATTTGCAAGTGTCACCTCTAAACATTCAAATAAACATTTGTTTTGTGTACTCGTACCGCTCATGGAGAGATGGGGTGGTCAGTATCTTCCATGCTAAGCGGGTTATTCTCGGGATGGGTGTTTATTCGCCTGTTATTGCATGAGAGAGGCTGGTAAAAAGGATGCCCAATTCTGCATAATCTATACCTACTAATAAAGCAAGGTGATATTCTTGGTTTCGTCCCGCAGATAGATTTTTTCCCGTAGTTTTGGCCACGTACCGGCGGTCCGTTTGTCCTATTTTCCTCCCGTCCGAGGTGGTACTAAACGCTGCCTGATCAAAATTTTGAGTCCGTCGCTGGGTGCCTGGGCCAAAAGTATTAATGTGGCCTTTGGTGTGCTTTCTATATCTCTGTCTCTACCTAATAATAAACACTTACCCCTCAAAAAAACTAATAATAAACACTTGTGTTGCAACAAAAGTGTTGGGGAACGATGCATGGGAAACAAAAAATTTCCTACGCACACGCAAGATCTATCCATGGTGATGAGCATCTACAAGAGGGAGAGTGGATCTACATACCCTTGTAGATCGCTAAGAGGGAAGCATTAAGAAATGCGGTTGGTGTAGTCGAACGTCTTCCGGCTCCAAATCGCAGCCGTCCCGCGATCTGTCCCGATCTAGCACCGAACGGACGGCACCTCCGTGTTCAGCACACGTACAGCTTAATGACGATCTCCGCCTTCTTGATCCAGCAAGAGGGGCGAAGAGGTAGACAAGTTCTCCGGCAGCGCGATGGCGTGGCGGTGATGGTGGTGGAACCATTCCGACAGGGCTTCGCCTAAGCACCGCCGAAAACTAGAGGAGACGGTCTATTGGGGAGAGAGGGCTGCACCGTGGCTTGGGTGTCTTGGCCCTCTCTCCCCTCTAGTATATATAGGAGGGAGGGGAGGGGCTGGCGCCCCTAGGGTTTCCCCTAGGAGTCGGCCGAACCAGGAGGAGGTGGAGGAGTCCACCTACAATCCTACTCCAAGTAGGATTCCTTCCCTACTTGGAGTTTCCCTTCCTTACTTGGGGTTTTTTCCTTTCCCCTCACCCTAGCCGCATGGGCCCTTAGGGCTGGCTTGTCCAGCCCACTAAGGGCTGGTGCGCCACCCCTAAGGCCCACGTGGCCTCCCGGCGTGAGTGGCCCCTCCCGATGGCCCTCCGGAACCCTCACGGCACTCCCGGTACATTACCGGAATTACCCGAAACTTTTCCGGTGACCAAAACGGGACTTCCTATATATCAATCTTTATCTCCGGGCCATTCCGGAGCTCCTCATGACGTCCGGGATCTCATCCATGACTCCTAACAAACTTCGGTCACCAACATACATAACTCAACTACACAGAAACGTCACCGAACCTTAAGTGTGCAGACCCTGCGGGTTCGAGAACTATGTAGACATGACCGAGACACTTCTACGGTCAATAACCAATAGCGGGACCTGGATGCCGTTTATTCCGTAGCTTTTATTTCGAGTTATTAACATTAGCAACTGAACCGGTATCTAATACCCAGGTGCTACTAGGAGTACTAGTAAGGTACACATCAATAATACGTATATCAAATATACTTCCGTTGACGTTGCCATCCTTCTTTTCTACCAAGTATCTAGGGTTGTTCCGCTTCAGTGACTGCTCTCCTCATAATAGAAGCACTTAATCTCGGGTTTGGGTTCAACCTTGGGTTTCTTCACTGGAGCAGCGACTGGCTTGCCATCCATGAAGTTTCCCTCCTTGCCCTTGCCCTTCTCGAAACTAGTGGTTTTACTAACCATCAACACTTGATGCTCCTTCTTGATTTCTACCTTCGCGGTGTCAAACATCGCGAATAGCTCGGGGATCATTATTTCCATCCCTGGCATTTTATAGTTCATCACGAAGCTTCTAGTAGCTTAGTGGCAGTGACTTGGAGAACTATATCAATCACTGTCTTATCTAGAAGATAAACTCCCACTTGATTCAAGCGATTTGTAGCACCCAGACAATCTGAGCACATGCTCAGCGATTGAGCTATTCTCCTTCATCTTGCAGGCAAAGAATCTTGTTGGAGGTCTCATACCTCTCAACACGGGCACGAGCCTGAGATCCTAATTTCAGCTCTTAGAACATCTCATATGTTCCGTGACGTTCAAAACGTTTTGGAGCCTCAATTCTAAGCCGTAATGCATGACGCACTGAACTATCAAGTAGTCATCAAAACGTGCCTGTCAGATGTTCACAACATCTACAGACGACGCTTGAGGGGGTGGCGCACCGAGCGGTGCATTAAGGACATAAGCCTTCTATGCAGCAATGAGGACAATCCTCAGATCACGGACCCAGTCCGCATTATTGCTACCATCATCTTTCAACTCTATTTCTCTAGGAACATATAAAAATTCAAGGGAGCTATAGCGCGAGCTAGTAATCTACAACATAGTTTGCAAAGACATTTTGACTATGTTCATGATAATGAGTTTAGTTAATCATATTACTTAAAAACTCCCACTCAAATTGACATCCCTCTGGTCATTCGAGTGTCACACGATCCAAATTCACCAACCCAAGTCCGATCATCACGTGAGATGAGGTGGTTTCAATGGTGAACATCTTCATGTTGATCATATCTATTATATGACTCATGTTCGACCTTTCAGTCTCTTGTGTTCCGAGGCCATGTCTGTACATGCTAGGCTCGTCAAGTTTAACCCGAGTGTTCCACATGTGCAACACCTGCTTGCACCCGGTGTATGCGAACGTAGAGTCTATCACACCCGATCATCACGTGGTGTCTCGAAATGACAAATTTCCGCAACGGTGCACACTCGGGGAGAACACAATTTTATCTTGAAATTTTAGTGAGGGATCACCTTATAATTCTACCGTCGTCCTAAGCAAAATAAGATGCATAAAAGGATTAACATCACATGCAAATCATAAGTGACATGATATGGCCATGAACTTGTGCTTTTGATCTCCATCTCCAAAGCACCGGCATGATCTCCATCGTCACCGGCATGACACCATGATCTCCATCATCTTGATCTCCATCAACGTGTCGCCATGAGGTTGTCGCGCCAACTGTTGCTTCTACGACTATTGCTAACTCATAGCGATAAAGTAAAGCAAAAACGGCGAAAATAAATTAAAGACAACCCTATGGCTCCTGCCGGTTGCCGTACTCATCCACATGCAAGTCGTGATATTCTATACAAAACATGATCATCTCATACATCACATATATCTCATCATGTAATTGGCCATATCACATCACAACACACCCTGCAAAAACAAGTTAGACGTCCTCTAATTGTTGTTGCATGTTTTACGTGGCTGCTACGGGTATCTAGCAAGAACGATTCTTACCTACGCAAAAACCACAACGGTGATATTTAAGTTGCTATTTAACCTTCTACAAGGACCGCCTCTGTCGAATCCGATTCAACTAAAGTGGGAGAGACAGACAGCTTCCAGCCATCTTTATGCAACAAAGTCACATGTCAGTTGATGGAACCGTTCTCTCGTAAGCGTACGAGTAAGGTTGGTCCGGGCCGCTTCATCCCACAATATCGCTGAATCAAGAAAAGACCAAGGGAGGAAGCAATCTGAGCATCAACGCCCACAAACTCCTTTGTGTTCTACTCGTGATCTCATCTACGCATAGACCTAGCTCATGATGCCACTGTTGGGGAACGATGCATGGGAAACAAAAAATTTCCTACGCACACGCAAGATCTATCCATGCTGATGAGCATCTACGAGAGGGAGAGTGGATCTACATACCCTTGTAGATCGCTAAGCGGGAAGCGTTAAGAAACGCGGTTGGTGTAGTCGAACGTCTTCGCGATCCAAATCGTAGCCGTCCCGCGATCTGTCCCGATCTAGCACCGAACGGATGGCACCTCCGCGTTCAGCACACGTACATCTTGATGACGATCTCCGCATTCTTGATCCAGCAAGAGGGGTGAAGAGGTAGACGAGTTCTCCGGCAGCGCGACGGCGTGGCGGTGATGTTGGTGGAACTATTCCGGCAGGGCTTCGCCTAAGCACCACCGAAAACTAGAGGAGACGGTCTATTGGGGAGAGAGGGCTGCACTGTGGCTTGTGTGTCTTGGCCCTCTCTCCCCTCTAGTATATATAGGAGGGAGGGGAGGGGCTGACGCCCCTAGGGTTTCCCCTAGGAGTCGGCCGAACCAGGAGGAGGTGGAGGAGTCCACCTCCAATCCTACTCCAAGTAGGATTCCATTCCTACTTGGAGTTTCCCTTCCCCACTTGGGGTTTTTTCCTTTCCCCTCACCCTAGCCGCATGGGCCCTTAGGGGCTGGCTTGCCCAGCCCACTAAGGGCTGGTGCGCCACCCCTAAGGCCCACGTGGCCTCCCGGCATGAGTGGCCCCTCCCGATGGCCCTCCGGAACCCTCCCGGCACTCCCGGTACATTACCGGAATTAACCGAAACTTTTCCTGTGACCAAAACGGGACTTCCTATATATCAATCTTTACCTCCGGACCATTTCGGAGCTCCTCGTGATGTCCGGGATCTCATCCGGGACTCTGAACAACCTTCGGTCACGGACATACATAACTCAACTATACCGAAACGTCACCGAACCTTAAGTGTGCAGACCCTGCGGGTTCGAGAACTATGTAGACATGACCGAGACACTTCTACGATCATTAACCAATAGCGGGACCGGGATGCCCATATTGGTTCCTACATATTCTACGAAGATCTTTATCGGTTGAACCTCTATGTCAAGGATTCAGTTAATCCCGTATACTGTTCCCTTTGTTCTTTGGTATGTTACTTGCCCGAGATTCGATCGTCGGTATCTCTATACCTAGTTCAATCTCGTTACCGGCAAGTCTCTTTACTCGTTCCGTAATACAAGATCCCGTGGCTAACACTTTAGTCACTTTGCTTGCAAGGCTTATTGTGATGTTGTATTACCGAGTGGGCCCTGAGATACCTCTCTGTCACACGGAGTAACAAATCCCAGTCTTGATCCATGCCCACTCAACAGACACCCTCGGAGATTGTCGTGGATTTGTCACGGCAGATGTCCGGGTTAGCGGACTTTAGGTTCGAGGCATCGCAACTATGTGGCGGCTTGAAGGGGTTGGTCGGAATCGAGAGACGCGTGGCGGTTTACCCAGGTTCGGCCCCTCCGATGGAGGTAAAAGCCTACGTCCTGCTTGTCTGGCATTGATGATGAGGAAGACCTCTTGGTTACAGGGGTGATGTCTAGCCTCTAATCTGTCTATTGTGGCGTCTAATCTGTCTATCTCAACTTGTCAATTGAGACCTCTAAAACTCCTCTCTCTAGGGGCGCCTTACCCCTCCTTATATAGGTGGAAGGGGTAAGTTTACATGAAGAGTCCCACTGGGAGTAGGATTAGGACTAGTCTCTCTAGAATCCTAATCCGGGTCTTGTTTCCTTCTTGAGGGGGTCTTTCCTTTCTCTCTGGGCCTTCTCTTGTGAGCCGTCTAGCACCGGCTTACACGCCGGGCCTTGGGCCTGGTCGTCCTGTGACCCGCCTGGCGGGTCACCAATAAACCGTCAAACTCGGCCGGGTCTCCTGTGAGTCGACAAGTCCTGGCCGGGTCATACTTCAGGCCGGGTCATACCGCGGGGTATATCCCCGACATTAGCCCCGAGGTTAGCTTGAATTTATTCATGGTAACCTTCTGAAATAAGAATAATAAGTATGTTAAGTGACCGGCTTGCTCCTTTGGCCGGCTTATGAAGTGGCCCCTCAGAAATCCGGGTTTCTTCTTTATCTGAATGGGTCGTCTTGAAAATAGTCTTGCTTGTCAGTGTCCTTCGAAAAATATTGGGAATAGAATACCCATAAGCCATTGAGTCGGCTTCCAATACTTTGGTTTGATAAAATTCTTGAAAATAAGAAATCCTCATGACGTTGATCCGGACTTCCATTGTTGTGAAGCCAGGCGGCTTATATAAATTCTGGCGGGTTATGATATTTTGATAACATCGGGTCATGATTGTTGGTGACGCCGGGTCTAACAACTGAACTCCATCTGACTTGATAAAAATATTTGGATGAAAATCCATCTGAGGTTGAGCCGGTCTTTTAATGCTTCGGCTAGATAAAAATCTGTTGAGCCGGTCTCACTCACAATTGACATCTTGAAAATTCTCTTCAAGTTTTTGATATATCCATATTACCTGTAGCCCCCAAGCTCCGAGTTTATCCATGATGACTTGGTGCTTTGCAATAATACCTTTGTCTGTGTAGCCCCCAAGTGCCGGGTTGACTTGCCTGCAGCAGCCTGGGACTTGTAACTGTCTTATAAAGCTTCAGCTGATGTAGCCCCCAAGGGCCGGCTCATCAGTATGTGATGCGCCGGGTCTTCAATTTGGACCTTATAATCTGTTTGAACAACTGAGTACTGTAGCCCCCAAGTGCCGGGTCAGTAAGAAGTACTGGGCTGGGACTTTAGAAAAATATAGAAAGGCCGGCTCATCTCCTTGAGATAACAGGATCTTGTTGACAATGTAATGATTTGAAAACCAGCTTGCATTAGCCCCCAAGTGCCGGGTTGTCTGCCTGCGGCGACTCGGGACTTGTATACCTGATATAAACTGGATTTTGAACAATGTAGCCCCCAAGTGCCGGGTCGTCTGCCTGCGGCGACTCGGGACTATGTGAGAATAATATGACTCACCACAATTTGTTGAATGAGTCCTTGACCGTGGTTGTAATATAACCCAGAATGAATATCCTGGAATAATTCCTTTGTCTTTGATATGAAATCCCTGCCCGTAGTTGCGGTGCAACCCGGCAAATATTTTGAGAAAACCATGAGTGTTGTAGTATACTACAGAGCACAGGTTGAAGAAATCCAATAGTTGGTCAATTAAATGACACGGCATTATATCTGATAGGGCGGCTCATCTTAAGAGACAAGACCTGCAAAAATAAACAAGACAGAATATTCTGCATTGTTGTAAGGGCGGCTTGAAAAAGCACAACCCGGAGATGTTAAAATCTTGTATAGCCTTGCTTCTTCTTTCATAATCTTGCTCTGGCCCGGTTTGGCAAACCGGCATGATATGTATGTATGATGTAATGCATGATGTAATGTATGATGCAATGTATTATGTTCTTGCTTTCTTTTCAAAAAAATTCATATGATGGTTCTTCCTGGCTGGACTCGATGCTTGAACTCATACCAGCGCAGGGTCTCTAACGAGAGTGACCGTCAATTCCTTTGAGCGGCTTAGGGTCTCTAGGCGAGATTAACTGATAAGAGCGCAACGAACCAGAAAGAGACACATCTGCCGGTTCTACTGGGTGGACTCATTGCTTGAACTCATAACAATAGTCGGTTTCTAGGCGAGGATTGCTGAGCGCAACGTCCCAGAAAGAGACACGGACGCTGGTTCCGCCGGGTGGACTCGCTACTTGAACTCATAACAATACTCGGTTTCCAGGCGAGGATTGATGAGCGCAGCGTCCCATCAAGAGACACAGCAGGGCATGAGTACCCTTAGGGCCCATAAGCTACCTCTCACGTGACGTAAATCCGTCGTTTGGACCTTTAAACAGTGCAGGGTCTTTAAAAGAGTAACTATTTAAGAGTACGAACGGGCCACATAGTGGAGAGTCGGCAGCAGATGGGTGAGTTTATCCTCGCTTTCCGTAAGCCGGCCCTCACGTGACAAGAGCCGCCGGTTTAACCTTGACCAGTACAGGTTCTGGCGAGAGTGACTGTCAAATATGTTTGAACAGCTCAGGGTCTCTAAACGAGATTAACTGGTAAGAGTTCGGCGGGTCACCTGGCGGAGCAGCAGCAGCTTACAGGCAGGTTTAACTCCAACTTGTGGTGGCTGAAGAGCCGATCAAGAGGGTGTGTAAGCTAAACCCGGAGGGTTGGAAGCCCCAAATGACCTTGTTGACGGAGTCAACTTTTTGGGTATATAACCCGGCCTTACTGTGGCTGAAAAGCCTGATCGAGAGGGTTGAAGCTTAACCCGGTGGGTTGAAAGCCCCCAAACGACCTTGTCGATGATATCAACTTGTGCACCGTCTTGTAAGCCGCCGGCATGTGGACCGCCAACTTGTAAGCCGCCGTATTGTTTACTATTGTGGCTGAAGAGCCAATCAAGAGGGTGAGCGAGCTAAACCCGGTGGGTTGGAAGCCCCCAAATGACCTTGTTGAAGTATCAACATTGTTGCAGCATCTTGTAAGCCGCCATCTTGTATGAAGAAACAACAGAAGCCCCCAAGCTAAACGGTGCATCATGGCGGCTCGTCTTCTTGGGTAACTTTTAATCCTTCCGCCAATAATGTAGTAGCCCCCGAGATCGGGTTAACTTCCTTGCAATGACCCGGGGTTCTCGTTGAAAACGACCAAATGAGCCATGTCTGTAGCCCCCGAGTCTTAAGTTGTCTCGAAGTGGCGACTTGAGAATCTCCACTGAAGGTTGAAGGTGACCGTGGCGGGTTAGACGATCCCGTATGAATTGTTTCGATAATCCGGTCGACGGTTCGTCCCGGCTATTGTTGAAGTTAACCAAACTGCAGTGGCGGCGACTTGTGAGCCTGTCCGTCGGGCGGCTTGTATAGACGAACACCGCACCGATATGCTGTAGATCAGACTGAGGGCGGCGTCTTGCGCACGTCCGTTGGGCGGCTCGTACAGGCGAGCATTGCACCGATATGTTGATGTAGATCAGACCGCGGGCGGCGTCTTGCGCTCGTCCGTTGGGCGGCTCGTACAGGCGAGCATTGCACCCATATGTTGATGTAGATCAGACCGTGAGGACGGACGGTGGAGACGGCCGCGACATCAGAGGCGGCCCGGACGCGGACGAGTCGGCCGCGGGCACGGACAGATGAGTCGGCCGCGGGCACGGACAGATGAGTCGGCCGTGGCATTGTAAGCCGGTGCGAACGGTCGAGTCAATCGCAGGCGCGGTAAGCCGTGCGGACGGGCGAGTCAGCCGCGTCGTGCTGATGTAGATCAGACTGCGGGCGGCGTCTTGTGCGCGTCCGTTGGGCGGCTCGTATAGGAGAGCACTGCACCGGTGTGTTGACGTAGACCGGACCGCAGGGGCGGCGTCTTGCACGAGTAAGCACAACACCAGCATGTCGATGTAGATGTAGAAGTCAGCCGCGCGTTTGAAGACGGCGCGGTTGTAAGCCGGTGCGGTCGCGAGAGACGGCCGCGGCGTTGTAAGCCGGTGCGGTCGTGAGAGACGGCCACGGCGTTGTAAGCCGGTGCGGTCGCGAGAGACGGCCGCGACGTTGTAAGCCGGTGCGATCGCGAGAGACGGCCGTAGGCGTTGTAAGCCGGCGCAAACGGTGAGTCGACCGTGGCGTTGGAAACCAGCATGGACGGCGAGTCGCCGTAGCATTTGTAACCCGGCGCAGACGGTGAGTCGGCCACGGCATTTGTAAGCCGGCACGAACGGTGAGTCGGCCGCGGCGTTGGAAGTTGGTGCAGTCACGAGAGACGGCCGCGGCGTTGTAAGCCGGTGCGGCTGCGGGAGACGGCCGCGGCGTTGTAAGCCGGTGCGGCCGCGGGAGACGGCCGTGGCGCTGTTTGAAAACCATAACGCGAATGCGGCGAATTGCCGCGTCCATTGGGCGGCTCATACTGCCGGGTTAGCGCGCGGTATCGGCGCGTTGATATAGACCGGGTCGTGGCGGCGGCGGCGCTGCGCGCGTCCATTGATCCACGCGACACGGACGAATACCAGTATAGAATGATGCCTTTTGGTCCTGCGCAAAAAATATTGCAAGAGACAGAGTGATTGTTCTCCGATGAATGAATATGTACGAAACATAGAAAGGGCAAATATCACCGGGTATGTTTAGTCGGAAATTGTCAACAGCGGAATTTGATGATGATGTTTCCTAACCAATAATGATGTCTGAAAACAAAGGACTTTTCTTCTCCAGTGAAGTACAAGGCCCAATAATGCCTTGAATCTTTACGTCCTTTGAGCAATTAATCTCAAAAACACAATTGAATGATAGTCCAAGACTGTTGTCCGCTGACTGATCGACTGCACATGCCAACAAATCCGGTACGAACCCTTGGTGCACAAACTGCTTGGCAATCTGATCATAGAACTTAACAGCTTTATCATGAAGTGGAGTCAACCACATCGGCGCCTCACATGTTGTGAGCGGGCGAGGCGAAGCCGCGACGGCGGCAGAGGCGAAGCGAGGCCGCGATGGCTCGGACGCGAGGCGACGGAGGCCGGCGCCGCGGCGGCTCAAAGAAAGGCGAAGCAAGGCCGGCTCGAATGTGCGGCGGGGCGAGGCGAGTCGAGCTCGGACGCAATGCAAGTGGAGGCGGGGTGAGGCCTCGGCGGCGGCGTCAGCGTGGCGGCGGCTCGAATGGCCTGACGTGAAGGCGCGCGGAGCGGAGTGCGGCTCAGAGGCGGCGGCTTGCAGGAACTAGGAGGCGAACCGGCCTGCGGGGGCGCAGACCCGGGCGAGCAGAGCAGCGCGCGGCGAGGCAGGAGGCGAAGGCGGACACCACGGCGGCCCCAGGCTTGGCGGCTGACGGACGCAGCGAGGAGAAGCCGCGGTGGCTTGTGGTGCAGCCGGTTGACCTGGCGGCAGGGCGATTCGAGGCCGCGGCGGCTCGCGGTGCAGCCGGTTGACCCGACGGCAGGGCGATTCGAGGCCGCGGCGGCTCGCGGTGCAGCCGGTTGACCCGGCGGGGAGTGCGGAGATGGCCCGGCGCCGGCGCAGGTGGAACCAATGAGGCGAAGGTGAACTCGGACGCGCGGAGGCGGAGACGGGGCGGCCCGCGGGCGCGTGGAGGCGAGGCGAAGCCGGCACGGGCGTTGCGAGCGAGGAGAGCCACGGCGGCGGGCCCAGGAGTGGCATAGGGAGCCGGCTCAACGCGAGGTCGCGGCGTCGAGGTGAGCCTACAGCGACGGAGTCCGAATCCGTGTTGTCTCCAGTACTTTTGGCTTTGTATTTCCTTTTGGTGTCTCTCCACGTGAGGTATATCCAACCCTTGGGGACCGTGCCATCACCTAGTAGTATGCTTTTTGCCTTTCCAAATCCCCAAGATGGATACGTGCCATGGTGCTTCAACTTGATACTAGTCCGTTAGCAGTACAAGTATTGTCCGATTCGAAGTAGTCTTTGGTCGTCCGGTTGTAGCAGACGGGGAAACGAGGCTGCGCCTGCGAAGCTCCGTGTTGGCTGCAGCAGAGAACGATCTGCCCTCCGATTCGGCGTGTCGTACAGGGGCGCGTACGTATGCGGCGGATCGGCTCGGCCAGCGGGGCGACTCGGGGGCGGAGCCACAACGGCGAGGCAGATCCGCATCCAGCTCTAGCTCCAGCTCCAGCTCTAATCCGTGTCGGTAGTTGCAACGGTTGACCTGATCGGCTGCGTTGTTTTTGACAGAAAAAAAGTCTTGTCGATTTCGGCCCAGTACGATTCAATTTTTCTCACGCCGGCAGGAAGAATCCCATCCAAAAAGACACGAACGTATGCACGCGCGAGGGTAGTGCTGTTGTCGAGCCCTACGCTGTCGTTGTTCAGGAATCCATGCAAACGAATCATCCGGCTGATGTGGCAAAGACATCGTCAAGATTTTTGATAAAAAGTGAACCCATCGAAACTGAGTGCAACGTCGAATTCTTTTTCTCGTATTGATCTTAAATTAGCTCAAAGTGGTCGCTGATGAAGATACTTCTGTGTCCGCTCTTTCTCATCTGGTTGATCGCGAACTTCTTGATCCCTGCAAGAGCTCCCTCCAAGAATACAAATCCACCGTGCGCTGGCCCCACGGTGGGCGCCAACTGTCGTGGATTTGTCACGGCAGATGTCCGGGTTAGCGGACTTTAGGTTCGAGGCGTCGCAACTATGTGACGGCTTGAAGGGGTTGGTCGGAATCGAGAGACGCGTGGCGGTTTACCCAGGTTCGGCCCCTCCGATGGAGGTAAAAGCCTACGTCCTGCTTGTCTGGCATTGATGATGAGGAAGACCTCTTGGTTACAGGGGTGATGTCTAGCCTCTAATCTGTCTATTGTGGCGTCTAATCTGTCTATCTCAACTTGTCAATTGAGACCTCTAAAACTCCTCTCTCTAGGGGCGCCTTACCCCTCCTTATATAGGTGGAAGGGGTAAGTTTACATGAAGAGTCCCACTGGGAGTAGGATTAGGACTAGTCTCTCTAGAATCCTAATCCGGGTCTTGTTTCCTTCTTGAGGGTGTCTTTCCTTTCTCTCTGGGCCTTCTCTTGTGAGCCGTCTAGCACCGGCTTACACGCCGGGCCTTAGGCCTGGTCGTCCTGTGACCCGCCTGGCGGGTCACCAATAAACCGTCAAACTCGGCCGGGTCTCCTGTGAGTCGCCAAGTCCTGGCCGGGTCATACTTCAGGCCGGGTCATACCGCGGGGTATATCCCCGACAGAGATACCTGTAGAGCATCTTTATAATCACCCAGTTACGTTGCGACGTTTGCTACACACAAGGTATTTCTCCGGTGTCAGTGAGTTGCATGATCTCATGGTCATAGGAACAGATACTTGACATGCAGAAAACTATAGCAATAAACTGACACGATTATATGCTATGTTTATAGTTTGGGTCTTGTCCATCACATCATTCTCCTAATGATGTGATCCCGTTATCAAATGACATCTCATGTCCTTGGCTAGGAAACCTTGTCCATCTTTGATCAACGAGCTAGTCTATTAGAGGCATACTAGGGACATGGTGTTGTCTATGTATCCACACATGTATCTGAGTTTCCGATCAACACAATTCCAGCATGGATAATAAACGATTATCGTGAACAAAGAAATATGATAATAACTAATTTATTATTGCCTCTAGGGCATATTTCCAACAACAAGATTGTCACCGTTGTTTAGTCCCACCTTGCTGCCTTGCACCCAATTTTATCAACTTTTATATGTCAGCGGACTTGCTGCATCAGAAGTCAACAAACAGAGGATGGCAACAGAACAAAGGGATTACAATTCCCTACATCGGATACTTCCACGAACAAATCGGATTGCGATTGACCCAGATGGTAAACTTTGGGAATACAAAAAATACCAAATAATCAGTAGGAGTAGCATCTGACACCCCGGGACAATCGATGGCGGCCCTGTCGTCATTATCCTCACGCTTAGAGGCAATCCAGAGAGTGGCGGTGCCGGACGCAGGGGAGGATGAGCGCCGGCAGCCGGCGAACTCGGAGGTGCTGGAGGCAGCGGTGAGGCTCCCTGCGTGCTCCCTGCATGACCAAGGGTAAAAACTGAGAGGCGGGAGGAAGAAGGAGAAAGGAGGGAGAAGGAGAGGCGCTGGAGTTCCGGTGGGGCGGGCGGGTGCTGAGCCCGTGGATGAAGGAGGAAATGCTCAGGAGGCTTGGTGGTGGCCTCGATCCCATCTGGATCGAGAGCTTGGGGGAGGAGCAGGGGGCTGTTGTAGGAGTTCTCGCATGTGAAGAAGAAGGCCTGGGGGAGACGAGGATAAGGACGGGTGGCTGAGAAAATAAAACTAGATAAGGCTGGATGTAGGTAGAGACAACAGTGTGTGGGGCCCAGATGACACCCGTCGCACGTGAGAGAGGCTTAGACGGGCGGTGGAATCTTTAATAAATCAGCTCATGCATGCATGCATGCATTCCATCCTAAACAGGATTCGATGAGAGGGATTAATGGGAGCGAGAGGGGCATCCCAGTTCGTCGATGGTGTGGTGGACTAATTATCAAAAGGTACTTCACGTCCATCTGCATACTGAAATAAGTCAGGCCGCACACGCTTACCATCCACGAAGCCTGATTATGGTGCACATGCCAGGTTTGCAAAGTTTGCTTTGGAAGGAATAACGTGCAAGGTCATCCCACGGTCCGCACGCATCCTGCCGCAGGCCATCCCATGGCCGCACGCCGCCGCCGCCTTGCAGAAGTTCCACCACCCCGTGCCTTCGTCGTCGACGGCCATTCTCACAGATGTCGCAAAAAACTTCAACTGGCATCACAAAAAGCTTCAACTGGCATGACATCAATCTTCAACTGACCACGAAAAAAGGTTTAGCCGTTGATAATGAAGATTCAACCATAGTTGGATTTTGCTACTAACGACGAAGTTTTTTGCTACATCCATCAGGCGGAGCTGCGACCTCGCGACGGCGGCGGCAACGATTTGCGGCATCCGCTGTCTGTTTTTGCTACGACCGGTGATGTTTTTAGCTACATCCATTATTCGGCGGTGACTGACTGGGTGGTCGTCGTCGACACAATTCTGTGCATGAAGTATAAATGACGAGGGGTGGGGACCGGTGACGAGGACGTCCACTGGATGGGACAGGAGACACGACGCCGCACACCCGAGCGGGAGGAAGAAGACTACATTGATGAAACTGAAGAAACCCGATGACACATCAGAGAGGTAACAATGTGTCCCGTTGCAACGCGGGCATTTGTGCTATATCTACCTAATAATAAAGCGGCGATCGCTTCTGGCCGTACGTCGTTGGCGTTTTTGCAGAAAACTCCTTGCGAGTTTCAATATTCAACCCGCGGCCCTTCTTTTAAAGTGAGAAAATGTTTCATCCAGGGTTGTAAACAAAAAAAACATGAGCAGACCGAGCAGGGGCTCTCCTCTCTCCCTCGCCTCCCGATCCCAGCCGCCAGGAGCCGGCGGCGCGCGGTGCACAACCCGCGAGGCGCTCGATCCGGTGCCGTGCCGGCCGCCGGCCGACGCAGGTGGCCGCAGCACCCTGCCCCACCGTTCCACCTCAGATCCGCCTCTCCCCCACGCACTCGAGCTCCTCGCTGTGCGCCTCCCGAGAGGCGTCGTGTTTGCTGCTCGACCAGAGCCACCGCCAGCCGGTCATCGTCGCACTTGCCGGCGACCTCGCCGTCCCCTCTGCACCACCCTCCACCTCAACTTCCGATGCCCTTGTGTTTGTGGATGTTCTCGGTTATTTTTTGCACACAAGGTGTTTGTGTGTTTGTCTCCCAGATCTTTGAGGTAAACTCCCACATGAATTATGGTTTGCTAATTAGTTTACATCATGTGGAGTCTCAAGACATATGGGTATGCTGGCTCTTATTGCTTGACAAATGTGTATCCACAAATTTTCTTTAATCGTATAAAGAAGTTACAGTTGGTGTTGCCCTTTTTTTGCCTAGACACAACAGCTCCAAAAAGATCTGGGCGCTCATGATGATATATATATATGCATGCCTTTTGTTTTTTCCATGCCCTTTTTTGTTCATCTTTGCTGCACCTTTTTAGTTTTAATTGTTGTTTACCTTCATCCGACCGAATTGAGCTATCGGAGGTGCTGCGATCTTTTGGCAAACATGTTCTATGTTCTCTGGTTTGACATCTACAGGATGCCATCTCAGGGCATGGATCCACTGTGGCCGCTTCGTCCTTCACTAAGGACCTTCTCATCCCCATAGAGATCAGAGGTAACCCACACAGTTGAAAATTGTTACTCAAGTTTCTTGCTTCAACAAATTTTGTTTTGGGTATCCATTATGGTCATGCCATGTATTAATTATTCTTATAATGGTTACCTGAATTTGCAGAGAAAAATAGATTTTGGAAGCAGCAATCCTTACCTCATAAGATGGATGAGCTATAGGATTTGATTATGTCCAGCTTAAATTAGTTTTTAATAATCATGTTCTTTGTATTAGGAATTCAGATGCCTTTCAGCTCTAACTTTTTCATATTGTTGGTGCATGTTGGGAGTCACATTATTATGCATGCTAGCAAACATTAGGACAAGAAGTCTTACCCTGTAGGTTATTAATATCTCTTCCACTATACCGAGGTTCAGAAATTTAATTCGTATTAAAGTCACACAAGCAGGTTGGTTTTCAGATTTGTCTTGACAAACATATTTGATTCAGCAATTTAATTTGTATTAAGGTCAAACAAGCAGTTTGGTTTTCGGATTTGTATTGGCAAACATATTTTGCAGATTATCCTTGCATAAGCAATTGATTTTTGCAAGCTTCTTTCACTTCTAATTTATTTCTTCTCTTAGTTATGATGTACTGCTATTCGTTTTCATGATGATTCATGTGTTTTGTATTTTTCACTAACACAATCTTCTCTCACTACAAGAAATATGTCAACTTGTGACCTTCTGGCAGTGACCCTGGAAGAAATGGTCGTAAATCTACGACCATTTGAGACCAATTGGTCGTAAGGTGTTCGGGGGGCTCCAAACGCTAAACCATAATGACCAATTTGGTCAGAAAGGTCGTAATTTCCTTACACGAAATGGTCATAAAGCAGACAACACTGGTCTGCTGCCTTATTTCTAGCTGATCACGACCAATATAGATGCTCATAGCCTTGTAAATTGTGGTGCATTGCTTTGACTAGGCGCCGCCTCATCAGTTTTGCCTATGTGTCATGTCCATGTGTCAATTTTTGCCCTAGGTTGGGAAGGAGCCTACATTTCTGTCATTCCAAAGATTCCCAAAAAATTCTCATAAATACTTTGGATCATATATTCATCAAATATGTCAAAACCCTTCCTTGCCTAGTTCAAAAATAATTCAGGAATATTCATTTTCCTATTTTGTTCAGAACAACACTTTGTGAAGGAAGTGTTATTTATATTTTTTGGATTGCCCTCAAAAAATTTGGGCACTCTTTTCTATCCAAATCATTGCCTCATGACAAAATTCAGATCCATTTGCCTATTAAATCTTCCTCAGCAAATTTCCAAAGTTTCTGTTCAGCTAGAAGCTTTGTGAAGTAAGTACTAGATAGGCATCTCCTAATGAGCTGAATTTTTGGAACATATTCTGTATGCCAAAATCATATCTCTCCACAAAATTTGATCCCCATCTAATAATCCATGTGAGCTCACCATCCAATCTTTGTTTCTGGTAATATTTTCAGTTTGTGAAGCAGCTATATTTTATATTGCTTTATAATTTCTGAAAATTTACCAGGAGATGACCCTGCCCATAGAACCTCTCTATACCAAATTTTATCTGATTTTAATGTAGCCAATGTTTCTCAATATTTTTCCCAATTTTCTGTTCAGAGGAGAGCATTGTGAAGGAAGTACCACTTTTATTTATTCAAATGGTATGAAATTTGTACAGTACCTTCATATGACCGAGTTGTCATCCTCCACCAAATTACAGCTCAATCCAATAATCTATGCGAGCCCAGATTCAATTTCTATTTTCTGGCCAGATTAGCACATTGCAAAGAAAGTGCTACCTAGACCCCTCATATTGCCCTCAAACTTTTTGGGCACTCTTACATACTCAAATCATTTCCACATGACAATATTCAGCTCCATTTGCGTAGTAAATCTTCCTCAGTAAATTTACAAAGTTTCTATCCAGAGAGAAGCTTTGTGAAGGAAGTACTATCTAGGTTTCTCAAAATTCTCTGAGATTTTATCACATCTTCCATATGCTCAAATCATAACTCTCCACAAAATTTGAGCTCATTTCATTCGGCCAATTTCTCTCAAAATTTTCCCAAGTTTCTGTCCAGAGAAGTGTGAAGGAAGTACCACTTTGGCATGTCCAACTGTTATAAATTTTTGACAGTGTTTTTATATGCCCAAATTACCATGCTCTATCAAATTTCATCTCAATCCATGCATTCATTTGAGCCCAGCTTCAACATCCATAGTTCTGGTCATATTTTCAGTTTGTGAAGCAAATATATTTTATATTGCTTAATTATTTTTGACAATTTACCAGGGAATGTTCCTACCTGCATAACTTACCTCCGCCAAATTTGAGCTCATTTCATTTAGCCAATTCCTCTCAATAATTTTCCCAAGTTTCTGTCCGGAGAAGAGCATTGTGAAGGAAGTGCCACTTTGGCATGTCAAAATGGTATCAAATTTTTACAGTGCTTTTCTATGCCCAAATTACCATGCTCCCCCAAATTTCAGCTCAATACATTCATCCATTTGAGCCCAGCTTCAACATCCATATTTTTGCACAGTGTGGTACTTTGCAAAGCAAGTGCCACCTAGGATTCTTCATTTGACCTGAAAATTTGCCAAGACATTCTCCTTAGTAGATGATCATCCTCAGCCAAAACTCAGGCCCATTGGCCATGTGAATTTCACCCACCGCTAATCAAACACTTTGCTGCTAATTCATGTTTGAGCTTAGTTCAGTCTCCTCATGAGATTCTTCTGTTGTATTATTCTTCCTAACACCTATCGTGGGAGTGACCAACTCACCAGACATGCCTAGGCTGCCCAGAACGTGTGGCGACGCCACGGTCACTCGGTGACCATGCGGCTGGCATGCCGGTTTACGTGCTCTCGAGTTGGGGCCCTCGAACACCATCCAAACCTCGACGTCTCGTCACCACACCATGTATTTCTGATTAAGTGGATACTTATGTACCTACAAAAGATTTTTGAAAAAATAAAGAGCAAGCTATAAGGCAGCTGCAGTTCAAATTTGACCCGCTTCCTACTGAATCTCCGGAGATTTGTCTTTATCACGAGAGGTGGATCAAAACTTTTGACACCCAACCATTTTATCAATTATACATTAAATGTGGACTAATATTTCAGAAAAATGATTTGGTCCAATTTTGCAATAAATATATGGTAGGTCCTTCACAAAAAAACTCATGAATGTGGCAACATTGTTTGCCATTCCAAGATGCAGCCTTGTGCACAATATTAGATCATTTGAATAAACTATGCCATGAATGTGGCCATAAGATTGATCATTTGGCTTGAAAGCCATGAATCTTCACACATGATAGCTCATTTCCGAGAACACTTTTTAAAAAAAATTGACGTATTACAAGTTTATTATTTTTCCTGGTAACTTGGTCACATATAATGACACAATGCGAAGGTTTTCAATTTTTTTGATTTTTTTTGAATTTCTTATGCTCGTTTCAAAACATGGTCAAAACGGTAGGCATGACCGTTCGTAGCTAGGGGTTGAATACTGACATTTTTTTGGAATATCTCTGATTAAATAGATACTTATGTACCTAGAAATGATTTTTGGAAAAAATAAATAGCAAACTATGAGGCAGTTGTAGTTGAAATTTGACCTGCTTCCAACTGAATCGGCAGGAATTTGTCTTTTTCACGAGAGGTGGATCAAACCTTTTGACACCCAACCATTTGGTTATTTATACATTATATATGTCCTAGTATTTTTAAAAATTGTTTCGGTCCAAATTGGCAACAAAGATTTGGTAGGTCCTTCACAAAAAAACTCATTGTGGGCACTCAAAAAATGAAAACCGAAATTTTCATGTAAAGAAAATGAAAAGTTCCTTAGGCAACATTGTTTTCCATTACAATATGCACCCTTGTGGACAATATTAAATCATTTGAACAAACTATGCCATGAATGTGCCCATAAGATTGATCATTTGGCTTGAAAGCCATGAATCTTCACACATGATAGCTCATTCCTGGGAACACTTTTTCAAAATAATTGATGTATTTAAATTTTATTATTTTTCCTGCTAACTTGGTCACATATAATGACACAATGCGAAGGTTTTCAATTTTTTTGAATTTCTTATGCCCGTTTCAAAACACAGTGAAAACGGCGGGCATGACCGTTCGTAGCTAGGGGTTGAATATTGCAAAATTTTTGGGGTATCTCTGATTAAATAGACACTTATGTACCTAGAAATGAATTTTAGAAAAAATAAATAGCAAACTATGAGGCAGCTGTAGTTGAAGTTTGACCCTCTTCCAACTCAATCGGCGGGAATTTGTCTTTTTCACGAGAGGTGGATCAATAGATTTTGACACCCAACCATTTGGTTATTTAAATATTAAATATGTCCTACTATTTTATAAAATGGATTTGGTCCAAATTGGCAACAAAGATTTGGTAGGTCCTTCACAAAACAACTCATTTTGGGCACTCGAAAAATGAAAAACGAAATTTTCATGCAAAGAAAATGAAAACTTCCTTAGGCATCATTGTTTGCCATTACAATATGCACCGTTGTGCACAATAAAAGATATTTTTTTCGAATTTTTCATGTGAAAAATTAGAAGAAAAACAAAAGAAAAAACACAATTGCATGTGCTCTTTTCTCAATGGTGGTATTATTTGTCACACAGATCAATTGACATGGCGCCCATCCATCCATTCATCCGAAATCCATCCAGCCATCTATCTACTGAAAAGAAGAAAAAAAAGAAAATAAAAAAGGAAAACCCCCACCCACAGCTAACTACCCAAACCCTAGCTCCTCCCATCGCACTCCTCCCCAGATCTCCTCGCCATCACCACCTCCTCCCCATCCTCTCTCAACCGCCGTCGCCGATATCCTCTTCCCGAGCCCCTCCCCCGCCCCCAGCTCGCCGGCATGCCACTCTCCTTCCTCCCACTCTCTGCTTGCTCGCTACCTCCTCCCCCAGTCGAGGCGGCGCCATCGCGGCAACCCGGGCGACCCACACTCCCCTGCCCCCAGCTCGCCCGCATGCCGGGCCGCCCACGGATCTCCCCCAGTCCCCGCCCCCTCCCCACCCAGGTGATCCTCGCCTTGATTTGCCGCCGATCCAGCGCCGTTCGGGCCGATTTCCACCGGCTTTCGCCTCGCCTCGTGCGGATCTGACCGGATTTTGTGTTTTGGGCGCAGGAAACCAGCCATGAAGGGGGCCAAATCCAAGGGCGCCGCCAAGGCCGACACCAAGTAAGGAATCCTCGCCCAATCGATTCGAGTAACCTGTGTGGTAGATCTGTTTGTGGGATAGGGGCTCTGATGCGTGGCGCTTTGTGTTGTGGTGGTCTCGTGTAGGTTGGTGATGAACAGCAAGGGGGCGGAGAAGCCTGCCGCCAAGGGGAAGAAGGGCAAGGCCGGCAAGGACCCCAACAAGCCCAAGAGGGCGCCCACATGTTCGTCTTCATGTACGTCGGATCCACCCTTGCTTCCTGTTTCCGCCGTTCCCATATTCTGTTTTTCTGTTGCTGGTGTACCGTGGTTCCCAGGCGGCCATTGTTCTGAACCTGCTATTTGTCGGTTGGTTTTCAGGGGCGAGTTTCGCGAGGAGTTCAAGCATAAGAACCCGAAAAACTAGTCCGTCAACGCGGTAAGTCCCTTCCAAAATAAACCCCCATTCCTGATTTATCATATACCAGCACATAGTAATTGGTTGTTAGCTGCCATAGATGGAATCATGATCCAGGAACTGACTGGTTCCTTCATGGGTAATTTTTCTATTCAGATCGTCAAGGCAGCCGGTGAGAAGTGGAAGAGGTGGAGCGAATCGGTAAGCGTTCCTTCCCTACTTCTCAGGAAGGGTCTGATTAACCCTAGCTTGCTAGGTTTGGGTAGCACATTGCTGATTTGTGGATGTGCATGCTGACATGCGGGTTATGCCGATTTGCCTTGCAGGAAAAGGACCCATATGTGGCCAAGGCCAACAAGCTCAAGGGCAAGTACAACAAGGCCATTGTTGCCTACAACAAGGGCGAGGTAGAGACACACATACCTCATATTGCTAATGGCACCGCCATCCAGGTCCCCAAGCTGTGCGATCTGGGGCCGAGGGACAGCGTCTGCGCCATGCACTGGACGTGCAAGGGCTCCTACCTCGCCGTCGGCACTAGCATGGGAGACGTCCAGGTATAATCTTCATCTGATGCACATTGCATCCAATAAAATCTCACAACAGAGCTCTCAACTATCTGGTTCATAACTTCATATACGGCGTAGGACTCTGAACTGTTTGGTTCATGAGTTTGCAAATTGATATCACTGATGCACATTGGAAGAAAATCTCACAGCACACAAGATTAGAGAATTGGAAAGCTCTTTGCTCAATTTGCTTCAATTATATTTCTAGTAGTACATCACACAACGCAGAACTGTTTGTTTGTTTTACTGTATCACACATACATCTAAGAATCAGTATGAAAGGCTGATATGATTCACTTGTGGCATCTCTGTCTGCACTTTCAGACTATTTTCCACTTGAGTAAAGTTGCTCAAGTGTTATCCTCTGAAGTAGAAATTATCAGTCTTTTGTGCCAAGAACATGACATATAACTGTCTGCACTTTCAAACTGTTTTCCAATTGAGTAAGTTATCTTAAAGAGTTTCAACAAACACTTTGAAGTAGATGTAATCAGTCTTGTTTGTGAAGAACATTGGGGTTGAGGGACTTAAGTTAAATCCTGTTGATGTCCCTATGGTTCGGTAGGTTCACAGTCTAGCACTAGCAGTAACACCCAAGCAATTATTTCAGAGGGAGTCTACCAACTCATCTATTCGATGCCATGGCTGTTAGGGATTTGGCCCCCCGAGAGGTCTCTAGTTAATGACCGGTATTGAGAGATTTTGGTGGTTACTTATGCTTATTGTGTATCACATTGAAAAAGAAAATGCACAATGAGCTTACCTTTGTATGTCAGGATTTTTTCTTCATCTGTTACCCTCCTTTGGCTGTAGTTTATCTTCGTACAGAAACTAATCTTGGTGTTCTTCCTATTTGCATTTGATTGTGTTTTTGTTTTTAAAGTTCCCTAGCACAACTATATATAACAATTTGGTTATGTGTTTTCTTCTTTCAGTGTCTATAGTGCATTTGCATGATGTTGAATTATGTGCTATAGAATATATATTTGCTGATTTAAACTGTTGTTTTCCTTCGCCTAATCAAATGCCCTTTGTTTTGTAGTACGCATACCCAGGTCAAGCTTGCGATCATGGTGAAGGTGTTGATCTGGGTTTCCTATCTTCAGAATTATTATTTTTGCTTTCTACCTTCTTCAGGGTACTGCTTTCTTATCAAGTTCTTGAACACATGAGTTATGTATTCAAATCATGTGCTATTTATGGTTACTTTTATGAACTGATAGCCATCTCCTTGTTTACTTAGCTGAATCATGTCTTTGTGTACAAAACATCAGTTACTAGTATTTGGCTTCTATGTGCTAATTAAATCTGATTAGTATGTATACTTTTTTGAGGTTCAAATGCCACAGTGCATGTTTACGAGGTTCATATTCTACAGATGTTGCATAATATTTGGTGTCAAAGTGTCTCTCCTTAGGGGTTGATTTAAACCGCATATGATCTACT
Organism: Elymus sibiricus; assembly: GCA_039707655.1. NCBI lineage: Eukaryota > Viridiplantae > Streptophyta > Magnoliopsida > Poales > Poaceae > Elymus > Elymus sibiricus. Next base: position 380,943,480 of record CM077671.1, read on the forward strand.
AAAACAATTGTTTTGTTGTTCAAACATGAAATTCTGGTTCTTTGTTTCAAACATCGAAATGTTGTTTACCTTGTCCTTCTATGCTTAAATGATAAAAATGTTGCATTTATAGGATTGTAAACCTGATGTGATTGGTGTAGGATTTACTCGCTGCTCACAGTTACTACTTGTATTCACTGATTTCAATGCCCCATTTTGCTTGTTTTACTCTTCTTTATGCACACAGACTGCCTACAAGTTAGTGTGATTTTAGATTTGCCTTTATTTTGTTCCTAACCATTTTGTTTGACAACTTGCAGATGCTGGCCTTCATTCATGTTTCGTCGCGAGCTCCAGGATGAAGAAGTCAGGAGAAGCACAGAGTTCTAGCTCATTGGATCAGCTAGTTATTTTTTTGATTTTTTAGTTGTGTTACCTGATGTGAACTAGTTTTGATTGTAAACCATATGATGAACACCATGTTTGATTGCAATGTGCCAAGTTTGGATCTGTTTGATTGTATTCATGATGTGAACCATCTTATCATGTTATTTAGTTGTGCTCTGTTCGAAGCATTGTGTAAATATTGGTTATTTATTTATTGGATCATTGAAATCTGAGGAATATAACCCTGACAACAGGGACCCACTTATTAGAACCTGGCAATTGGGACCCATCCGACTAGTGGACCCTTCTCTTGAAAAAAATAAAATCCTAAACTCTAGCATAAAAAAGGCCACATCAAAGAAAAATAAAAGGCCGGATTGTTGGGCCAGGCCCATGTAGCTAGCGAAAATAAATAGGAAAAATACATATTTAAAAGGCTGAATTAATGGGCTCGGCCCATATAGACACCGAATTGGGCCGGGCTGATTCTTATCAACGACCAATCCAATTGGTCGCAATTTTGCCACGTCAGCTTGCCACGTTGGATCCGACGTGGCCTTGGCAGACAACCAACGACCAAAACAATTGGTCGTAGGACCAACGACCTTTATTTTGGTCGTAACCTTCTACGACTATATCACAAAGAAGGTCGTTAAGTTTCATTAAAGACGGTCAGCTTTTGACCAACTGCTTTTGGTCATAAAAATGTCGCAAATGAAAAACAATGACCATTCGGTGACCAATATTGATGGTCGCAAGTTAGCATATTTCTTGTGGTGTCTCTAAACAAGATTGTTTCCCATTGTTACAGTGAAGTAGCTACCAGGCAGCGAGGTTGTCGATTGACGCGAGACCGCGGGACAGCCTGAGAAGAAACAACGGGGCGGGGTGGGGGGGGTCTAGCGGGTTGGAGAAGACCACAAGGAATTGTGGTGGCGGAGTGCAATCCCAAAGAAGACGAACATGGGAAAGAAAGACCCTAGCCAAGTGCCACCCAATTTGCTTTCACCGGCCCATCTAATGGCCATCAATTCCATTGATCCAAGCCGTGTTCACCTTCCCATCGATTCGCTATTCACTACAACCTCGCTCAGCTTCTCCTGTTATGTTTCTTCTCCATGGCATTGCTGGCTGCTGGCATGCCTGACATCGCATCTTATGTGACCTTATATAATGCTCCTCCACATGTTCTCACCCCAGTTCCCATGAGGAGAGATGTTGTTCTGCGGTTCTGTAGCTCTACTCCATAGTGATGATGGAGTCGCCTGCGGAGGGATAGCAATGATCTCGGGATCACGGTGAGTTTGCTGAATCAACTCTTCATTTGGCTCTGTTCGTGTGTATCTGTAAACTTCATTTAGGTACAACTATTGTTCTAGCATTTCTGTTATTATTTTTTGGTAAAAAGAAGATCTCTTAATCTTATTAAATCAGGGTTTTATGTTGACATGAAATTCTAACTGAATTTGCTATTCAGCTGACAACTCTAACATTTTTTTATATTTTGTTTTGCACCTATAGAGCTCTCTACACAACGGCCAGAGCATATACTTCTCCTACCACTCACATCTTCGTCCTATTTGAGCCAGAATGTCTTTGGTGCCCTCTCTCGCTCATGGTGAGGCCGTGCATGCTTGTCATGGTTGTGGCTAGGAAATCTCAGACTGAGTTGCTTCGCTCGGGCACTATTCGGGTACAACTCACTTTGCTCCACCATTGTTGGTTGTTGTACATCACATGCTTGACGAAATTTCAGAGATGGTGGTGATCTCACTCTTGCTAGACCACCTTTGTTATAAATCATCACTGGGTTCTAGCTAGGGTCTTAGGAATAGGTAATTTCTCGATTGTATTACTGAAAATGTAGTTCTTACAAGATTCTCATTGTCAAATTGCTATGACAGCATGAGTGAAAATATGTTCCTATTAAATGCTTAGATTCTATAGCAACCTCTGATGTATATCCTAAATTACTGTATTGTGTGATTTTGTAAAACAAACTGTATTGATCCAATTTATATGTACATGGTTTTGCTCACATCACAAATATCTTACAACAAGAGAGGTCCTGAGTTCAGTTGCAACCAAAACATTTAAATTCCAGTTTAACATTGCATATTCCTATTCCTATCTAATAAAAGCTCAGATGTTTCAGGTTGACGTGGGAAATTCTAGCATATTACTCTTTTACAGTGACCCCATAATCGAATTTGAAGAAGTGCTTGCCCCTGAGCCGAAGGTGCCTGAGAACAGCGACAACAACATCCCTGTGCATCAGGGCACACATCGTCACCAAGCTCTGTCGCAAGCAACGTGGGCACGCCTCAGTCGCAAACGCCTTGCCTGAGAGCGCCAGCAGCAACTTACGTCTCTTCCAAGAAGGGTGTCGGTGTCAAGACCGGCGGATCTCGGGTAGGGGCACTACTGTAATCAGGGATTTTGCCGTCAGCCGACTCTTTGCCGTCAGCAGGCGGACGGCAAAGAAAGTCATTGCCGTGTGCTGGCAGAAAGCTGACGGCAAAGGGTAAGCTGACGGCAAAGAATAAATTTGCCGTAGGCCGATTCTTTGCCGTCAGCCAGCTGATGGCAAAGGGCCAGCAGGGCAGACGGCAAAGAAACGGACCACGGCAAAGGGCAGCTGGCGGACGGCAAAGGGCAAAGACAAGCTGGTGCCGCTTAGGTCAGTTCTTTGCCGTCTGCCAGCAGACGACAAAGGCAGACTGGCAGACGGCAAAGGAGACGCCCTAATAACGGCGCCGTCCCCCACCCATCTATCCTCTCCCTCTCTCCCTCACTCCCTCATCCCTCCCCTCCCTCTCCCCGCCGCCCCGCCGCCCCCACCCACCGGCAGCCCCGCCGCCCCCACCCACCGGCTGCCCCGCCGCCCGCCGCCCCCACCCACCGGCTGCCCCTCGCCCCGCCACCCCCACCCACCCGCTGCCCCGACGCCCACCCCGCCTCCCTCCCCCCGACGCCCACCGGCTGCCGCCCCCACCCACCGGCTGCCCCGCCGCCCCGCGCACCGGCCGCCCCCCGCCCCGCCACCCCCACCGACCGCCCACCGCCCTGCCACCCCCACCCACCCGCCGCCCCGCCACCCCCGCCCACCCGCCGCCACCACCCACCGGCCGCCCCGCCGCCCCCACCCACCGGACGCCCCGCCGCCCCCGTGCCCCTGCGCACCACCGCCCCGCCGCCCCGGCACCCCAGACGGCCCCGCCGCCCGGACGCCCCCTCCGGTGAGCTCTCTGTGCCTCCTCCCTTCCCCCCTCTTCCGCATTTTTTCTATTTTTTTCATTTTTAGATTAGAAATTAGCTAGCTAGCTACTGTTAGAAGAAGAAAAGAAGAAGGAAAAAGGACAAATGAAAAGAAGAAGAAGAAGTAGAATAGGAGGAGGAGGAGATGAAAAGGAAAAACAGAAGAAGAGGAGAAAGTAGAAGAAAAAGAGGAGAAGAAGAAGAGGAGAAGAAAAGAAGAAGAAGAAGAGGAGAAGAAGAAGAAGAAGAAGAAGAGAAGAAAAGGAAGAAGAAGAGGAGAAGAAGAAGAAATAGAGGAGAAAAATATGAAAATAGAAGTGCCAAAGTAGTGGATTTTATTTTCATGTCGGGATTGAATATTCGTTTTGATTTTTCTATCGGGATTGAATATTCGTTTTGATCGTGTGGATCTAAATGTGCAGTTTTTCGTCGCTTGAAGGGTCTGGTGTTTGACGGCCTCCCCGTGCGACTACGTCCCCTACACGGTCTAGTGGTGAGCACTACTGTCATCTCCTCGATCCCCGACCCTCCTATTTGCTCTGTTCTTGTTGTCATGCCGTTGTCACTTAATTTTATTTTCATGTCAAGTTTCGTAACCTAGGCGTCTCCCGTTCGAAAGGACGACATCTATAAATATGCATGTCTTTGCATATTTATAACCGCCGTCCTTTCGAATTGTCCAACGTTATCCATGGACAGCCCGAGTATGTGTAGATTGGGTTCGTTTTCCCGTATGCTCTGCTCCGAATCCGATGCGGAATTTCGTCAGTGCCTCCCTGTTGTTCTCCGGGTACACATCCTCTCTGCTTATTGCCGAGACGTGTATCAGGAGAACAGCGGGGAGGTGCTGCCAAAATTCTGCGTCGGATCTGGAGCAGAGCATGGGAAAACGAACCCAATCTACACATACTGGGGTGGGATTAGGACCTATCTTTACCTATTAGTGTGTAGGTTGCATGGACGTAATAAAACTGACAAACTTGATGAACTGATGAATATATATGCTGAATTATATATATATATATATATATATATATATATATATATATATATATTTCTTGTGTGTCTAGTAGCTAGGCAAGATGACTGATCGTGCGTGGATGTACACCGGTCACACCAGTCAGAACGACATGACCAAAGAATGGTTTACAAATACCAAGGGGTTTGTGAGAGCCACATTTGCAAATGGCCAGGAAAAAACATGGTGTCCCTGTCCCCGGTGCGACAACTTTAAAAGGCAGACAGAGGGTGAAATGGTTAAACACCTGTAGAAGTGGGGTTTCAGGCCTAATTATACGGTGTGGACTTTTCATGGTGAGTCTGCCCAACGTGCCAGAGCTGAGGTGGTTCGTCATCGCACCGACGAGCATGGTACCGGGATCGAAGACATGGTGCAAGACTTTGATGATGCTCGGGATTCGGACGATGAGATGGAGGAATCTGCAAAGGCATTCTATGAAATGTTGGAGTCTTCAAAACGTCCTCTCCACGAGCACACTGAGCTTTGTCAGCTGGATGCCATCGCGCAAGTAATGGCTCTGAAGGCTCAATTCAACCTGGGCAGAGAATGCTACGACGCGATGATGACAATATTTGGACGCTTTCTACCCAAAGGCCATGTACTGCCTCCAAACTTGTACCAGTTGGACAAAATTCTCCGTGTACTTAAGATGCCCTATGAGATGATAGATGCCTGTGAGAGTGGATGTGCCTTATTTAGGCTTGAGTATGCGGACTTGAACTATTGTCCCATTTGCAAGTCTTCCAGGTATGTTGTCGTAGACAACGGTATGGGTGAGAAGATGCAGACAAAAATTCCTGTTAACGTTCTTCGCTATATGCCAATCATACCAAGACTTCAACGTCTTTTCATGGTCGAAGAGACGGCCAGACAGATGACATAGCATAAATTGGGCAAAAGAACCGAACTACATGCAGATGGGAAACATATGTTGGTACACACTTCAGACGCTTTTGCGTGGAAGCACTTCGATGCATTACATAACGATAAAGCGGCAGATCCAAGGCAACCTCTTGTCGCCATCAGCACGGATGGATTCAATGTGTTTGGTATGACGGCAACCCAATACAGTTGTTGGCCTGTATTTGTCATTCCACTCAATCTCCCCCCCGGAGAGATTATGAAAAGAAAGAACATTTTCCTGACGTTGATAATTCCAGGGCCCAACTATCCGGGGAAGAATATGAATGTGTACATGCAGCCGCTTAAGGATGAATTGCAACAAGCTTGGGATAATGGGATCAAGACATACGACGCCGCTACCAAAAAAACCTTCAAAATGCATGTGTGGTACATGTACTCGACGCATGACTTGCCGGCGTATGCCCTATTCGTTGGCTGGTGTGTGCATGGAAGGTTCCCGTGCCCCACATGCAAGGCAGCTCTTCAGTTCTGTTGGCTGCAGGCGGGTCGCAAGTATTCTTGCTTCGACATGCATAGACAGTTCTTGGATCCTCACCATAAGTTCAGAAAAGACAAGAAGAATTTCATCAAAGGTAGAGATGTCAAAAACTCTGCATCACCCGCGTTGACAGGCCAACAGATGTTGGATCAGTTAAACGCTCTCGAGCCGGATCCAAATCGTCCTGGGTATTTCAAAGGGTATAATACGGAACACGCATGGACTCACAAGTCATGCTTATGGGATCTGCCTTACTTCAAAGACCTCCTTTGCCCACACAACATCGACGTGATGCACACTGAAAAGAATATCGCCGAGGCCATTTTTGGTACATTGTTCGGCATAGAGGGGAAGTCAAAGGATAATCCTAAGGCTAGAATCGATCAGGAGGCTCTATGTGACAGACCGTTACAAAACATGCGACAAGCGAAAGGAAAGCAGAACTGGTTAAAGCCAAAGGCATGGTTCAATCTTGTAAGGCCGGCTATGAGAGAAATGATCTTGTGGGTGAAAATGCAGTTGATGTTCCCCGATGGTTATGCAGCGAATCTAAAGAGGGGAGCGAGTCTTGACAAACTGAAGATATTTGGTCTCAAGAGTCATGATTGGCACATATGGCTTGAGCGGGTAATGCCGGTGATGCTGCGTGGCTTTATCCCTGAGGATGAATGGCTAGTATTGGCAGAGCTGAGCTATTTCTTCCGTTCTCTTTGTGCGAAAGAACTATCGCCTGGCGTGCTAGATGAAATGGAAGAGTTGGCATTGGAGTTGATATGCAAGTTAGAGAAGATCTTTCCACCGGGCTTCCTTAATCCAATGCAGCATTTGATTTTGCATCTCGCGACCGAGGCAAGATTGGGGGGGGCCGTGCAAAACCATTGGTGCTTCGCAACTGAGAGGATGCAGAAGACGCTTCGAGCAAAATGTAAAAATAAACGTAGAATTGAAGCATCGATGGCCGAGGCATTCATTACCGAGGAGGCGGCAAACTTCGTGACAACACACTACGAAGCCAAAAATCGTCATTTGCATAATCCGAAGCCTCGGTACAATGATGGCGACCCAAAAAAAAGTTGATCCAACCTCAGTCTATTCAAAGGGAAGCTCGCACCAGCCGGTGCTTCTAAAGCAAAAGCGTTGGATGTCGATGAATGGCGGACCATTTCGTTGTATATCTTCAACAACCTAACAGAAGTGCGGCCGTACATCGAGTAAGTTGTCGGTACATTATTGTTTCGCAACTTGTAATTCCTTAGAACTGCTCTTATTCCTGGATATTTGATATAGTCGATACATCGCCAAATTCTCGGATGGAGTGGTCATCCAAAAGGATTCCGTCGAAGAGTATGAGCTCCTGGCGAAGCATGGAGGCGGCTATCCCGGTTTCATCTCTTGGTTCAAACGAACGATAATTAATTACCAGCAATGGACCATTTCATTTCTTCGTCTTATATGCGGCTAATGCAACAATCCTTTCGTATTAAACTTGTAGGCTAATTCAAAGTCTATGGACGCCGAGCTGAGACAAGTCGCTAATGGTTTTGACTATAAGGTATGTTCATTTGACAGATACGACATCAACGGGTATCGCTTTCGTACCTTTGGCAAAGAGCTGTCTATGCCCGACCTGAAGACTACAAATTGTTGTGTCTCTGCTATCGGCGAAGGAGGTACAGAGTACTATGGAAGAGTTGAAGCAATTTATGAACTTCTATTCTATGGTGAAAACCCACCGAACGTCGTAGTCTTCAAATGTCATTGGTTCCAGCCGAAGGAGACTAGAAGGACTCATGAACATATAGGGCTAGTCGAAATCAAACAAAGCACCCATTTAGATGTGCCCGATGTCTATATTACGGCTCAACAGGCGACCCAAGTTTTCTATCTACCGTGGGCCTGCCAAACTGATCCAAATCTGAAAGGTTGGGATGTCGTTTATGAAGTGCCGCCACATTTTAGACCACCTCCCCTCAATGAAGAGGATTATGAACCTCACATTAACCAAGACACATATGAAGGAGAATTCTTCCAAGAAACACGTATTTCCAAAAAACGTTTCAAGAACCGCTCTACTTCACCCCAGAACATTGAAGTAGACAGCGAGAATGAATCCGACTTAACCCCTGAGCCGGAACAGGAAGAGCCGGAACAAGAAGAGGTTACTGATGCGGATGACCTGTCAATGCTTAACCGATTACATGAAGGAGGCCTTCCACACATTGTTCCTGATAGTGATGATGATCATGCATTTATTGATGATAGTGATGATGATGATGCATTTATTGATCCCGGAGAATATATAGACGATCAAGATTATTATTAATTCATGTCAGGTAATCAACTTTTAGTTCATGTTAGGTATATGATGATACACTTAAATTATATACATTTTATTATTCATGTCGGTATTCAATTTTATGTTGTACTAATTTCGTTTACTATTTGTCATGGCAGTTGTTGAAAGATGGTGGGAAAGGGTCGAGAGCACTCCGCGGCTCCTTCGTCGGAGGGTGGTGGGATGGGTACTTCCATTCCTACCGACTCTCTCCGGAGAGCGTTGCTCTCTAGTCTGCATACACTGGTGGCCGCTTCTTCGTCGACCCCCGTGAGAGGAGGTCGGGGGAAGAAGAGAGGTAGTAGAGGTGGGAGAGGAGGGAGAGGAGGCCGCGGCAAAGGTAGGGTGGCTGCTACGCCTTCCTCGCCGCCACCCCCAGCTGATTCACCCGAGCACAGGACTGCTAGGGTGGACCTGTCTGAGGACGACGCTACGCGGACTCCGGTCCACGAGCCTCGGGTCGACGAGCCTTCGACCTACACGACTCCTGTCCCAGAGGCTTCGTCCCACGAGACTCCGGAGCAGAGTAGGGATGAGGACACGTCCCGGCAGACCCCATGGGATACCTGGCCGGAGGAGCCTAGTGGCCATGCTGATGGTGGCGGGGATCGTTTTTCTAATAGCGACGTGGAGCTGCCTGAGGGCGCCACCGTCTACCAGCGTGGTATGAGACGGCTCCCGCCCATGCCAGCGACCCGCGAGCTGAGGTGGTTGATTAGGCCTGATGGGGAGAGGTAAGTGCATGTACTCTTTTTTAACCTTTTGCCTTCACGTTTTTTCAAATATCTAATGTGTTGGCTTTGTCATACTGCAGGGGTTGGCATCATCCCAAGGATGCCCGCAGGCCCAACAGCATCCTTGGTGTCCTTGTCAGGAAAAACTTCCTGGGGTTTGTCACATTGCCCGGTGAGGGTCAGGTTCGAGAGTTAGGACTGACCTGGGAGCACTACTTGGCTGCACCGGCCCCGCCTGAGGAGATGATCGACGGTGTTTTGTGCCACACGAGGGCGGAAATGGTGATCAGACATTTTTTGGGTAATTTCTACTTTACACAATTAAAAATCAACAATAGCTAGTTATTGTACTAATAAGTGTTGTGTCGTTTGATTGCAGACCTTCTACAGGTGTGAGGAGGGATACGAGGAGGCCGCGGCAAAGGTTATCGATCAGCAATGCAGGCGCCTACTGCAAAACTTTCGGCACAAGGCTCGGGTGCAGGCTGTTCGAGACTACTACGCCTTGCGGCGTATTAGGAAGGAGAAGTCGACGTGCCGTGGAAAGAAGATGGAGAAGGAGCATTACATGATGGTAATTACGTATTCTTAAGGCCTTGTACTTAGTTTCCTTCATTTGATTCCTACGCGTAGCGCTCAAATATCTCTTTATTAACTTAGGTGCCCCCAAGATGGTGTGCGGATATGATGGATTGTTGGGAGGCGTTGGTGGATGAGTGGTGCTCAGAACAATGGCTATCTGTCCACAACAATGCCAAGGACCGGCGTAACAAAATGGTTGGTGTGCCACACCATCAAGGGAGTGCCAACTTAAATCAGTTTGGTCTGAACTGGGTATGTGGTTAGCTTCATGATTCATGCAATTCATTCTTGATTCTAGCTTGAGCCCTTTACTAATACTTTGTTCCTCTCTCTCTCTTTTAGGCGCATCACAATAAAACGGAGGTGCCACAGATGTACGACCTCTATGCGATGGCCCATACTGCCTCGTACAAGAAGGTCAAGGCATTCTCTGAGTCTGACCTCGATGATCCCTTGAAGTTCAGCAACATCTCCTCCCACAACAAGCTCGTGAGGTATAGAGATGAGGGGAAGGCGAGGAAAGGGGAGGACTTTAACCCGAGCCAGGAGCCTATTGATCCAGAGCTGGTGATGATAGCTGGCGGCGGGAGGCCCCATGGCTCGATTGCCATTGGAGATGGCCTTATATGTTGTCCTAGCAACCTCCGGGAGATCAAGGCGCGCCAAACGAGCTCCTGTCCTGAGATAAGGCCTCGTCCACGGCCAGTCGAGCTCGCCATCGAGGTTAGTTATACGGACTCAGATATCTTTCCTCATTACGTTGTGTGTGTGAACAAAGATGATTACAATGCTAACGAGGAGTTGTGTTGCAGGCTGCTATTCTGAAAGAGAAAGAGGCAACACAGGCACTTATGGCGGCGAAGGAGAAGGAGATGGAGGAGAGGACGGCAAGGTTGTTGGAGGAGGAGAGGGCACGGTCCGATGCGTCTTACCGGGCCATCTACGAGCTCTTCCTAGTAATATTCTTCTTCATATTTGTCAAATCTTGCATATAATGTTCCTTTCATTAATAATGAATATCGTTGACTTGTGAAAACCAAATGTGCAGACTATGTGCGAGAAGACCGGCCAGGCCGCTCCGTCGATGCCAGTCATTACCACGGCTGCAACGGTGAGTTTCATTTCAATGCAATGATCTTTTCAGTGTCATCATGCTAACGAGACATTGCAAATCATCTTTGGTGCAGCTTAACTCCGGAGTCGCATCGCACGACCCTTCCTCAGGGCAGCCTTCTCCAGGTGAAACCGGTCCGAGCAACCGCGGTGCCTCTCCTCCGTGATGACGAGGACGGTAAGCCCCAAACTTAGCTCGTTTTTCATCTTCTTAGCACTTAGACAAACTTAGCACTTAGACAAACGTAGCTCCTTCCGAAATATTAGTGTTCTTCATCTTCTTCTTCTTATTCTAGTCTTCTTCATCTAACTTTCGCACGAATGACACAAATAAGCAATAAGAAGAAGAAAACAAGAGGAGAAAGATAGAGAGAAGAAAACCGCTTCTTCATCTTCTTCTTCTTATTCTAGTCTTCTTCATCTAACTTTCGTATTTCCCATTTTGCAGATTAGAGTCACTTCACGAAAGCTTGCATTGATGGAGTGCTTGTGATTTTGTATCGATGAACAATGTTAAACTTGCTACATCTGTGAAACTTGTTACTATTGTAATATAGTGAACAATGTGACATTTGTTTTGGTATGTTTGTTGGATACTTGTGCTTGTGCTTGTTGTTGGATGATCATCACTAGGGTTACTGTGAAATATAGCATATTTTGCCTGTGAAAATTGGATATTAGAAAAAACAGAAAAAACTGGGGCAATATTGCCACTTTGCTGACGGCCACCGTCGGCATAGTTTCTTTGCCGTCCGGCACCGACGGCAAAGGCGACACATGGCACCCACCTGTGCATCCTGGGAGTGCGCCTGATGCCATTTGGTACATTTGCCGTCCGGGGGCGGACGGCAAAGAATCTATGCCGACGGCCACCGTCGGCATAGCATCGGCACTACAGCAAAGGAATGTGGCGGGGGGGGCGTACGGCAAAGAAGATATGCCGACGGCCACCGTCGGCATAGCGGTGACCGCCGGCAAAGGAGGGGAGGCAGACGGCATAGGGTGCGGACGGCAAAGGGTGAGTGGCAGACGGCAAAGGCTCCGTTAGCCACTAACGGGGCTAACTCAACTTTTGGCCGTCCAGTCGCTTTGCCATCTACTGCCTGACGGCAAAACACTTTGCCGTCCGTTGTATAAAGGCAGACGGCAAAGCACTCCTTTACCGGTGTTCTCTGTGCCGGAAATTTTGCCGTCTGCTGCTCGACGGCAAAGGCTTTGCCGTCGGTGGTCCTGCCCTTTGCCGTCCGCGATGGCAGACGGCAAATAACTGAATTCCAGTAGTGGGGGTCCCGAACTGTGATACTTGGATCGATGGTAACAGGAGACAAAGGGGACAAGGTTTTACCCAGGTTCGGGCCCTCCTATGGAGGTAATACCCTACGTCCTGCTTGATTATATTGATTGTATGGGGATTACAGAGTTGATCTACCTCGAGATCAAGTAACTAAACCCTAGATGAGTTCTGTCGTTCTACAACCTAAAACCCTCTGGCTTATATAGACGCCGAGGGTACCTAGGGTTACACATGGTCGGTTACACGTCGAAGGGATAAACATGCCTATTTACTACTTTAAACGTGGAGAACAAGCCACGTTTCTCGAAGCTTCCTTCCTGGAGGCGAGATCTTCAATCCTCCCAGTATTCGGCAAGTGGCCCATACAGTCCGGCCCATAAGACATAGGCCGGCCTCCCGAGGACCCCCTAATCCAGGACTCCCTCAGTAGCCCCCGAACTAGCCTCCAACGCCGAGGGTCCGAGCTCCAGCTGCTTCGAGTGATCAGAATCTTTGGCTTGCGAGGTGAGTTCCTTTCTCCAAACAGTGATCGGCCGGGCTATAGTTCGGCTTCCGTCGACGTGTAATTCTTCCGATCATAGATCGTCCGTATACCATGAGTATCTCGGCCCTTGAAGGCCAAACGTCAAAGAGCCAATAATGTCCTCTGAAAACTTTTCAGACGAAAAGTCACGGCCTACCACGACCACTGAGCCAGTCGAAAAGACCTGCCTCGTGGTTCGAGGCCGTTTCCACTAGCACGATCCATCAATGCGTAGATCGTGCCCCATTTTACACGGGATATGTTTAATCACGTGCGTACAACGGCACGCACGCCTCGGGAAGCGGAGAGATTCACGGCGCCGCGAAGGGAGGTTAACCGGCAACAATCTTTAATAAAAGGGGAAGAAAACCCCAAGGCTTACCCGCATCTCCCATTCGCATCCCTGCTTCCCTAATCTTCCGAGCTTCCCGAGCCCAGATCTAGGTCTTCCATTCTTCCCCCTTCCGAGCTTAGCCATGGCCAGCGGCAAGTGGGAGGCTTCCACGGTCACAGACCAGGACATCCGAGATCTCAAGGACGCCGGCTACCTCCCCGCCAACATCTTCCATCGCGCTGCAGAGGAAGGCCAGGCGATCCCCACCCCCAAACCAGGCGAGAGGGTGGTCTTCGTCCCTCATTTCATTCGAGGATTAAGCTTCCCACTCCACCCCTTCGTGAGGGGTCTTATGTTCTTCTATGGGATCGATTTCCACGACCTCCCGCCGAACTCTTTCATGCATATATCGGCCTTCATCATCGTCTGCGAGGCTTTCCTGCGGGTCGAACCACACTTCGGACTGTGGCTCAAGATTTTCAACATCAAGCCGAAGTGCGTCGCCGGCGCCCATGCAGATTGCGGCGGGGCAGTCATCGGCAAGCTTCCGCGCGCAGTGTGGCCATCCGGCACCTTCATCGACACCATCAAGACTTGGCAAAAGGAGTGGTTTTACATCACCGAGCCAAAGGAGGAGGGCGGAACTGTTCCTGCTGAATGCGGAACTGTTCCTGCCGAATTCAGGTCCGGCCCCCCGACCAGATTGACCTCATGGGTCAGAAAGGGCCTCGACTGGGGGTCGGAAACAGAGGTGGAGGACTTGCAGAGGGGCATCACCTCCCTAATTAGGGAGGGAGTCGGCCTGCCCAACGTGGACCAGGTTATGCTCCGGCGGCACATCCTCCCCTGCCAGCGCCGGAGTTCTCCTATGTGGGATTACCGGACTGACGACGATCCTACGGTTCGTCGACTCTTCCGCACCACGCAGGAGAAACTATGGAAAGCGTTGTTCAAGGCGCAGGAGAACTGGCCGGGCAAGAAGGAGGACAAGGGCTTGAGCGCCGCCAAGCCCCCTTCCAAGGTATAGTATAGCTTTATTTGATCGGCTTCGTCTTCCTAAAGAAAGCCTAAGCATTTTCCGATCATCATTGCAGGAATGGTTGAGCAAGGCCAAGGGCATCAAGTGTCCGGCTCCACAGCCCAAAGACCCCAAGTCTCCGCTGCTGTTGGAGATGCTCGTCGTGGCGCCCTACAAGGCGCCAGAGAAGAAGGAAAAGAAAAAAAACAGGCCGAACAGGCCTGCGTACCAGGGACCAGCCAGAGGCTGAGTCCGAAGAAACCCACGCCTCCTCGAATCAAGAGGAGGAGCATGAGGTCGAGGGGGGAGGCAATTCCCCCCTTACAGGAAAGAGGGCGGCATCACCGGATGCTTCAGAGGATGTGATTCCTCCCGCCCCGAAGAAAGCACGCCGGACACAGATGGTGTCGTCCGACAACAGTTCGGACTCGGACACCGAGTCCGAGGACTTCGAAAGGGTTCCACGAAGGACCCTCAGGGCTAAGCCCCCAGCTCGAAGGCAAGGATCCGAAGACCTACTGAGCCATCAGTGCTTGATTTTGAATGCTTATTGACATGTGAGCGCCCATCAACTTGCAGCCCACCATGTGTTCTTCCCACCGATCATGTTTCGGACGGGGAGACCCCGCCCGCCGAGCTAGCGGAGAGCGGGTCCGTGTCGCACCCTTCTCCTCCGGGCACCACGAAGGATGCCACGGAGGTGTCATCCCAGCAGGCTTCCTTGGAGCTGGACACCGGGGACGGGGGCGACGATGTCATGGTCGAGGCTAATACCTCGGCCGCCGAAGACCCGGGGGTGAAGCCCCTGCCAGAGACTGAGGAGGCCGGACATGGAGACGCCCAGTCTCCTCCAAGGCCATCTCCGGAACGCACAATGCCTCCGGAGGTACCGGTTCAATCTCCGGTTGGAGATCGGGTTACCCGATCTCCACCGGCTCCGCCGACTACTGGGTGGCCGGCAATGGGGGAGGCTCTATCAAGCACCTCCATCTCCGGGGAGCACCGCATCCTCATGGGTGCGGTATTGCAGAGCATTCAGTCCGTAGACCACGGACTGAAGGAGGCCTTCAATGGTCTCCTGACGGGCTTTCAGGTGAGCCACGTAATGTTCTGTCCTTTGACATACTATTTTCTTTGTATTATGATTATATACATGGCAGCCCCCGAGCCCCAAGTGAGTTTGAAAAAACTTACATGGGGGTCAAACATGGCCTCTTATCCGAACTGTGCATAGGACAATATGTGTTCGGATAGTTCTAACAGCCCTCTAGTGGTCCGGACACAGGGTCAATTTAGTGATTGTTCGGAGGTTGTAAACCCCCGTAATGGTTATATAACTCTGTGATTCAGGCTTCGTCGATGGCAGCGGCTACTAACGCCGCCGAGCTAGAGGAGCTAAATCGGAAGCTCAAGAGCTCCGAGGACGAGCTTGATGCTCTAAACAAGAGATTCGACGAGGCGCAAGGTAAGCCAAATTAGAGTATCGAAACTCTTCTTTACCGTTCTATCAACACGGTTTCTTGATATAAGTCGATGCTTATGCAGTCTCGGCAAAGGAGATTGAGAAGCTCAAGGCCAAGCTTGAGAAGGCGAAGCAGGAGGCTGCTGTGGAGAAGGTGGCGGCCAAAGAGGCGGCTGCCGCACTATCCGCCTTAAGAGCTACCAGCGACAAGCACCAGGCTCGGGTGGAGGAAATCCAACAAGAGCTCAAGGACGCCGGCCAACAGTGCGAGGCCCTTGAGCAAAAAGGCAAGGAACAGGCCGCCGAGCTATCCACCCTGAAAACTAATCTCCAGAAGGAGCGGGTGGATAGGCGGTCCTTTGAGAGGAGCTCGGCCAAGTCAAAGCTATCATGGATGGTAAGCCGTATTCATTGCAGTGTATCTTCGGGGACAGCAAGTTCAAGTTGCTTACCCAAGTATGGCGTTCCTCAGGCACCTGCGCGGACCTCCAGAAGAGCTCGGCGGACGCGAAGCAGTTCTATGCTTCGCGGGGAGAAGGAGATGAAGCTCGGCTATTCTGGGCGCAATTCGAAGCCCCCGAGCGTTCTCCTCTGCTTGTGGAGCAGCTGAAACAGCTGATGGAGCTACACCGGATGGCGGAACCGGCCATGAAGGATCTCGGTATCCGGCTATGGCCTAACGAGCCATTGTCGGGCAGTTACTTCGGCCTGGTGCGTAAGCTCGGTGATGCCACTCCTCGGGTCGACGCGCTGTGGAGGTCTTCCTGCATCGAAGGAGCCAGGATGACTTTCGAGAAGGCCAAGGTGCACTGGCCGGGGCTGAATCCGATGAAGGTAGCCACTGACCCTCCACCTCCTGGAAAGGAGCATAGGCGCCCCAAGTTGTACTTCTCTGGAGTTATGGAGGGAGCTCGGGCCAAAGAATCACAGTGTTTGAGAGATACCGTGTATGAGTAAACGCCTATGTAATATGTCCGAAGACCTTTGATCGCGTTTATATATAAAGTTGCATGGTTTATCATGTCTTGTATGTGTTTGCATCCTTTATAACTCCTTTGTGGCCGTTAACCCTGAAAGCTGCGAGTCGTCGGCTTCAGCCCCCATGTAGATACTACACGAGGTGTCTCTTCCAACCGCACTATAACCCTTAGCCAAACTATCGGCGCCCGAAGGCGGTAGTGTGGAGCGGACAAGGCAATCGGACCATAATGCTTTATTGCTTTCACTTAGCCGTAGGGGCGCGAGAAAGGAGTGTGGGGGCTGATGACTAGCCCCCAGGCGTTTGTGATGTTCGGATGAACCACGGCCGAAGCCTTATATCACCTGGCTTGTGCTAACACAAAACCCATCGTATGACATGGAATAACCTCTGACGAGATTTTAGTTGAGATCAGATTCGCAGACCGGTTCTCGCATACCATGACAGTCAGTTTTCGACTTTCTCCGCTGAGGCGCTTAACCAAACTAGCCGGAAGCGCAATCGCAGCGGTGCTCCCTTTGCCCTTTTAGCCGAACTAGCGGAACATAAAGGGGCAAGCACAGGAGCCGGGCAACCCAACTATTGACCCAAGACATAGTTCGGAACCAATGCATATAAAGCGAAATTCCAAGACGCCGAACACTAAAGCAGTTGTGATTACGACGATTTCTAAGGTCGAGCCCCCGGTCTATTAGCCGGTTGCATCGTAAAGTATACCAAACAGGCTCGCGAGAAGAGGGAGAAAACAGAGGATGTTCCGAAAAGGGACAGCAAAGAGAGAATAACATATCTGTATTTTACTCAACAACTCAAATTGCCGATGCAACTGTTTACAGGTATAAAAATAAAAAACTTTACAGGAGGGGTTGTACCAAGGGCCTTCGATGGGTGACCTGACGTTCTTGATGTGCCCTGTCGCTTATCTGCTCCTGCCTCTCCTAAGGAGGTGTATGCCTTTATGGGCTTTGCTTGTTCGGCGAGCGGACCTTGAAGAAGAGAGTCTTGAGAAGTCGCTGAAGTATGGATGAGCTTGACGCCTTTAGCAGGCACTTTTATGGTACCTGTGGTATGTCCGAAGACGTGTTGATGGTAATAGTTCGGTCCAGCCGAAAACTTACCTTCTAATAGTTTTTCCCCACCGCCGCCCATGGAATTTTGAATGCGAAGTTGTGCCTCCTGGGCACGTACTTTGCTGGTGTTAAGGCTGTGCGATGGGGGGCGAGTCCCTATTTATCGGAAGAGGAGGGTTCTGGTACCTCGGATTGAGACCGAGCTCGCTTCCTAGCTTTTGGTGCCTTTACGGCAGATGTCGGCGCTTGCCAATCATCGGTGTAATGGAATTCGGCCGCCAGGGCCAACGCATGTTCCTCAGTGCGGAGGGAGCGCTCTGTGTTGCCATTAACAGTAATGACCCCCCTAGGGCCGGGCATCTTGAGCTTGAGGTATCATAGTGCGGGACGTCGTTAAAGCGAGCGAACGCTGTATGGCCGAGCAGGGCGTGATAGCCGCTGCGAAAAGGTACAATCTCGAAGATCAAGTCCTCGCTTCGGAAGTTATCGGGCGAGCCGAACACAACCTCCAGGCTTACAGAGCCTGTGCACCGGGCTTCAACGCCTAGGATTACTCCTTTGAAGGTAGTGTTGCTGGGCTTGATCCTTGAAGGATCTATGCCCATCTTTTTCACCGTATCTGAGTAAATCAGATTAAGGCTACTTCCACCGTCCATGAGGACTTTAGTAAGGTGGTACCGATCTATGATCGGGTCTAGGACGAGTGCGGCCGAACCCCCATGACGGATACTGGTCGGATGGTCGCGCCGATCGAAAGTGATCGGATATGCCGACCATGGGTTGTACTTCGGGGCTACAGGCTCTATGGCGTAGACATCTCGAAGGGCGCGCTTCCTCTCCTTTTTGGGTATATGAGTGGCGTAGATCATGTTTACTGTTTTTACCTCTGGAGGGAATTTCTTTTGACCGCCACTGATCGGACCACGAGGCTCATCCTCGTCCTCGCTGCGTGGGCTCTTGCCTTGGTCCTCCGTTGCGAGTTTGCCGGCCTGTTTGAAGACCCAACAGTTACGGTTGGTGTGATTAGCGGGCTTCTCCTGGGTACCATGGATTTGGCAAGGCCTCTCCAGAATCTTGTCCAGCGGGTGGGTCCATCATGTTTGCCTTTAGGAGGCTTCTTCCGCTGCCCAGAGCGGGAATTGCGGAAGCCGGCGTTGACAGCCGTGTCATTGGCATCACTATTATTGTGCCGACGCTTGTTCTTGTTGCCCTTCGGTTTCCCGTTGCCATCCCGAACTTCAGAGGTTCCGGGGTCTTCGGGGTTATGGCTATGTCTGGCTAGCCAGTTATCCTCGCCCGCGCAAAATCGGGTCATGAGTGATGTGAGGGTGGACATTGTCCTTGGTTTGTCCTGGCCGAGCTGTCGAGCCAGCCATTCGTCCCGAATATTATGCCTGAAGGAGGCTATAGCCTCGGCGTTCGGGCAGTCTACGATCTGGTTCTTCTTCGTCAGGAAACGATTCCAGAATAGCCGCACGGACTCTCCTGGCTTCTGAACGACGTTGCTTAAATCGGAGGAGTCCGGCGGCCGAACATAAGTGCCCTGGAAGTTAGATCGGAATGCCTCTTCTAGGTCCTCCCAACACTCGATAGAGTTTTCGGGGAGGCTATTTAACCAGTGCCGAGATGGCCCCTTGAACTTCAGGGGTAAGTACTTGATGGCGTGGAGGTCATCTCCTCGTGCCATGTGGATGTGGAGGAGGAAATCCTCTATCCATACTGTTGGGTCAGTTGTCCCATCGTATTGCTATATGTTTACGGGCTTAAACCCTTCTGGGAACTGATGCCGCATTACCTCATCTGTGAAGCACAGTGGGTGTGCAGCGCCTCTAACCCGAGCTATGTTGCGCCGGTGATCGGCGTCTGCCCGAGCTCGGTGTTGTTCCCGATCTTCATTGTCGCGGTCGAACCGAGGCCGGTACCCTTCCCGTCTATCGGGTGAGTATCCTATGGATCCGTAGATGGATCGCGTACGACCTGCTCTATGGTCCAGGTCGTGTCGCAGGTCGAACCTGTCATCGGGCTCTAGTGGCTCCTTTCCCCGTCTGCGGGGTATCGTCGGCCTATAGCCGGTATCGTCAGCCATCCTGTCTCGTCCTCGAGGAGGGCGGTCTGGCTTGTCATATGGGGTGTGCTTGGGAGACGGCGTATCAGTAAGCTCGTCGTCGAATTGTGGCAGCAACCTTCTACGAGGATAGCTCTTAGGTTGGTCCGATAGACCGGTATCGTATCCTTCCTCAGCTGAGAGGACTCTCGTCCATCGGTCATTGAGGTCGTCCTATTCGGCTTTGAGCTGCCGCTCTTTTGCTTTCAGGCTGCGAGCCGTGGATATGAGCTGTTGCCTGAACAGTTTGCTGATCCACAGGATTATCGGGGGTGGCAAAGTCATCGGCGTCTGCATTATCCTCCCCCTCGATAGAGCGGAGGTAGTCGTCGTCCTCGGGATCATCTGGATCATCAGGGTCGCGACGGTCTTCGGGTCTCTCCTGACCCTCTAACAGGTGTTCAGGGATGTCGGGACCGCCAATGTCCTCCGGGGTATCTCCGTTCCCGGTGCCATCGATAGATTTTCGCCCCTTTTTTCCTTTGGACCGTTTATGTGGTTTCCGGCGTCTTGACGGCGCTTCATCCGATTTGTCGCTGTCATTTTTCGGAGTGTCCACCATGTAGACGTCATATGTGGAGGTGGCCGTCCACTGCTCGGTCTTAGCGGGGGTGAGGGCGTGGTCCTCCTCATCCATATACTCTGCTTCCTCGGAAGCATAGTCAAGCATGTCGGTTAAATCCTCGACAGTGGCTATGAAGTGGGTGGTGGGTGGGACGAAAAATTCGTCCTGACCCGTCTGAAATCCGGTCTGAGAACAGATCGGGGTTGGATCGTCGGTAATCTTCATCGACGAGATCCGATCTAGAGCCTCATTGAGTATCGAGAGCTCGATTGGTTCGGCCTGCTCAGAGCCTCCGGAGTTAACCTCCGATGCATCCGCGCAGTGGGAGTGTTCGGCAAGAATAGGTGTCCGGGCATCCGGCACTATTACCGGGTCTGGACTGAGAGTCGGGCCCTCGCCAGGGTAGATTCCGTGAGCGGGGCCGGAGGATAGACCTGAGGTTAAAGCCTCAGAGCATTCGGGCATGACAGGCGAGACTGCGAGCCCGGTTAGCGCTAGATCGCCTCGAGAGTCTGCGGAGAACTCTAAGTTCCCGAATCTGACCTCTTGATCAGGGGCGAAAGTTCCGACGCGGCCTAGATGGCCGGCCGGGTCGGCGTGCAGCACAATGCTGCCGAAGGCAAAGATCTGTCCAGGGACAAAAGTGCCCGGATTGCGGACCTCTTCGTTGATGACTAGGCGAGCCATCGATTCCTTCTGGTGATCACAGCGGAACTCTCAATGAAAGCACCAATGTCGGTGTCAAGACCAGCGGATCTCGGGTAGGGGGTCCCGAACTGTGATACTTGGATCGATGGTAACAGGAGACAAAGGGGACAAGGTTTTACCCAGGTTCGGGCCCTCCTATGGAGGTAATACCCTACGTCCTGCTTGATTATATTGATTGTATGGGGATTACAGAGTTGATCTACCTCGAGATCAAGTAACTAAACCCTAGATGAGTTCTGTCGTTCTACAACCTAAAACCCTCGGGCTTATATAGACGCCGAGGGTGCCTAGGGTTACACATGGTCGGTTACACGTCGAAGGGATAAACATGCCTATTTACTACTTTAAACATGGAGAACAAGCCACGATTCTCGAAGCTTCCTTCTTGGAGGCGAGATCTTCAATCCTCCCAGTATTCGGCAAGTGGCCCATACAATCCGGCCCATAAGACATAGGCCGGCCTCCCGAGGACCCCCTAATCCAGGACTCCCTCACACTACTAGGAGAAAGCCTACTAGTAGCGCTTGAAATACCTATAGTAGTAGCGATGGGTCCAGCGCTACTGCTATCGCGCTACAGCTATCGCGCTACAGCTAAGTGGTAGTAGTAGCGCTGGTTAGTGCAGCGCTACTGCTAAGCATTGTTACCAGTAGCGCTGCACTGACCAGCGCTACTGCTAACTATCTGTAGCGCTGCTGTTAATCCAGCGCTGCCGCTAGATGCCTTCCAGAGCTGCTGCTAGTATTCCTGCTTTCACAAATTACATTCCCCTCTACGTATTTGTGCATGCTCTATACAGTAATAATTATTGTGCCAACAACTACATTTAGATTAAAGTGCATGGATGCAAGTGATCATGTTGAGTTAGAGGAACATCATATTTTCCTCTAACTCAACATGATCACTTGCATCCATGCACCTTAATCAAATATATGTCATATAACTCAACATCATCTTACTCATCTAACAACTCATCATCATCTTAATCATATCAAGTTCAAATCTCATAAAACAAAAAAACATCATAATAGTAATCATCCTAATCGATCATACAAGTTAACTAAACTTCTCTCTCATAGGACCTAGTCGTCCCTCCTAGGTAAAATGACATAAAACAGAATAGCACCTATGTCTCCATGATGAAGCAAAGAGATCCAACGGTCTCCAACTTGTGGCTTGCAATCGTTCTTTATTTGTCCCCATGCTTCAATTTGGAGTCGTCTTGGTGGTTTGCGCTCAGTCAAGTATGCAAAAGAGAACTCGGGCTGGAAGGGGCTTTTAATTGTCATATTACCTTCGGGTTGCATCAACACAGGCACAACTTCATTTGGCAGTTTATGTTGAAGAACATAATAGTAGCCTAGTTAGCAATGTAATCAATACCATTTATGCAATAGTAGTGTGCTTAATTAGCAACTCTTACCAAGATATTTCGGCGAATGTCATCCGCCCTCAACCTATGCACTAGTGTCCTGTACAATGTATAATTTGGGCCAGTTCCCAAATTATACGGGAAGATCTCCCTACCAACTAGAACACCAATAACAAAGTTGATAAGATCACCCTTCTCCTCCCAAGTTAGTTGTGATCCATAAGTGTAGTATGTCGTGTCAATTATTTTCTGTGTTTCACTCGAAGAAACGAAATAAGCTGTAAATTATAAATTAACAAATTTAGTATGGATGAACACCAACTATTTTTAAATATATAATGCAAATTACTTGACAAATATGCATGGTTGAAAAACTCACATGGAGGTAAAACAGGAAGCATATCGACATCCACCCAAATGTCGATGTTACCTTCAATATGATCTTCAGGACGAAGATCGAATGTTATTTCCATATCCTCCTTAAATCCATATGCCTTGCAAAGAGCTTCCCAATTTGAGCATCCTAATTCTGTGTTATTCTCTGCATTCATTAC
The DNA here is from genome assembly GCA_039707655.1 of Elymus sibiricus. NCBI lineage: Eukaryota > Viridiplantae > Streptophyta > Magnoliopsida > Poales > Poaceae > Elymus > Elymus sibiricus. Next base: position 380,966,274 of record CM077671.1, read on the forward strand.
TTTGACCAGAAATGTGAGACCATGTCTAGTCCTCAGGTTGGCTGTCCTCGTCTCGAAACTCTCGTGCTCTTCGAAACCGAGCCTCTCCAAGAAATACCGTCTTGCATGACAGGGGATGAACTAGTCGAATTGTATAAAACAAAAATTACACGTTGAAGCAAAGAAACAGAAGTCATGCTTAATTACGAAAAAACAGTTTTTATCATTGCGTACCGTAGAAATATCGAAGTCCTATTTCACATTTTCATTTCAAAAAAATCCTATTTCACATTTTCATTTCAAAAAATACTAAAACTATCCTAGTTCTAACACTAACATCTATCCATCCATCCTAGTTCTAACCCTAGCTAGTTACTAAAACTAAATTCAATGCAATAGGGGAGGGAGGGAGGGATGGAGGGAGAGGGTCAGAGGAAGAGGGTGGGAGGGAGGGAGGAAGGGATGGATGGAGGGAGGAGGGAGGGAGGGAAGTGGCCAGAGGAGGAGAAGGGGCGGTGGCCGGAGGAGGAGGCGGTGGCCGAAGGAAGGAGGGTGAGGGTCGGGGGAGGAGGGTGAGGGCCGGGGGAGGAGGGTGAGGGACGGGGGAGGAGGGCGAGACGAGGGTGGGGGCGAGGAGGAGGCCTACCACAATGGAGGAGACGGCGGCGCGGCAACGGGGCGACGGCGTGGCGAGCGAGAGAGAGAGTGTGTGTGTGCAGGGGAGAGTGAGCAATGCGGGTGAGGGGAGGAGGATATGGTACATTAGCTGTAGCGCTTTTAGTAAAAGCGCGCTACCGATAAGATTTTATCAATAGCGCTTTTTTGCGGGGAGCGCTGCTACTACAAATAGTGGCGGTGGGCTCGTCGGGTCCCGCTTAGCAGTAGCGCTCTTTATGTTTCCAGCGCTACTGCTAAGCATTTACTTGTAGCGCTTCCACAAGACAGCGCTACTGCTTATTACCAGCAGCGATTGTTATTTTCCAGCGCTACTAATAGTGTCCTGCCTATAAGGTTTTCCCTAGTAGTGTCAAAGGGCGCCGCCTTGGAGGAGCACAACGGCAGAAGCACGTCGACACCGGCAGAAGCGGCGCACGAGCTAGCAAAGGGGCAGCACCGTTGGAGACGACGGACACGGCGGAGGTGCATGCTAGGCATGCCGATCATAAGACACTGGGGAGCGATGCCGCGGTACACACAGTCATCGCAGCCGCCGCCACATGCCATGATCTATGGGCAAGTGCCTGGTCAGCAGCGTACAAGAGAGGTCACCGCGGGGCTCCACTCGCCAAGACGATGCTTCTGCAATAGGAGGAATTCAAACACGATGCGCGAGGAAAGTTCACTGGTACACAAGAAAAAAAATGTAAATCCCATGTGATTCTGCAATAGGAGAGGCTTAGACACTTTCAGGTTTTTTACTTCCAAAATGGCATCTGGTACTTTTGAGCATTTTTAATACGGTTTTGCTCAAATCCAAAGGAAATTGTTTTGCTACATCCAAAACTGTTTAAATGGTAAATTATTTTAAATACATATTTTTTTATACCCGTTGCAACGCACGGGCACTTTTACTATTCAAAAATAAATTAAATAAAACTCCTGGGACAGTTGATATGTTGGAGGGCACCCGTGGATTCGGCCAGCCATGGCTTGTATATGTACTGTGGATGGGAGTAAACTTTACAATTCCTCTTGGGAACCACCAATAACGTGTTTAGCATGGAAGATGCTGAAAACTCTATTGTGACGTTGACAGGAAAAGTATACCACTCAAAATTACAATTTCATCTCAGTTTTAAACCTTGAGCTCTAGCACCTCTGCAAATCAATGCTTCCCTCTGCGAAGGGCATTTCTATTTACCTTTATGTTATTTTGTTTTACTCTTGAGTCGTCATCTTCTCGCTAAAGCACCAGACCTGAGAGCACCATTGTCATTATTATGCATTGAGTCTAGTTAATGTTGGATGTGAGCATGACTGGATCTTCTCTACCCTGAATTACAATGTTTAGTCGTTCCTTGGACCTCAGAGGTGCTCTGCATTTATGTTTTGCGGTCTCGGAAAGGGCTAGCGAGATGTCATATCATCATATTATATCACGATTGTTGGGATGTGAGATATTTAATTATTCCTTAATAGTTGGTTATGTTATTGTCATGAGTAAATGTAATACCTAAGTGTTATCATCGATATGGTTATTTATGATCGTTGCTTAAAACCAGAACACTAGCTATATATATATATATATATATATATATATATATATATATATATATAGCAACGAGAAAAAAAGAATTTGTAAAAGTTTTCTTTATCACTTTCAGTTTATCAACTGAATTGCTTGAGGACAAGCAATGAGTTAAGCTTGGGGGAGTTGATACGTCTCTAAAGTATCTACTTTTCTAAACACTTTTGCTCGTGTTTTGAACTCTAATTTGCATGATTTGAGTGAAACTAACCCAGACTGACGTTGTTTTCAACAGAACTACCATGGTGTTGTTTTTGTATAGAATAAAAGTTCTCGAAATTGGACGAAACTTTATGGAGATTTTTTCTAGAATATATAAAAAATAATGGTGCGAAGACCTACCGGAGGGGGGGCAGCTGTTTGTGCCAAGCCAACAGGGCGCGGCCACCCCCAGGCGTGCCCTGATGGCTTGGGACCACCTGGTGGCTCTGCAGACCCTAATTCCAGTCCTATGAATTCCCATTTCCGGAGAATAAAAATGAAAAAGGAGTTTTCATCGCATTTTACGAGACGGAGCCGTCGCCACCTCCTGTTCTTCCTCGAGAGGGCTGACCTGGAGTCCGTTTGGGGCTCCAGAGAGTGGAGATCGTCGCCGTCGTCATCACTAACCCTTCTCCATCAACAATTCCATGATGCTCACCACCGTGAGTGAGTAATTCTTTTGTCGGCCTACTGGATGGTGAGGGGATTGGATGAGATTTATCATGTAATCGTGTTATTTTGATAGGGCTTGATCCCTACTATCCACTATGTTCTGAGATTGATGTTGCTATGACTTTGCTATGCTTAATGCTTGTCATAGGGCCCGAGTGCCATGATTTCAGATCTGAACCTATTATGTTTCCATGAATATGAGAGTGTTTTAGATCCTATCTTGCAAGTTGTATGCACCTATTACGTGTTATGATCCACATACCCCAAGGTGACAATAATTGAGATTCTTTCCGGTGATTACCGTAGTGCAATTTCTTATTATAAGAACGTATAACTATATACGGAATACATGCCTACATTATATTGATGAATTAGAGCTACTTCTATGTCGCTCTAGCGTTTAACTGTTATATGATGAATGTCATCCATATTAATTCAATACTGATGCATGGCATACACTTTTCACTTATTAGTTTACGTTAAGTTACTTTTGCTACTGCTACTATTACAATCATTACAAATTTGCTGTTATTATTGTTCCTATTGCTTTTGCTATTGTGATACTGAAATCCTAGGTGTGGTTGAATTGATAACTCAACTGCTAAGATCAATAAATATTTTTTGGCTCCACTTGTGTCGGATCAATAAATTTGGGTGAAATACTACCCTCGAAGACTTTCGTCATCCCTATACTTGTAGGTTATCAATCGCCGCCGCCCCGCCAAAAATCCGCCACGTCACTGCAAAAGCCATCGCCACCGTTGAGTCTCCGGAAAGCCGCTTGTTGCCGTCGTCCCTGTCGGTCCGCCAGAATGCTGTGACGCGTGTTACTAACTATCGGGCCCTAGGTCGTTATCTAGTTCTGTTTAATGAAAAATAAAATAAAATTAGATTTAGGGGAACAAGTTTACGAGATCTTACAAAGGTAGATCTCATGAAACTTTCCGTAAAATTTACTGACACCCAGTAAAAACACTTTTACGGGACACTTTTAAAGGAACCATTGGATTTGATCTAACTCTCCTCACCTTTATGGGAAGACGATCCTTCCCATATAATTTGGTGGATATAAAACCGTCTGAACTTTAGCGTGAGGAAACCCTTGTGTCGCTACGCCGGGCTACTGTGGCCGCACGGACCCTTGCTGGCCCTAGGTCATTACCTAGGATTAATTAATGAAAGAAATATGAGAAGGCATTTACGGGAACTGAAAAAATAGTCAGAAGACAATTTCGCCTACACTATCCCTTAAAATGACTTTTACAAAAAGTTTATTAGGGGAACTATTGGAGTTGCTCTTAACCTGGTTATCCAGAAGATGTTTAGGGGTGAGGCTTGTTATGTTATTATTAAAAGATGTGTATAACTCTAGTCGCTAACCCTAGTCGCTAACTAAAAATGCACGATCGAAAACTACTATAATTATATTATTAAAATGTCCTACTTTTCATGAGCAAAAAATATCATCAGAACGGACTGAACTCATCGAAGATCGAATCGAAGACAAATTAATCCCCGATGTAGAGTGGGTTTCAGTTTGCTGATGAGGAATTTTCTTGTACTTTATGCATATACTCCTTCCTTCTGGTTTATAGGGCCCAATTACAGAAAAAACCAAGATAGCTGATGAGTGGTGGAATAACTTTTATAGTTAGTACTCAATTAATACACTGGTTTTATCAAAATACTAATGTGTTTACCATTGCATTTATAGCAAGGCATGCATATATATATGTGACCAAGAAACGACCAAGAACTATTACATGCATTGATGAGTTTTCTATTAATTCATTCATGCAGCAATTTAATGCACCTTAAAGTTTAAGCATGTGATAGGGAGTAATAAAATTAAGATTTATAGAACAGGAAAATAAATACTATAAAATAAGCCCTATGACTTGAAGGGAGGGAGAGAGTATGTGTAGGTCCGAAACAACGTCACATGAGTAACCCGCTGGAGCTTCCATCTTCAATCACATCTATATCTATACCTACTATTAAAATACGGAGTGCTTCTGCCCGTACGTCATTAAAATTGCCCCCAAAGTTGTAAAATATTACCCACCAATGCCACCTATAAGTTATAAAAAACGTTCCACACAGAAAAATCCGGACTGGGCCGGCCCATTTAAGAATCTCCTATACTACGCCCAGCGCGCTAGAAAAAGACACAGCTCACCTGGGCCGGCCCATATATGGGTGATCAGTTTTTTTATTTTTGGTTTTTCTTTTCCGTCGTTGATTTTTTCTTCTTTAAATAATTTGTGAATTTAAAAAAGTTTCCAAAATTAAAAACTGGGAATTTTAAAATAATATTTAATAATTCATAAATGTTTGTGTCTTCAGAAATTGTTTGTGATTTTTAAAAAATATTAGCAAATTTTCTAATGAATGTCCGGAAAATGAACATACATTCATGAGTTTTTCTAAAAAAGTTCATATATTAAAAAATGTTTTAAAATTTCACAAAATTTGGCCAATTCAAAAACTATTCATGTATTAAAAAATAGCATAAAATAAAACTGTTCATAATTCAAATATATAGTTTAGTGGTTCACAAAATATACGCTGATTCAAAAAGATCATGCAGTTCAAAAAATGTTCATTAATTTAGAAAATGGTTTCATCAAATCCCCAAAAAATGTTAGTCGATTCTAGAAATGTTCGCAGATAAAACAAAATGTTTGCAAATAGTATAATATGTTCATGAATTCAGAAAACGTTCTTGATTTTACAAAATGTTCGTGAATTTAAATGTTCACAATTTCAAATATGCTCACGTTGATGTAGTAAAATGTGATCATTGCCATTCGAAATTATAATTTTTTTCTCCCGTTGCAACGCACGGGCATGTTTGCTAATCTATACATATCCCTCTATTTCTATTATTAAAGGAAGGTGCGTTTCTATGATTTTTTAATCCATTCATCGTCGAAAAGAAAAAAAAATACTGAGGTGGTAATAAATTTTTGTGTGTTCGTCTAATACAAAGGGAAAAACAGTTTGTCCACAATATCGTATATGGACCGCGCGTAGACCGACGGGTGAACCGGGCCAGGCTCGGGCTTGCAAAAAATCATTTTTTAGCCATGGTCAGGCCGGGCCGACCGGGCTTTGTCAGGCTCAGGCCCGATTTATTAGGCCCAGCGGTCAAACTGGGCCGGGCTCGGGCCTGTGTTTCCAGCACCGAGTTTTTTTCGGCCCGGCCCGACATATGCCCATGTCTAACCGCGCGCTACGGCCTAGAAGACAACCCACTTATTTTCTTGCCAAACGCAGCTGGGATAACCCTACTTCCCGGACGGTGTGGCAGATAGTCGGAACTTCGCCTTTCGTATTTGTTTTTTCTGTGTTTTTTTTCTATTTTATTTTTCCGATCCTTTTTCGTTTCGTTCTTTCCCCTCAACTTTATTTTTTATTTTTTTTGTAAATTCACTATTTTAAAAAATCATTCAAAATTTAAAATGTTGTTCATGTTTTCAAAAAATATTCAAAATTCCTAAGTTTTGTTCCCGTTTTGAAAAATATTTGGAAGTTTAATTAATTGACTCGTTCGGGGCTTTTTAAAAAATTCAAAATATGTTACCGTTTTCAAAAAATATTTGTATTTTCAAAAACAATTGAGAATTTAGAAAAAGATATTTATATTTTTCCAATTTCGAAAACATTCATATTTTAGTGAAATATTAAATTAAATAAAAATAGTGTTCGCATTTCAGAAAACAGTTTCTAAAATTGTTCTGAATGTTCAAAACATATTCCTAAACATTCATAATTTATCACAAATTCAAAAAATGTATGTTATTTTACTAAACGTTCATGTTTTCAAAAAATGTTGTTTAGTTTCAAAAAATGATCTCGTTGAGAATTTTGTTCGTATTTTTACAAATTTGTTCGCATTTTTCTAAAAATTTCGGAATATAAAAATAGTTCACGTTTTCAAGAATATTTGGCAATTCATAGTTATTATTATTATTATGAAAAGTTAGAAAATAATCAATAAGAAACGAAAATTTTGTTTCAAATCTTACAATGCAGTATGTTCTTATAATCGCGCTGGCTGTGGATTAGCATAACGCGTTTGCTCGAATGGTTTGCAGCAAGTGGTCGGGTCTTTGAGGTTCTGAGTTCGATTCTTCAACACGTCTTTTGTTAAAAATTTACCCGTGCCTTACAAGCACATCCCGTTTTGGTGCCTGCGAGTGGGCTGGCCGAGATAAACCCTGATAAAGAAGGGGCATTCATGCCTGGTTATGCCTTAATTATGCTAACATAAGGTTACTCCGTCGTATGAGAGAGTGGTCGAGGCAACTGTGCCTGAAAGGTAGTCGGGTAGCGACCAAATGAGGAGGCAGCCGCAACCGCGCGAGAGAGGTGGACCCAGAGGATAAAAGCACACGTTGAGTGGTCGCCGCCATGTCGATCAACCCCAAAATTATCAAGATCTTAGAGAACAAACATGACCTGGGAGAAGACCGCAACTCCTCGCGACGGAAGCCGTTTGATAGACACAGTCAATTATCTCTCCCGTTGTTTCTCACAAAGCAATTCTCCCCGTGCATATGTGCTAGTATTGATAATCATTCATGGGCATTGTACTAAAAATCAATCATGGTATAATTTATTCCGTATTCAGATTAGAGAAAAGAGCAATAGCTACATGGTGACACAGTTCAACAAATTATAAGTGCACATGCTCAAGCCGTTATTCAACAAAATCATATGAATAGCATCAAGCCGTTATTCAAGCCATTATAATAGCTACATGATTATTTCAACTCTTATTAAAAACTGCCTGCCGCGACCGGGAATCATATATCCATCACCTGCAGCACCGCCTGGTCTTACTGGGCTGATGGATGCGAAAGGCCGCTGCGCACCGGCGACCGGAGGGCATGGTGGGAGCCAGTGGGCGGCGACGTGACAAGTAGCTGCGCCTTGAGGTCATGTCCGCGGCAAAATCTAGGTCAGTGAGGCGCACAGCTCGCCACTCACGACGAACAGAGGTACTGTCGGTGGGACACAACCCAGCATGAGCTGCCTGACTTGGACACGGTGGAGCCGAAGGAGGGCCCTGGTCGAGGGGCAGGGACTCAGATAGTGACGATGGCTTCCGCGGTGCGGGTGAAGGGGCACAAGGGAGCGGAGGGAACTCGTACATGGCTGGCAGCCTTTGCGGAGCAGAAATCGTCAACACCAGAGGTGGAGACGCCGACGATCCTGCAATGTCTTCTCCTTCTTCCTCAAACCAACCCCAACCATTCCGACGACGGCGATTGGCTCCTCCTCTCCTCGACCTCGCCGTGATCAAGCCGCCCTTAGCCTTCAGTTTCACACTGAAGCACTCTAGTCCGCCCCCCTTCTTCTTCCTCCTACCTCCACGCATGAAATGCCTAGGGGATATATCATCCTCGTCGTCATCCTCATCCTCATCATCATTGTCGTAAAATTGCAACCCATTGTTAACTTCTACCTCAGAGCATGGTGGGGTCGTACGCACCAGGACCGCTGCTTTGACGGGCAGCGGGAACTCGGACCGTGTCGGCGGCCACAATGGAGCGAGACTTGTCGTCGGAGGTGAGCGTTTCCATTTCCGCCGCCATCTTTCCACTTTGCGGTCTATGCGGCTCTAGTCGTACCCCTTCCCGCCGTCGACGACCACCTCCTCGAGACCCTCTGCGTCGCGCGCCAAGAACCTGATGAGCCGGACCTGGAAGCATGTCAGTTCCTCCGCGTCGAACTCCACCACCACCCTCTTCAACGAACCCTTTAAGCATTCCAAATCACGGCCGCAGTGTTGGTAACATAAATCCAAATTCTCGCAGCACTCCTCTTCGTCATCGTCGTAGCCGGTGTTGTTAATGGATCTGCACGGTGTAAGGTCCGCCCTGGCAGCCATCTGGTCAGCCGGGTCGGAGGCTTCCACGAGGTACTCCCGCCAGCGAACCTGAGGTGGAGGTGGCACACAACCGGGCAGTTGCCCAACAGGTTCTCGATGGCTCTCGCCGCTTGGCCGTGGTCGACGATGCACCCGCAGAGCTCTTCGATCTCCAGCCGCTCGAGGTTGTGGAACTGCGGCAAGCCATAGCCGGGAAGGTCACCGAGAGAGTACATAGTGAGGATGAGGACCCTCACGTGGCGCGCAGCCAGGAGCATGGAGCGACGCAGGTCCTCCGCCGCTGACGCGGTGTGCAGCGCCAGGTGAACCTGCTCCAGGTCCAGCGGCGTGGACGTGAAGTCGAAGGAGGTGGTGCAGTAGGCGCTCTGGAAAGTGTGGACCTGCGAATAGCTGAAGCGGCGAAGGCGCGGGGCGTCAAGCACCACCCTGCACGAGGAGAAGTTGACGTTGTCCATGGTCAACATTTGGCAGTTGGCTATGGTGATGACGGTGGCTGCCGAGCACTGGAGCCTGTATTCGTAGTCCGAGAAGCTCACAGACTCGAGCCGCAGGTCAGCGAGCCTCGGCGCGGCCAAGACCATGTCCTGAAGCGTGCCGAGCTCCGTGCAGCACCGTCGCAGCCGCAGCGCCTCCAGGAAAGGGAACGTGAGGCGCTGTCCGTCCTCCTCCGATGACGGGGGATCCTCCTCCTCTGTCTCCGCGGAGGGAGGCGATGGTGAAGGCGCGTGGAGGATGCAGCCGGTGAGCTCCAAGACCCGAAGGCCGGCGAAGGGCAGGGAGACGAGGCACAGATTGTAGTACGTCCACCGCGGCGGGGCGGCGTGGATGCAAAAAGGAGGGGCGCCATACTCTAGGCAGTCGATCCGGAGCTCCTCGAATCCGGCGGCGTCCTCCGCCCTGCCGCAGGCTGCGCGCAGGATGGCGTCATGCATGGTGCCATCGCGCATGACGAGCTCGACCTTCTTGGGGCCGCGGCCGAGGGAGCTCTGGACGGAGAGCGCGTGTTCAGCGTCGTCCACGACGCGCATCCATAGAAGGCCTCCGCCGACGCCGGGGGCGTAGGAGCGGTAGTCGAGGTTGACGGCGGCGGTGTGGAGCCAGAGCGGGCGGCGCCATCGGCGGGATAGTGCGGTGGTTCTGGCGGCCTCGCAGGAGGGGGCGAAGGAGAGGATGTGGATCAGTAAGTCGTCAGGGAGATCGGAGAGCCGGTCCATCGACGCGGCGGTGGCGGCGGCGGCCATGCCTGCCGCTGCCATGCATCGATCGAGATCGGACGAGAGGATACCAATATTCCTATACTTGCGGAGGATACCGCTCCGCCCCGCTGGTGGATCGCTGCATATATGTACACTGGCGGACTGAGTCGGCAACTCGGCATTGATAAGCCCACTGGCCATTTGGCCTGGCCCAATTTATTCTTTGCTCGTCGGCAATGGTAAAGAAAAAACACTAACGCCTTGTACAACGCAGGTGCCAGTATGCCGGTGCTAGCTGGGTCGCGCCTTCCAAACTTCTTTGCTCCGCAACGCAAAGTGCTTCGTACGGTGCTAGCTGGGCTCCTTTTCTTTCCTTTTTTCCTGCCGATGAAGGCACTGACTCAAGGCATCGTGACTGGAAAGAGCAGTTATTTCTCCAAGCACCGGCGGGCACCGGAAGCAAAACTTTGCTTCAACCACCCTTTCTAAGCACCGGTGTAAGCCAATCATAGGAATAAAAACCAGGTTTCCCCCCCCCCCCCCCCCAAAGCACCCGTTTAAGCACCGGCCGTTGTACAGGGCCTAAGCCTGCCCTACCCCTGAGATGTTGAGGTTGTACCTGAAACAAGAATATCCCTAAAAAAAAAACCTGAAACCAGAATGGTCTCTCAAACAAAAAACGGAAACGCTAAAAAACCAGTGTCAGATTTTTAAGCATGGGAAATTTGAAGCTTTTCATAGCAATTTATATTGGCGTGATGATCGCAAGTTTAGTTTACAAACACGGCAATTTCATGACAAAAAATGAACCAAGACAGATTTGACATGTTGCACCAACTAAACTTACCATCCTGGGTATTTGACATCTTTCTTTTTCATATCCACTCAAAAAGATGTATACAAACAAACTTTTTGATGTTTTGTATTCCCCGGAAACAAAACAACAAACATTTTGTACATCTAATAGCAGTGGCACTTTTTGATGTTTAGCTCCGAGTTAGCTAAGGCACTTGAAGCACTACTTGTATAATAGAAGTGGCACAAGCCACAAGGGTATATACTTAAACCAAATTGAAATACGAAACTTAGGTAGCTGCAGTTTTTTCTTTCCAGAAAACTGTAGGTAGGCCCTGCATGTAGTTGCATTGCTCCCGACGCGGGTGAAACAAGGACTTTGATGTCCGCTTCCTCTGGCAACAAGCCCTCGTCAACTCTCGTCGAAGGTGTATGGAGACCATGCTTTGGAGGCGTCACTATCCTTCCCGAAGCCATGAGTGCAGTAGAGAAGTATGTGCTTCGGAGCATAGTATTAGGTCACGAACCTTTTTTTTTTTTGCGGAAAAGGAACTTTTCAATGATCAACTATGATGATTACATTCAAATTCAATTCTGGGCCAGCATGCCGTGCGTTGTTGCGAACAACCCACACAAGCTAGGGTGTGATTCATCGCATTTGCGTGCCGTGCTGATCTTAGCTAGACTAATGTTCCTTTCTTGAGCGAGAACACTTTTGATCTCATTAACCCGGTACGTATACATCGACTAATCTTTATCTTTGGACTGCACCATCTTTAACAGCTCGTCACAATCCGTTTCAACAAGCAGCGGCAGGTTAATCCAGTGGAGAGCTAGCCGAAGTCCTTCATCCAGCGCCGCCATCTCGGCTTCCAAGGGATCACCACAGTTAAAAAGCACCCGTGTCGCGACGAAGATGACATCACCTTCATGATCACGTAAAATCATGCCAGCCCCAGCCGTGCCATTTTCCTTAACAAATGCGCCATCAATATTTAGCTTAGCATGGTTTGCATCGGGAACCTCTCACCGCGGCGCTGCTGTTATTACATGTGTGCACTTCGGCATGCTCTCTGAGAGGTCAATCACATGCTTTCTTTTTGTTAAATCCGCCTTCGGGTGCTGTTGTATCGCAAGCAAAGACATAATATAGCTCGTGAGAAATCTACACGAAGCTTCAATCGGAACCGGCGGTTTATTATGAGTGATCTCATTCCTCGCGTACCAAATCCTTCACATGATCATCAGGGAAGCCAATTTCTGAACATTAGACAGTTTGTCAAGCAGACGAAATAGCCATTCGAGCTCGGCATCACGCAGTTCTTCTATTGTCGGGAGGTGCATGGCTGCCCAGAGTGCCGTTGCATGGGGGTACTGTACTAGAGCATGGTGTACGTCCTCCACAACATGGCCGCATAGTACACATGTAGGATCCTGCTCCATATGCATGCGGTTTTTGGTAGCTTGCGTAGCTAGGGACTCACGAGCAGTCTTCCATGCAAATACACGTACTTTAGCTGGCGCCCCGTTCTTCCATATTAGGTCCCAGACTGGCCGCCGTCCGTCCGGCCGAATACTCCACGCACCATAGTCCTGCGTCTCCATGTGTTCGTGAAGCCCCAGATAATAGGCCCTTCGTACAGAAAACAACCACGTTTGTCCGGATGCCACACAAGGAAGTCAGCATCTAGCCTGTTCGACTTCGAAGTCTTGATCTGAAGGATGCTATATATATCTGGTTGATAAAAATGCTGCTACAGTAGGTTGTTCCACGTCCCATCTGTATTGAGGAGATCAGAAACCCACTTGAGTCGGCAGCGTCACTTTGGAGTCATCGGTCGTCGGGACTGGTCGCGAAGGATCCAAGAGTCACGCCATATACGAACTTGGGAGCCACTGCCGATACTCCAGATAATCCATTTCTTAAGGCGCTCCAGCCCATATTCAATGGCTTGCCAGGTTGAGGACGCATTGCCGGTGAAGACCGTATCCACCAAGAACCTATTAGGGTAGTACGTACTTTGCCTTGAGCACCCGCACACATAAGCTTTGGGGGTTATAAATTAACCTCCATGCCTGCTTGGCTAGCGGCGCTTGATTAAAAAGTTTCATGTCTCGGAATCCCATGCCGCCATGTGATTTGGGCCTTAGCATAATGTCCCATGACACCCAGTAACTACGCCGCTGTGTCCCTGTGCCGCCCCCACCAAAAGTTTCGTGTCACCTTTGTTAAATCCTCGCATAAGCCGTCAGGAAGCTTGAAAACACCCATTAGATACGTGGGAAGTGCTTGGGCGACCACCTTAATTAGTACTTCTTTCCCTCCCTGAGAGCCCTCGCCCCATATCACTATCCTCTTCACCATTTTATCTTGTATGCTTTGGAATTTACCTCGTGTCATTCTCCCCTCCGGTGTCGGCAAACCTAGGTACTTAGGCTCAACCTCCACTTGGGTGATCTGCAACACCGCTTTAATTCCTTCCCGAGCATCAGTCGGGCAAGATTTTCTAAACATGAGAGAGCACTTATCGAAGTTAACAAGCTGACCCGTCCCTTTAGCATATGAATTAATAACGTGTTACACGTGTGCAGCTTAATCCACCTCTACCTTGAAAAATAGAAGTGTATCATCGGCAAAAAGCAAATGTGATATTCCAGGGGCACTATGGCACACTTTCAATGGAACTATTTGACTATTGTTGATCTCTCTTTGGAGCAACGCAGACAATCCATCTGCCACAAATAGGAATAAAAAGGGTGATAGGGGATCTCCTTGGCGCAGACCATGGGTCGAGAGGAACGAATCCAGCAAGGTTCCATTAAGTTTGACAGAATAATTCACCGAGGTCACACATGACATGATCCACTCCATCCACCGGTGAGCGAAACCTAGGCTTGTCATCGCATTCTCCAAGAAACCCCAGTCCACATGGTCATACGCTTTTGAGAGATCAATCTTATACACACACAAGTTCTTCTCCGGATTTTTATTTTGCTCAATGAAGTGGAAGCACTCGAACGCCACTAGCGCGTTGTCCGTGATCAATCTCCCAGGAACGAGCGCACTTTGGTTGATGGAAATAATCTCTCCCAAAATGGGTCTTAATCTATTTGCTAAACACTTAGCAATCACTTTATATAGCACTATGCAAAGGCTTATGGGCCGAAACTCTTTGAGTGTCATTGGTTGATCCACTTTGGGTATTAGGTCACGAACTGCTTCAACTATGACTCCTTCTACTTATATTGATTTTGTCCTGCATTGTTAGTTTAGCAGGACATTCTCAAGTTTGGGTTGATATAAAGAATAGGAACATGTGTGGCTAAGAATTCCTGGAATTACAATTGGTTACTAAGGTCAGGATCTATGAGGCCTACTGCCGGCCTCGATGACTACCCACAAATGCATGCGAGTGTGTGAGTGACTTTATCAACACCCCAAGTGGAACAGACCAAAACATGAAGAATGGGTTATGCCAATGGACATGGATGTTACAGAAAAAAAATCCTACAATGTTGCGGCACCATGGGGACTTCTGGGCATGGCATCGAAGACACACATGTTTTCGGTACGGTCCGCTTGTAGTGTCTACTCGTCAAGACTAAAGGAACAATGGAGGATTGGCTTGAGGTCTGATCCGCGACACTGGACTCCCGACGTGATGAGAAGTATTGGGCATTTTTGTGGTACGCACAGGTTTCTGCAAAAAAATCGTGTTTTCTTATGGTAGCATGCGAAGCACTCTCTCCCATTGGGAAACAATCATCATCACATGAAGATGTCGCCATCGAGTCATTGCGGGATATGTGGCAAAGAAGAATCATGAAGACAACCCTTACTGCAGTGCACAATGGCAAGGTGCGTATGGGCTCTTACACGCAAAGAAACAACATATATATATTTCCCAGTTTGTAGAGAGTGTGCTAGGTTGCGACTATTCAACATCATCGAAAATTTATATTCAAAACAGGTGACAAAGGTAGTTCTAACCATGTGGGTTATTTGGTGCACTCATCCGAAATCTTTGGATGAGGAAACTTTCCAGAGTACGGTGGCAACTCACTGCTTTATTGAAGGATTTTTGACTGACCTCACTATGTCTCAGCCAAGGAAGAATAGACTCAAATAAAACAAAACTCAAACAAAATTCGAATAAGAACGTCTTTTTTTCATATACATTCAGAAAAACTTGGATATAATTTTTTGACTTTTTTATTCCTCGTTAACAAAAGATAAACATTTTGTACAACTAATATCTAGCTCTGTGTTATATAAGTCACATGAGGCACTGCTTGTATAATAAAAGTGTTACAAGGTATATACATAGACGAACTGATTGAAGAAACATGTATAGTCAGGTCGTGCATGTTGGTGTCATGTTGCCGCCGCGGATGCAACAGTGCATGATGTCCCTCTCCTCCGGAAACAATCCCTCGCTAGCCCTCTTTTGTGGAGCATGGAGTCCACACCCTAGGGGCGCACATCACCATCCTCCCCGAGGCCATGAGTGTAGCAGAGCTGGACATGCCACGAAACTTCATAGTAGGCCATTACTGTTTTTAAAATGATTCCTTCTACTTATATTGATTTAGTCATGAATTGTTAGTTTAGATGGGCATATGACGGTTTATAAGAGTCGGGCTTAGGCTGTTCAATCTTTTTACTGTGAAACTCTTTTTCTATGTACTAGTTTAATTAATTTATAGTGTTTGCAGCCTCACGACCACAATGCACACAGAAAAGAGAAGATGTGGGTGAGAGGAAATAGGAGACGATGATGCATCAGTAGTTCTACATATAACCTGCCATAAAATTGATATTGAAATTGAGAATCTTGTTTGGACATTGAGAATCTTGTTTTACAATCTGATAAAATTGATATTGAAATTGGAAGTAACGAGATAGAACAGGACAATATCCTTATGGATATGATTGACACTGAAAAATTTAGATGTCTGCAGTTTGCAGACAGAAACCCGGAGATTGTTCTCCCAGATAACATAGATATTGACATACATGATCATAATCCTATCTTGAACAATGCTTCTCCCATCAGGTCAGGGGGCACTGCTGTCCTGGGGGATGACAGCCCTGTTCTGCATACTAAGAATTTGCCTTGTGGCTTATCCCATCCCTTCAAAATTAAATGATAGGAGGTTTTTGGAACATTAGGGGTCTTGGGCAACAGGGTAAATTACAGTGCCTTGGCGATTTCCTCAATAACAATAGAGTAGATTTTGTTAGCTTCTTTGAAACCAAGAGAGAGTTTCACTAGTAGGAAAGGGCCCATTTGTCCCGGTTCGTAAGGGCCTTTAGTCCCGGTTCTGGAACCGGGACTAAAGGGTCGGGACTAAAGCCCAAAACTTTTAGTCCCGGTTTGCTTACGAACCGGGACCAAAGGGGCTCCACGTGGCGCTGTCTGGGGCGGGGGAGGGAGGACCTTTAGTCCCGGTTGGTGTTACCAACCGGGACTAAAGGTGAATCCTTTAGTCCCGGTTGGAGACACCAACCGGGACTAAAGGAATTTTTTTTTTGAATTTTTTTTTGAATTTTTTTGATTTGTTTTTAAGTTTTATTCCGATTTTCAAATCTTTGGATTATTTAACAATTTAATCTCTAATCATCCGTCATTTGACAATTTAATCTCTAATCACCTGTCCTCACTTCTCCAGCGTGGAGCACTCATTCCAAATCGTCTAACTTCCCGGCCGGTCACCCATCCTCTCACTGCTCCAGCTCCAGCACGCTTAACTTCCTGGTTCTATCGCCCCTAGTTTTCAAGTCTGCACTTGTTGTTTTCCTGACAATAGTAAGCTATCAATCCTATTAACCCTTAGGTCTTGATGTCACATGATTTAATTTTTTGAATTCCAAACAATTATTAAAATAAACAAAATAAGTAATAATAATATTGAATTTCAATGATAAGTAATAATTATATTAAAATAAACAAAATAATATTATTTATTTCATTTGTGTTGGCATTTTTCATTTAATATGGCATAATTAATATCTTTAAATCTGTAAATCGAAATTCGTCAAATAATATATCCATTATTATCAGAAAAATGTGAGGAATCCAAATGTGACATCATTTATTTATTTTTAAAAAAATTAATTTTTTGAAAAAATCTTTTTGAAAAAATCTTCTTTTTGAAATAACTTTTTTTACTTTTGGAATTTTGAGAATCTGAGAAAACTTCACCGGGTAAACCCGGGTGAAATCGAGTCCCAATTTTTCTCTAGTTTTTTTTTGATATATTAAACTTTTTTTTCGACGTCGTATGCAAAAGTTATGGCCGTTTTACATTTTTTTTCGTTTTATTGCAAAAAAGGTAAAAATTCATATTTCAAAATTTCTATACCAACTAGACACTAAAACCTAACTACATCTCAAAGGATTTTATTTTTTGAAGATTTTATCATTTTTGTTTATTTTCTACAAAACTAAAAAAGGCGGTCCACTGGGGGGGGGGGGGGAGTTTGAAAATTTCAGAACCCCTTTAGTCCGGGTTGGTGTCCATCCAATCATACCGTCGACTACATCTGCTAGCACCGTCCCAGCCAGAGTCACAACTAAGGTTAACCAAGCCAGAGTCAACCCTTTCTAATTTCATTTGCTATTTTTCATGCATTTAATGATTTTTTTGAGCTAAATGACCCTTAATTTGAAAAGCACTACAAATAAACTCTGAAAAGGTTCAAACTTGGCATGGTATCATCATTGCACCCACATAGCTTGTGCTAAAAAGTTGAGAGGGTTACGGCAAAAACTGGATGCACTTCGTGTACAAACTGGACCATCTCCTTCGAAGTATCAAGGTTTCGGACGAAAACCCATCTGTTACAAAGGCATTTCATTTTTTTAACTTATTTCAACTCCAGACTTTTTGTGCATTCAATATGCACCATTCAAAGCCACATCCTCAAATTTCAACCTTTTCTAACTTCATTTGCTATTTTTCATGCATTTAATGATTTTTTTTGAGCTAAATGACCCTTAATTTGAAAAGCCCTACAAATGAACTCTGAAAAGGTTGAAACTTGGCATGGTATCATCATT
The DNA here is from genome assembly GCA_039707655.1 of Elymus sibiricus. Lineage (NCBI taxonomy): Eukaryota > Viridiplantae > Streptophyta > Magnoliopsida > Poales > Poaceae > Elymus > Elymus sibiricus. Next base: position 380,984,109 of record CM077671.1, read on the forward strand.
TCACCCACATAGCATGTTCTACAAAGTTGAGAGGGTTACGGCAAAAACTGGATGCACTTCGTGTACAAACTGGACCAACTCCTTCGAAGTATCAATGTTTCGGACGAAAACTCGTCTGTTACAAAGGCATTTCATTTTTTTAAACTTATTTCAACTCCAGACTTTTTGTGCATTCAATATGCACCATACTACAACATGTTAAAATCTACAGAAAGAACTAACTAAAAATAATAAAAAACAATAATTAAATGACTAAAACAACTATATTAGCAAAACAGTATTGTTTTAATTAAAATCCTAATTTAAATTATTCTAAAAATAACCAAATAAATCTTACTGTGACAACAATCTAACACGTGACTAGGAGCAAAAAGAATTAAATTAAAAACTATTTGTAAACTCAAGTTATTCACAATCTAGGGTTTGAAGCAAATTTGAACAAATTCAAATTTAAACCATTCAAATTTGAAAACTAATGGCACAAACAGAAACTATACAAAATTTTGAATCTAATGCAAAAAGAATCACTCAAAAACATCAAATATCCTAAAAGATATAAGCAATTTAAAACAGAAACTAAAAACAGATCCCACTTGTAAAAACATTAAAAAAAACTTTCAGAATAACCTTTAGTCCCGGTTGGAGACACCAACCGGGACTAAAGCCTCAACCCCTTTAGTCCCGGTTGGTGTCTCCAACCGGGACTAAAGGCTTAGGGACTAAAGGGTATCGGCCCCTTTAGTCCCGGTTCGTGTCTCCAACCGGGACTAAAGGTCCCATTTGAACCGGGACAAATGCCCGACCGGCGCCCTAGCCGCTCGAACCGGGACTAATGCTCACATTAGTCCCGGTTCGTAATGCAACCGGGACTAATGGGTAAATCGACCTGTGACGAAAGCCCTATTTTGTACTAGTGTTTATTGATAGTAACATCCTTAACACCATTTCGGGCAGTAATGATTTTTGCTGGCATTATCTCCCTGTTGTTAATACCGCTGGAGGGGGTCCTTGTGGGCCTTAAAAACAATCTTTTCGATATAATTAGGTTTGTTAATAAGGAATACTGTGTGATTGCTACGATTAGGAATAAGGATGATAAGTTTACCTGGCACTTTGTGGCTGTGTACGGTACTGCATATGCAGATTTGAAAACTGAGTTCATTGCTGAACTGCATGAGGTTATGTCCTCTTTATCTTATCCTGTTTTACTGGGAGGGGACTTCAATCTTGTTAGGACTGCTGCTGATAAGAATAATGGGGTGATTAATACCCAATTTGCATTCCTTTTCAATGATTGGATTAACAAATGGGGTCTCACGGAGATTAAGATTGCTAACAGATGTTACACTTGGAGTAACAACTAGGAGAATCATATCCTTGCTACTTTAGATCGTGTGTTTGTTTCCACCTCCTGGGACCTTCATTTCCCCATGTCTGTCCTATCTGCCTTACCTAGGGTGGGCAATAACCATACTCCCCTGATCTTAGACACCAAAGCTAGGAGGGTTACCTCCCCGAAACCATCCCGCTTTTTGAAATGGTGGCTTGACCAAACAGGGTTTAAAGAATTAGTCTGTGATATTTGGACCTCGACCACTAAGGTTGGCTCGGCCATTGATAATTGGCTTAACAAAACTAGAATCTTGCGTAAGAAAATCAAAGGGTGGAGTATTAATCTGGAGGCAGACCTTAAGAGAAGGAAGAGAGATCTTTTACAAGAGTTTGATATCTTGGATGTTTTTTCCGAATCCAATCGTATTGATGATAATGATAGGGAACGTATGATCGAGATAAAAAAAGAGCTCGATACCATTTGGCACAAAGAGGAAGTTGCCTTGTGGCAGCGATCCCGGGACCGTAGAATTAAGGATGGAGATAAGAACAATGCATACTTCCATGCGCTAGCCAATCATAGACATAGGAAAAATCATTTGTTTGTTCTCGATGGAGAGAATGGCCCTGTCCATACCACCAAACAGATGCTGGAGGTGGCTACTTCGTTTTATAAAAACTTATTCAGCTACGAACCAAAGCATAATATCCATCTAGATCCCTCTTTGTGGAGGGAGGATGAAAAGGTCACACCTGAGGAAAATGACCTGCTTCAGAGGGGCTTTTCTGAAACTGAAATCAAAGAAGCCATTTTTGGCTCCTACGCTCATGGAGCACCGGGTCCAGATGGGTTATCTTTTTTGTTTTACCAAACCTTTTGGGAGGTGATTAAATCAGATTTCATGGCCATGGTTAAAGATTTTGAGGAAGGTAATTTAGATATCCATCGCGTGAACTTCGCTTTGATTGTCTTAATTCCTAAAGAGGCTGATGCGAGAGAGATGAATTTTTTTAGACCAATCAGCCTGGGTAACTGTGTTGTTAAAATTCTCTCTAAGGCCTTAACAAATAGGATGTCTCCTATTGGAGACAGATTGATTTCTCCGAATCAGACAGCTTTCATTAAGGGCAGATTCATCCTGGAAAGTGTGGTTCTTGCCCATGAGGTTATTCATGAGATCAAGAGATCAAACACTCAGGGGCTTATCCTCAAACTTGATTACGAGAAAGATACGACAGAGTTAGTTGGGATTTCTTATTTGAGATGCTGGAATCTAGGGGTTTTGGCCCTAAATGGAATTCTTGGATCAAGAAACTTCTCGAGAATAGTACATTTAGTGTGAAGATCAATGATACCATTGGTCCATACTTTATGGGGGGTAAAGGTCTTAAACAAGGAGACCCAAGTTCCCCACTGTTGTTTAACCTGGTTGCGGACGTGTTCTCTAAGATGTTGGCCAAAGCTTCTCAACAAGGTCTTATCTCGGGGCTTTTGCCTCAAATAATACAAGGAGGGATCACTAGTCTTCAATATGCAGATGATACCCTCTTGTTTCTTGAGAATTCTTATGATAAGGCCAGGAATTTTAAATGGATCTTGTCCTGTTTCGAAAACCTATCTAGGATGAGGATCAACTTCCATAAAAGTGACCTGCTGACCATTAATATTGAGGAAGAAGTAGCTAAAACCTTTGCTCAGATTTTCTGTTGTGAGATTGGCTCTTTCCCTATCAAATATCTAGGGGTTCCCCTTCATTATGAGAATCTGAAGAGAGAGGATCTCCAACCTATTATAGACAGGATAATTAAAGGCCTATCTGGCTGGCTGGGGAGACCCTTATCTTATAGAGGCAAACTGATCCTACTATGTGCTTGCATTGTGAGTATTCCTGCTTATTTGATGGCAATATTGAAGTTCCCTAAGTGGGCTATCAATGCTATCAACTCAAAGATGGATCATTTCTTTTGGGGCAATGTGGAGGAGCAACATAAATACCATCTAGCCCATTGGGGTTTGGTATCTAGGAAAAAAAGTTTTGGAGGGTTAGGTGTTCCTAACCTCAAAGAGTTTAACATGGCCTTATTGGCTTCTTGGGGGAAGAGATATTATGATCAGACTGATAAAAATTGGAAGAGAATTATTGACTTTAAATATGATTCCAAATCTCCCAATATATTATGGGCCAAACCTGATAATGGATCTCCCTTTTGGCAGAGTGTTATCTGGGCCCTTAATGCTTCTAAAACCTTATATCGTTGGAAGGTTGGTAACGGGAAGAACATCAAATTTTGGCATGATACCTGGGCCGGGGATTGTTCCCTTAAAACACAATTCTGGGATCTGTTTGAGATTTGCAACCAAACGGAATGCGTTGTAGCTCAAGTGTGGGACGGTGTAACTCTGAAGCTAACCTTTAGAAGATGTGTAGATAGGATTGGGATGGATCGTTGGCTTCGGTTGATTGATTTCCTCAAACAATTTCCGCTATCTGATTGCCAAGATACTCCAGTATGGTCGCTAGAAGCTAATGGGATATATTCGGTGAAATCTTTTTATAATGCGATCAACTTTGGAGGTGTGGTTTCTGCCACTGGTGATAAAATCTGGAAAGTGATGTGTCCTCGTAACATTCATGTTTTTCTTTGGTTGTGTGCGTACAACAAAGTCTTAACTAGAGATAATTTAGCCAAGCGCAGAAATGTTGATGACTTAACTTGTTTATTCTGTAATGAACCAGAATTTGTCCAACACTTATTTTTTGATTGTGTGGTTGCAAGATATGTCTGGGGTGTGGTTACAAATGGTTTTTAGATTGACCAAAATTGTTTGCTAGGATGATGTTAGTGCTCTATGGCATTCCCATAAGAAAAATTATGTGCTTAATATGGTATCTGCTGCCTCCTTGTTGAGTATTTGGAGACTAAAAAATGAATTTTGCTTCCAGGGTCGAACATGGAGAAACATGAACTGCGTCCTTGTGAAACTTCATGGCTTCCTTCGACAATGGGGTGTTCTCTGCGACGACACTCAGCTGGCGTTTCTTCGTCAATTCAACCTCCTGCTCAACAGACGGCGAGGAGAATTACTTCGCATTGCCTGGACCTGATGGTGTCTCGAGCTGAGAAGATCTCCCAGTAGTCTAGCCACTGTTGTGGTTCTCGGTTTAGTCATGGCTTCATGTAATAAAATTTAGCAAACTGCTTTGGATGGTCGCCTTTTAGGGCTGTGTGAACTGTGTGGTTATTTTTTCGTCTTGCTGGTAACGGTTGTAGGGATGCTTGTTGAACCTGTCTTGCTTTGCTTTTAATAAAAGTGGAGCAGGGGGAAACCCCTTTCATTAAAAAAAAAATAACCTGCCATAAAATGACCCGAAACATCCATAGACGACTACTATACTTAGGTGTTCATGGCAATTGTAACACAGACAACTAAGTAACTACATCTCACCCCCCCCCCCCCCCCCATCATGAATTTTGATATCCTTACCCTACACTTCGGTAGAAGCTCTCCGCTCCCTACACACTGGTAGAAGCTCACCTTTCCGTTTCGTCTAGATCACCAGGATCCCATATGGAACATAGTTCTGATACCATCGTTAGAATTTATACGAGTAGACCATTGCGGGAATTAGAGAAGGGATGCGGCATTTGGCTACGAGGTTGAACGATCAACGTACAGAGCACCGGGCCATGACTAAGGGTCCTCGTTCCCATGCACTTATATAATCTACATAGTACAATCAAAGACAAAGCCCTCATATGTCATCAAACACATCACGAACATCGTGTTACACGCGGGTCTGGCCACCCCTTCCACACATGTCTGGACCATCCCTTTGTAATCATGTGTCATGCCTATCATATTTTTCATATCTACTAGCAGGCAGAGGTGCGGTGGCACGCCGCACCCATGGTTAAGCCTAGAAAGACTGAACATTGATTAGTGGGATTACATTGCATTGCTACACTATACATAGCTGCAATGAAGGGTGGGCACTGCTAGTTTGATTATGACTTATGTAATTTTTACTTTTGTCTTATACTCTGATAGGGCAGTACTCTAAACAGGTTCTTATATCGTGATACCCTTATCCTCTATTCTTAAATAGTTACAACCCACTATCTATTTTTTCTCTTCATGCAACTATGCCACATCATCAAGTCATGCATGTGGTCATAATTAAGTTAGAATTAGTGCACTAATCTATTCATGCAACCATGCCACCTCATCAATTATGCATGAATTTGTTTCACCAATTTTTGTGTACCACATAGACCATCATGTTACACATTTTTTGTAGCATGGCATACATATATTTGTACGTTGAACGCTTGGAGCAAATATATGTAGGTTCACTTTTGTTAAGAATAGCACCAGTTTGACTTCAATCCAGCATATTTCTCCTTTTATATAACATTTTATGACATGCTTCATATACTTTATTATTTTCAAAATATATCCAAAAACATTCTTAAATTTGTTTTTGCAATAGACTTTTAGCATCTATTTTACCATGGTTCCCGCAGCAACGCGCGGGGCATCTTCTAGTATATATCAAAAGCACGCGTCTCCTACACACCGCACGCGTTCATGGGTCAGCCCATGTGCAGGGCATGACGCCCCCTTTTTTTATTCCTTTTTTCTTTTCTTATTTCTGTTTCTGTTCTTTCCTTCATTAAAATAATTTGGGATTTCTAAAAATTCCAAATTTTTAAAAGTTGCGAGATTTGGAAATTATTTGAGAAATCATAAAATGTTTGGAAAATCATAAAATGTCTGGTATTTTAAAAAAATTGACCACATATTATAAAAAACATGATTTTGAAAAAAATGTTTGCAAAAAAATACTCATGATTTTAGAAAAATGATTGTGTATTCAATACTTATTTGGGAATTTGAAAAGAAAATGTAAATTTTAGAAAATGATGACAAATATTCAAAAATAGCCATTCAGACAGATCCGTTAATAACGAACAAAACAAACCCGCTTACATAGAGGGTTTTTTCTGGATCTGTAGAGGTCATTTTATGACTTTATTTAGTACATCACGTGTCGCGTAAAAAAAGTTGAGCCCCAAAAAATTGCAACAACTACCTATGGGTTAGTTTTTTAAGCTACATGAAAATGACTAAATGTCTAATTTACCTCCATACACTTTTATGTTTATTCTGGTACCACAGTACTGGTCATGGTAAACATCACGACGTTAGGTGAAAGCGAGACACATCATTCATTTGTTTAGCTCAGACAGGGCCCATCAATGTTGTTTGTTCAGCCAAAAAATATTTCGTACTGACGTCCTAGAAAATCAAGACGTGATAAGACCATCACATTTTCAGCTTTTGAAATGACTTTTTAAAAGTCCCTTCTCATCATGACACGATTCAGACATAGTTTATGAAATCAAATTTAAAAGTCCTTATCTTATAGTACTGTGTATTTTTTTATCTTTATCATATCATAGATTACCAGCTTTAATAACAGAAACACAACGTGTCGCACCCGAAAGCCCGGGAAAATATCAGATGATACCACCCTTCACATGCTACCATGCTCCAAATTTTGAAAAGTCACATTTGGATGTTTCAAAAAATTCTGAAAAAAATCGTGGATGTTCACAAGGCATAGGTAGACAACCCCTATAAAATTCAGCTCAAAATTCAAAACACACATTGAGTAACAAAAAAGACAAATCTGGAATGAATAGTGTCAAAAGAAGACAAAACATGAATAGTGTCAGAAATGACACTATTCACATATGGATTTGTCTTTTTTGTTTCTCAATATACATTTCAAATTTCGATCTGATTTTTTTAGGAGATGCAACGAACATCCATAATTTTTTTCAGAATTTTTTGAAACATCTAAATATGATTTTTCAAATTTGTATCTGGTAAATTTGTATCACCTGATATCTACCCCCGAAAGCCCTAGCTCGAACGCACGGCGGCGGCGGCGAGCGGCAGCCATGCCTCCCACGGGTGAACCGAAGGGGAAGAAGCAGCGGCCGAAGGACAAGTACTACCACCTGGCAAAGGAGCGAGGATACCGGAGCCGCGCGGCCTGCAAGCTGCTCCAGCTCGACGAGCGCTTCCGCTTCCTCCCGTCGGCGCGTGCCGTGCTCGACCTCGGGGCCGCGCCGGGGGGCTGGACCAAGCTGGCCGTCAGCCGCGCCACTGTCGGCGCCCTCGTCATAGGCGTCGACCTCGCGCCCGTCCGCCCCATCCGCGGCGCGCGTCTCCTCAAGCAGGATTTCACCGCTCCCAAGTGCAGTTCCAAAGTGCGCAGGCTCATGGACTCCAGGAGCGTCGCGGCGTTTGACGTCATCCTCCACGACGGTGATGTCCGGAGTAAAAAGAGAAGAAACCTCTCGGTGTGTGCTGGCGCCGGCACATCGGCGGCACAGGCGGAGGCCCCGACCACGCAGTCAGCTCTTGTCATCAACGCCGTACGGCAGGCCACCATGTTCCTCGCCCCCGGCGGCGCCTTCATCACCAAGGTATACATATATATGAATGAGATATATGATCGAAATCACACATCACAAATTGATGTTGGTGTGAAGTGCACAGTTATTTTTGTTTTCAACAGTTCTTTAGGTGTCAAGATTACCACGGTGTCATGTTCTGTCTCAAGCAGGTGTGTTTTGATCACAGTTTGTTTCCATTTGGTATTCATTGCATCCAATTTCGCTAACTCATCGAATCAAATGTACCCACTTGCAGCTATTTGAGAGGGTTGAGATGATTAGACCTTCAGCAAGTCGGCGCAAACCTGCTGAAATTTACCTCATCTGTTTGAAATATAAAGCCCCAGCCAAGATTCAGCCAGAACTTCTTGATTTGAAGCACTTGCACTTGTTGAGTGCGGATGCAGAGAAGAGAAATGTATTACGTGGAAATATTTGATTGTACCAGTAACCTGCTTGATTTCTGTTCTTTTTTATGTGTTAGCATACCTTAATGTTGCAGTTTCTTGGTCTGCAGCCGAAGAGACGGCTTGGAGGCCGGTAGGTATTTCTTCTTACATCGTTACTTAGAGTTTTCCTATCTTGGTAGATGATCCAGGTTCGGCGTGATTGGTTTTGTCAAGGCATCTGTGCATCAAAGAAAATGCTACGGATGCGCCAATGCTAAGCGTTATACTAGGTTCCGAATGTGTGATGTTAGTTCATTTGCTATTGGTTGTGCTCATGTTGTGTACGTGGCAAGTGTAAAGAAGTTACGATGGGGCGTCACCATTACTTGCCATTCCACTTTTGAAACCACGATTACTAGAATTGACCATTATTTTGATGACTCTTTTCTCGAACTCTTTATATGATGTTAAATGGGCAGTTAAGAATTTAGAATTTGAACCTAGTAACTTCAGACATGGCTATATCTTTTTAAGTAGTAAACGAGATTGGCTATATGCATCTAAGGATGCAGAGGCCAGGGGTAATAAAAGGTTCCATTTTCTGAAAGAACAACTTCACAATTGATGCTAGCTAGACCGGGGTGATCCTCCTTTAAAAATAAAATAAAATTTGATGCTGCAATCCTGACTTGGTTTTTTGTCTGTAGGATCTGTCCTTCCAAGGTTTCCATTATAGTCCAGTTTGGTGGGAGAAGCACTGACCTAATTTTCCATTCTATGTGATTTATGTAGGAAATGGTGGCTGGTTGGTCTAGCATCAGATTTTATATGGGGTAACGCCCAGAAACCACTTGAGTTTCTTGGTTCTTTTGCGGCTATTTCATTTGATGATCCAGCATCAATGCCTATCAAGAGTCATGAGCTTACTACCGATGAGGTAGTGTAGTAATGCATTCCTTGCATAGCTTCTCTTCTATATTATAGCTATAACTTTGGCTGCTTATATACTATTTGTGTGTTCCAGATAACATGGCTTTGTGAGGATTTACATTTGATCGATAAAAAGTGGTTGAAATATATCTTGAAGTACCTTTCTCCTATTCTTTTTTTTATCTCTCATGATTTGTTGCTACATTGTTATTACCCAAACATGTCTATTAGTTAGGCATGTTTTGATTTTGGTCCTGCCAACCTCACACATGAAACTGATTTACAATTGTGTTAGATGGCGCATGCGCATAAGGAATGCACTTTCATGTTCACAAGTTATACCAACGGCTGACAGCACCGCGATGGACACGAAGGTCAAAGATGATGACCAACTTTTACGCGAAATGGAGGAACTTATGAGTGCCATCGATACAAATGAAAGGAGAGAGAATAGGTATCAATCAAGGCATCGGCCAAAGGTATTTAATTACAAAATATAGATGACATATTGCTGCATGTGGGACATTAATCTGAATTATGGACTATTGTGTCTCATTCCAGGATAAAGCACACAAGGCAATAAGAACGCAAATGGATGCTACCGAATATCATTACGTCGATCCTGACTTGTTTTTTGTTAGTGATATCAAGGTATCCTGATGTCTCCACAGTCCTATCTACCTGCGTTTGCTTTGCAACTCAGAAAAATTCTTCCAGCTGTTCCCAGATTTTTTTCTGTGGTCATTTAACTTTATCATCAGTAATAAAAGACACTTGTAGGAGTAATTTTTCTTCTGTTACGATTTCTTATTCGTCATGTGATTGGCCTTTTTAGCTCCTGCTTGTGCACTCAATGATATAAATATATGGCTTTTATGTGTCCTTTATTATAGGGTGGAAAAGAACCTCAACCTGTTGAGTCAGGAGTTGATGGAGACAGTAAGAATGAAGAAACTCAAACCCATGAGGACTCTAATGAGGCGATAGATTCTGATGAAGAACTGCAGAGGTGAAATTTCAGACACCCACACCAACAAATAATAGTATCACAAAATGGTCATGAATTCTTACCATTTTCAAAATTTATTTTAATTCGCATTGATAGGTAATTCGTATCCTTAAAACCAGGTATGAAGCTCAACTCGAGGAGATGCTCGAAGAAGCTTATGAGCGCATTATGGCTACAAGATGTGGAGGAGTAAAACAAGAAAGTAAACATGCCAAGCGTATTGATCCCAATGTTGATGCACATTTTTACGAGGTAATGCCTGAACCTAATTCACATGAATGTTATCTCTTTGTTTCTGAAACTTGGGATTATTCACAGCATCTAGAGGAATGAATTCGTGTTGTTCTCTTGTCTAGTAGAAATTATAAAATTATTGAAAGTTTGGCGATAATAGATGTTCATTTCATGCTACCACTTGACAGGGTGTTGAAGAATCAGATGATGGTGTGATAGGGATGAAGGTTTCTGCGGAGGATGTCGACTGACATAGCGCCCTTCGCTGGGTCAGGAATCAGCGGCTTCAACTCCTACGACGTTGCCTTCTTCATCACAGAATCTGACTCTTTGTGCATGTCTTCCATGTTGCTGAAGTTTGAGCAGACTTCCATGGTGTTCTCGAACTTGGTGCAGTCACTGAGTGAGCACCCTAGGAATAAATACCTCCATCTAATGCCCCAAGGGAAGGGTTGCAGATTGGGTTGGAGTTGTTGTTGGGGTTTGGGTTGGAGCGGCTGTTGGAGTTCATGACGATGGGTAGGAGGAAGAGTGAGAGACATGATGAGTTAACTGAGTGAGGTGATGAGTAAGTGGTGACCATTGGGCTTCGTAAATAAAGGGGCTCTGGAGATAGGTGTTGGCGATCAACCTTTAAACTTTGTGCAATTCATGATGCATATTGACATGGACAACAAGGACAAGGAGGTGGTCCTGCCAACGCAGCAGAACAAGGGCAAGGACGTGGTGTCGCCCTCGGAGGTGGTACCATAGACGCCCGTTCAGGGGCCGCCCATGGACGATGACGAGGCGCCAAAGGATACCCCCAACGACAAGCGCTGGAACTTTAACCACTGCCATGAGGGTGGGCCAACTCACTTCTGAAGGTGATCATGACGCCGAAGCTGGAGGCCATACCAATGCCCCTGGACTTCATGAAGCACTTCCCGTCCGTGCCGACGGAGTTCAAGCTCAGGACAAACACCGGCTGCTCATGAAGGGTCACTGTCTAGCTGATGAATGGTAGGGTCACCCTCGATCAGGGTTGGGCCACCTTCTCCGCCGTCCATCAGATCAAGATTGGCTACATGGTAACCTTCAAGTTACTGACACCCGACATGCTGAAGGTCATCGTCTTCAACGACGAGGGCATTGAAGTGGTGACCAAGTGTGGGAGGCACGATGACGCCTTCGCCGTGAACGTCGAGGACAAACCTTCTTATGCTCTAGCTAGTTTAGTTTCATATTGAACTGCATTACTTTAGAACTGATATGTTTAAGTGTGGCACAATATTTAGAACTGCTTGCTAATATCTTCTGTTGCCTGTGTTATTCTTTATGCCACTGTGTGCTGGTAATCTCACCACCATGTCGAAGAGGTTACACATGCATGCAACCAAACATCATACCATTCGTTACACCCCATGCAGCCTAGAGAGTATGTAAACAATCAAACTAGGTGCAAATGTTGGTTTTCTACCTGCTTTACCTCAGCCAGACCTCGTTATGCCATGCTCCATGGGTCAGGCTCGCTCGGGAAGGCTATCAAACACGTCCTTGATGATCTCTCCCTCCTCTTGGTAAGCATAATCTTTCTGTGCTTTAAGAAGTGGAAATGAGCTGCCATTACAGTCTCCGTAGAAGTAGAAGTAGGGAAGAAGCGATAGAAAAAAGAGAGAACAATATATAATCTATCCACTAGTAGTTAGATGAAAAATGGCTTCCTCGCTTTATATTATAAAGCAACCATCATCGCATTACATCCGAGCAAACCGATACAAACACACACCACTGCACACAACAAACCTAGACATGTCAAGATACAAACGTTTTGGGCACTGACACACCATCCCAATGACAACCAATCTAACTACAGATGAATGGGGAACACACCATGGCAATGACAACCAAGCTAACTACAGATGAACGGAGGAGACCGTTTGGAGTCAACGGGGACCTCCACGTTACGCAAGTCACTGTGAAGCAGTGAAGCCGGACCAGGACAAAGCATGGGCTCCTTGAAGGTGCCTCCAAGAAGGGCACGAAACCAGGGTGCCGCTACCATTCGATCGTGAAGATCAAGTTTTTACCCAGAGCAACACCGAAAGGTGTAGAGGCCGCAACGAAGCCTTCGAGAAAGAAACCACACATGCGTACGCTGCTACCATCGGCCAGGCAATAGCCAACCAAGTAATAATGAACCCCAATGCTACATCCCTCCGCCAAACCAGGTCACCACCAGATGCAAGAACACATGCGACATAACCACCGTGCTCGAACACCAATAGCCACGCTACCCGCGTGGGCATGACTGCCCGCCCGCACCCGAGACACGCTCTCTGCCCACAAGCGACGCGTCTCCCTTAGGTCGCCGCCTTGCAACCAGACAACCCCGGGACCATCCAAAGGCCGCGGCTTTGGCCCGACCGGCAGGTCATGATCGACGGAGCCACTAGTAGTCGCCCTGCCTGGAACAAAGCCAGATCGGGCCCAGCCAAAATTTGACGAGGAAAGAGGAAGGATGGGGAGCGGACGCAATCACGACTGGCACACCCTTGTGCAGGCGACGGGTGCGCCGACCACGTCGGCGCCTCCCATCCCTCTGCCAACCTTCCTACCGGACACACTCTGTCACCTCAGCACGACAGCTGGAGCAGACCGACGTGAAACCACCAGTAACCACTCGCCCATTGACAAGGGACACCAAATCGAACAAAACAATCGGCCAAGAAAGCTCATCAGAGGGGTCTTCCCGCGCCGTCCAATGTCGTTTGGACGCCGCAACCCAGAACGGATCTCGACTAGCATGCCCATCCAGATCAGCCGCAACTATGCCCCCACCCCCATGAGCAGACCATCGAGGCAAGGGCGGACGCCCGTAGCCCAAGTCGCCCTAGACCCGCACCGCAGGATGGGGCAGATGATGGCAACGATGAACCAGACAGCAGCAGCCTCCGTCGTCACCCAACCACGTGTGCACTACCACAACGTCGTCCAGATGCATCAGCAGCCGCCGCACCATCTTCAAGCGGCATGAGGATGCCATGCCGCCACCTGACGATGCTGCCGCCACCTGGCATGCATATTGACACGTCACCGATCCCCATAGCCCGGCACCACCGGCGTCCAACTGTCCTGCACCGACAGGGTCCCCGCATGAAGGAGAAGAAGCGGCACCACTGCCACCTACGCCGGTTGGGCTTTGCCTGGCGACCCTCTAGGTGGCAAGGGAGGGAGGCCGGAGGGGAGGGGGTTGATGACCCACAAGTATAGGGGATCTATCGTAGTCCTTTCGATAAGTAAGAGTGTCGAACCCAACGAGGAGCAGAAGGAAATGACAAGCGGTTTTCAGTAAGGTATTCTCTGCAAGCACTGAAATTATCGGTAACAGATAGTTTTGTGATAAGATAATTCGTAACGGGTAGCAAGTAACAATTGTAACAAAGGTGCAGCAAGGTGGCCCAATCCCTTTTGTAGCAAGGGACAAGCCTGGACAAACTCTTATATAAAGCAAAGCGCTCCCGAGGACACATGGGAATTTCTGTCAAGCTAGTTTTCATCATGCTCATATGATTCGCGTTCGTTACTTTGATAATTTGATATGTGGGTGGACCGGTGCTTGGGTGCTGCCCTTACTTGGACAAGCCTCCCACTTAAGATTAACCCCTCTCGCAAGCATCCGCAACTATGAAAGAAGAATTAAGATAAATCTAACCATAGCATGAAACATGTGGATCCAAATCAGCCCCTTACGAAGCAACGCATAAACTAGGGTTTAAGCTTCTGTCACTCTAGCAACCCATCATCTACTTATTACTTCCCAATGCCTTCCTCTAGGCCCAAACAATGGTGAAGTGTCATGTAGTCGACGTTCACATAACACCACTAGAGGAGAGACAACATACATCTCATCAAAATATCGAACGAATACCAAATTGACATGATTACTTATAACAAGACTTATCCCATGTCCTCAGGAACAAACGTAACTACTCACAAAGCATATTCATGTTCATAATCAGAGGAGTATTAATGATGATCAAGGATCTGAACATATGATCTTCCACCAAGTAAACCAACTAGCATCAACTACAAGGAGTAATCAACACTACTAGCAACCCACAGGTACCAATCTGAGGTTTTGAGACAAAGATCGGATACAAGAGATGAACTAGGGTTTGGAGAGGAGATGGTGCTGGTGAAGATGTTGATGGAGATTGACCCCCTCTCGATGAGAGGATCGTTGGTGATGACGATGGCTTCGATTTCCCCCTTCGGGAGGGAAGTTTCCCCGGCAGAACAGCTCCGCCGGAGCCCTAGATTGGTTCTGCCCAAGTTCCGCCTCGAGACGGCGGCGCTTCGCCCTGAAAGCTCTGTTATGATTTTTTCAGGTCAAAACCCTCCATATAGCAGAAGATGGGCACCGGAGGGCTGCCAGGTGGGCCACAAGCCACAGGGGCGCGCCCAGGGGGGTAGGGCGCGCCCCCTGACTTGTGACTGCCTGGTGGGCCCCCTGATGTATTTCTTCCGCCCAATATTTTTTTTATATTCCAAAATAATTCCCCGTAGATTTTCAGGACTTTTGGAGTTGTGCAGAATAGGTATCTCAGATTTGCTCCTTTTCCGGTCCAGAATTCCAACTGCCGGCATTCTCCCTCTTCATGTAAACCTTGTAAAATAAGAGAGAAAAGGCATAAGTATTATACCATAATGTGTAATGATAGCCCATAATGCAATAAATATCAATATAAAAGCTTGATGCAAAATGGACGTATCAACTCCCCCAAGCTTAGACCTCGCTTGTCCTCAAGCGAAAGCCGAAATCGATAAATATGTCCACATGTTTAGAGATAGAGGTGTCGATAAAATAAAATACGGACATGAGGGCATCATGATCATCTTTAGAACAGCAACATATATTGATATATAATTTCTTATGCTGAAGTAACAATTCATTCACAGGGTAAAGTATGAATCAAGAACTCTATTGAGAACCAACAAACTATGATCTCAGTTATTGAAGCAATTCCAATTTATCATAACGTAGGAAAGAGTCAATATAAGAGCTTGTAAAGCAAATCCACATACTCAATCATCTTTTAGTCTTTCACAATTGCTAACACTCACGAGGTACCTATGAGGTCAAAGCTTTAATCGGACACAGAGAAAGATAGGGGCTTATAGTATTGCCTCCCAACTATTTACCTCAAGGGTAATGTCAACAGTAATAACTCATGCTCGCCTATTTCCGAGTGGATATATGTGCCTAGATCATTCCCCAACACATGACGCTTGCCAAGAGATAAAGGCGAAATAAAGGAAGTGATGCAGATTACCACGACTCTTGCATAAAGGTAAGTACTAGAAAATAAAAGTAACAGATAGGCCCTTCGCAGAGGGAAGAAGAGGTTGTCATGTGCTTTTATAGTTGGATGCACAATCCCTTAATGCAAAGGAATGCCACTTTATATTGCCCCTTGTGATAGAAAACTTTATTATGCAGTCCGTCGCTTTTATTTCTTTCCTATCACAAGTTCGTATAAAGCTTATTTTCCTCACACTAATAGATCACACATATTTAGAGAGCAATTTTTTATTGCTTGCACCGATGACAACTTACTTGAAGTATCTTACTCAATCCATAGGTAGGTATGGTGGACTCTCATGGCAAAACTGGGTTAAAGGTGTTTGGATGCACAAGTAGTATCTCTACTTGGTGCGGAAGTTTTGGCTGATATGAGGTGGAAGCAAGCGACACATGTTGAGGGATCTATAACCATATAACTTCTATTCGGAAGTAAGCAAACATAACCCATTATGTTGTCTTCCTTGTCCAACATCAACTTCTTAACATATAATATTTTAATGAGTGCTCACAATCATAAAAGATGTCCAAGATAATATATTTATATGT
Organism: Elymus sibiricus; assembly: GCA_039707655.1. Classification (NCBI taxonomy): domain Eukaryota; kingdom Viridiplantae; phylum Streptophyta; class Magnoliopsida; order Poales; family Poaceae; genus Elymus; species Elymus sibiricus. The sequence goes on from CM077671.1 coordinate 381,000,367, forward strand.
GAACCTCTCTTTCTTTATTACTTCCTTTTAATTGCCACAATGACCAATAGCTATGTTTGTCAACCCACAACGGGTTTCAATCGACATACTTCTTATATGTGAAGTCATCACTTCCCATAAGATTAACATATATACTCTTTGCTTTTATTCTATATTTCTTTTTATTTCTTTTTCCTCAAGATCAAGATCATATCAAACAAGCAAAGCCCTCAACTCAAAACTACTCTTTATTATATAACTCTTGGACTTGCTTACATAGGAGGAACATAAAGCAAAAACTCAAAACTAGATCACACGAAAACTTTATTCTACTAGATCAAGATATAACCAAAAGGATCGAACTAAGAAAAATGATAAAAGTAAAAATAAAAGGTGTGATGGTGATACGATACCGGGGCACCTCCCCCAAGTTTGGTACAAGCCAAGGGGAGTGCCCATACCCATGTGTTTAGTTTTCTTGCTTAGGAGGTGGTGATGTTACATTCTTGGCGATGATGCCCTTCAGGATGCGATTCTCCTCCTCAAGCTTATTATTTTGCTGTCTGAGATCCATTATTTCCTTGTGAAGTTTTTCAGTGATGGTTAGAGCTCCCTTAACCCATGGATGTCTCATTGCTGCGGGGGAAGAAGCAACACTCTTTTTCATATTTTCATAAGTAAGAAATTTAGCATTGGAAGGGATAACCGAGTTCGGGATTGCTGAGCTCTGAAGTTCTTCCAGCATGGCTCCAGGTTGTGGATGAGAGGTAACTTCTTGGTCTTCCTCCACGGCATCTATCCTTTTCAAGTCGGCCTCCATCTCTTCCTCCATAGCCTGCCCGAAACGGTTCTCCCCGACCGACTCTTGCGAAGACATCTTGCCCTAAATCTGCTGCAGAAACAGCTTAAAGAGAAAACATGAGGTATTGTCGTGATACGAAGGTCAAAACCTTCGGGAGATTATATAATGAATTTTTACCGACCCTAAGGAGTATTCTACAAGAAAACGGAGTCCGGATGGCACACGAGGTAGCCACAAGCCACAAGGGCGCGCCCAGGGGGTAGGGCGCGCCCCCCTGGCTTGTCGCCTCCTCGTGCACTATTCGGACTACTTTAAATTTTCCTAATTTTTTAAATATTCCAAAACGGATAAAATTTGACATTGAAAAAGTTTTGGAGTCGGTTTACTTACCGTACCACATACCTATTCCTTTTCGGAGTCTGAAATGTTCTGGTAGGTCTCCCTAATGTACTCCTCTGGGGTTATGGTATTGATAATATTGGTTTCAACATTTATGGGAGTACCTGAAATATAATGTTTAATTCTTTGCCCGTTTACCACCTTCGGGTTGGAGCCTTCGGCGTTGTTGATCTTGATGGCACCGGAACGGTATACCTCCTCGATAACGTAAGGACCTTCCCATTTAGAGAGAAGTTTTCCTGCAAAAAATCTTAAACGAGAGTTGTATAGCAAGACATGATCACCTACATTAAATTCACGCTTTTGTATCCTTCTATCATGCCATCTCTTAACCTTTTCTTTAAACAACTTGGCATTCTCATAGGCTTGGGTTCTCCATTCATCAAGTGAGCTAATGTCAAATAACCTCTTCTCGCCAGCAAGTTTGAAATCATAGTTGAGCTCTTTAATTGCCCAATAAGCTTTATGCTCTAGTTCAAGAGGTAAGTGACATGCTTTACCATAAACCATTTTATACGGAGACATACCCATAGGGTTTTTATAAGCAGTTCTATAAGCCCATAATGCATCATCAAGTTTCTTAGACCAATTCTTCCTAGATCTATTAACAGTCTTCTGCAAGATCAATTTAATTTCTCTATTGCTCAATTCTACTTGACCACTAGACTGAGGATGATAAGGAGATGCAATTCTATGATTAGCATCATATTTAGCAAGCAATTTACGGAAAGCACCATGAATAAAGTGTGAACCACCATTAGTCATTAAATATCTAGGGACTCCAAATCTAGGGAAAATAACTTCTTTAAGCATTTTAATAGAAGTGTTATGATCAGCGCTACTAGTTGGAATAGCTTCTACCCACTTAGTAACATAATCAACCGCAACTAAAATATGAGTATAACCGTTAGATTGTGGAAAAGGTCCCATATAATCAAAACCCCAAACATCAAATGGTTCAATAACAAGAGAGTAATTCATAGGCATTTCCTGACGTCTACTAATATTACCAATTCTTTGACATTCATCACAAGACAAGACAAACTTACGAGCATCCTTGAAGAGAGTGGGCCAATAAAACCCAGATTGTAGTACCTTATGTGCAGTTCTATCTCCAGCGTGGTGTCCTCCGTAGGCCTCGGAGTGACACTTGCGTAGGATCTGTTCCTGTTCATGCTCAGGTACACAACGTCTAATAATACCATCTACTCCTTCTTTATAAAGGTGCGGATCGTCCCAAAAGTAATGTCTCAAATCATAGAAGAACTTTTTCTTTTGTTGGTATGTGAAACTAGGCGGTATAAATTAGCAACAATGTAATTAGCATAATCAGCATACCATGGAGCATTACGCGAAGCATTTATGACAGCTAATTGTTCATCAGGAAAGCTATCATCAATAGGTAGTGGGTCATCAAGAACATTCTCTAACCTAGACAAGTTGTCTGCTACAGGGTTATCGGCACCCTTTCTATCAATAATATGCAAATCAAATTCTTGTAGCAGAAGAACCCATCTAATAAGTCTAGGTTTAGCATCTTTCTTTTCCATAAGGTACTTAATAGCAGCATGATCGGTGTGAACAGTTACTTTGGAATCAACAATATAAGGTCTGAACTTATCACAAGCAAACAAAACCGCTAAAAATTCCTTTTCAGTAGTAGCATAATTTCTTTGAGCACTGTCTAGAGTTTTACTGGCATAATGGATAACATTTAATTTCTTATCAACTATTTGTCCTAGAACAGCACCAACAGCATAATCACTAGCATCACACATGATTTCAAAGGGTAGATTCCAATCAGGTGGTTGAACAACAGGTGAGCTAATCAAGGCATTCTTAAGAATTTTAAACGCTTCTACACAATCATCATCAAAAACGAATGGAATATCTTTTTGCAAAAGATTAGTGAGAGGCCTAGAAATCTTAGAGAAGTCTTTAATAAATCTCCTATAGAAACCAGCATGACCAAGAAAACTTCTTATACCTCTTATGTCCGTGGGACACGGCATTTTTTCAATAGCATCAACTTTAGCTTTATCCACCTCAATACCTCTTTCGGAGATCTTGTGCCACAAGACAATACCTTCATTAACCATAAAGTGTCACTTTTCCCAATTCAAGAAAAGATTAGTTTCTTCACATCTCTGCAAAACTCGATCAAGGTTGCTCAAGCAATCATCAAAAGAAGTTCCGTAAACGGAAAAATCATCCATGAAAACCTCAAGAATCTTTTCACAAAAGTCAAAGAATATAGCCATCATACATCTTTGAAAGGTAGCAGGTGCATTGCATAAACCAAAAGGCATACGTCTATAAGCAAAGGTACCGAAAGGGCAAGTAAAAGTGGTTTTTTCTTGATCCTCTCTTGATACAGGTATTTGAGAGAAACCAGAATAACCATCTAGAAAGCAGAAATGAGTATGTTTGGATAGTCTTTCTAGCATTTGATCAATAAAAGGTAAAGGGTAATGATCTTTCTTAGTAGCTTTATTTAGTTTCCTAAAATCAATTACCATTCTATATCCTGTAACAATTCTTTGCGGGATCAATTCATTTTTATCATTAGGAACAACGGTAATACCTCCCTTCTTAGGGACACAGTGAATGGGACTAACCCATGTACTATCAGCAACAGGATAAATTATACCTGCCTCCAGAAGCTTTAGTATTTCTTTTCTTACCACTTCTTTCATCTTAGGATTCAACCGTCGTTGGTGATCAATAACTGGTTTGGCATCAGGCTCCATATTAATTTTATGCTGACATAGAGTGGGACTAATGCCCTTAAGGTCATCAAGTGTATATCCAATAGCAGCACGGTGCTTCCTTAGAGTTTTCAATAATCTCTTTTCTTCATGCTCTGAAAGGTTAGCACTAATAATAACAGGATATATCTCCTTTTCATCAAGATAAGCATATTTCAAAGTATCAGGTAATTGTTTAAGATCGAACACGGGATCACCCTTGGGTGGAGGAGGATCCCCAAGTATTTCAACAGGTAGGCTGTGTTTCAAAATAGGTTGCTGATCAAAGAAAATCTTATCTATTTCAATCCTTTCATTCATATGCATATCATTTTCATGGTCTAGCAAATATTGTTCTAAAGGATCAGTAGGAGGCACAGCAATAGAAGCAAGACCAATAATTTCATCTTTACTAGGCAATTCTTTGTCATGGGGTTGTCTACGAAATTTAGAGAAATTGAACTCATGAGACACATCCCCAAAACTCACAGTAACTGTTTCCTTTTCACAATCAATCCTAGCATTAACAGTATTCAGGAAGGGTCTGCCAAATATAATGGGACAAAAATCATCTTGTGGGGAACCGAGAACAAAAATCAACTCATGCTAGCACCCATATCACACAAGCCATGATAACAATGATCTCCTATTTTAACAGAAACAACAGGCACGCCAACAACTGGTCTATGTTTACTCTTAGTATCAGGTCTAGCAATTCTAGCAGCTTCATCACAGAAATGAATAACATGCCCATCAATATTATCAACCAAGAGATCTTTAACCATAGCAATACTAGGTTCAACTTTAATTTGTTCAGGGGGTGTAGGTGTTCTAATACAACTCTTACGAACCACGGTTGAAGCTTTAGCATGTTCCTTTATCCTAACAGGGAAGGGTGGTTTCTCAATATAAGCAGTAGGAATAACAGGATCAACATTATAAGTAATAGTTTCCTCTTCAACTTTAATAGGTTCAACTACTTTCATTTCAATGGGAGGATGATATTTAAACCACTTCTCCTTAGGGAGATCAACATGAGTAGCAAAAGATTCACAGAAAGAAGCTACTATCTCAGAGTCAACCCATATTTAGTGCAAAATTCACGAAAAGCATCGGTGTCTATAAAAGATTTAACACAATCAAACTTAAGGTTTATACCTGACTCTTTACCTTCGTCGAGTTCCCAATCTTCGGAGTTGCGTTTAATTCTTTCCAATAAGTCCTATTTGAATTCAATATCCTTCTTCATAAAGGAACCACCACAAGAAATGTCGAGCATGGATCGATCATTATGAGAAAGCCGAGCATAAAAATTCTGAATAATAATATCTCTTGAGAGCTCATGGTTGGGGCATGAGTATAACATTGACTTAAGCCTCCCACTAGCTTGAGAGATTCTTTCTCCTTCACGAGGCCAAAAATTATAAATATAATTCCGATCACGATGAACCAGATGCATAGGAAAAAACTTCTGATGAAATTCCAATTTCAATCGGTTGTAGTTCCATGATCCAATATCATCACATAGCCTATACCATGTCAATGCCTTCTCCTTCAAAGATAAAGGAAAGACCTTTTTCTTGACAACATCCTCGGGCAAACCTGCAAGCTTAAATAATCCACAAACTTCATCCACGTAGATTAGATGGAAATCAAGATGTAGTGTTCCATCTCCTGCATAAGGATTAGCTAGCAGTTTCTCTATCATATCCGAAGGAATTTCATAGTAAATATTTTCAGCAGGTTCAGTAGGTTGAGGGGCAATTCTTTGTGCTTCCGGTCGAGGTGAAGATACCCCGAACAAGCCCATCAAAGGATTACTTTCCATAGTAACAAGTGACAGTAAATTTCAGCACAGTATATAAATTTTTCCTTACCAAGTTCCACTCACCAAAGGCGCTTCACTCCCCGGTAACGGCGCCAGAAAAGAGTCTTGATGACCCACAAGTATAGGGGATCTATCGTAGTTCTTTCGATAAGTAAGAGTGTCGAACCCAACGAGGAGCAGAAGGAAATGACAAGCGGTTTTCAGTAAGGTATTCTTTGCAAGCACTGAAATTATCGGTAACAGATAGTTTTGTGATAAGATAATTCGTAACGGGTAGCAAGTAACAATTGTAACAAAGGTGCAGCAAGGTGGCCCAATCCCTTTTGTAGCAAGGGACAAGCCTGGACAAACTCTTATATAAAGCAAAGCGCTCCCGAGGACACATGGGAATTTCTGTCAAGCTAGTTTTCATCATGCTCATATGATTCGCGTTCGTTACTTTGATAATTTGATATGTGGGTGGACCGGTGCTTGGGTGCTGCCCTTACTTGGACAAGCGTCCCACTTATGATTAACCCCTCTCGCAAGCATCCGCAACTACGAAAGAAGAATTAAGATAAATCTAACCATAGCATGAAACATATGGATCTAAATCAGCCCCTTACGAAGCAACGCATAAACTAGGGTTTAAGCTTCTATCACTCTAGCAACCCATCATCTACTTATTACTTCCCAATGCCTTCCTCTAGGCCCAAACAATGGTGAAGTGTCATGTAGTCGACGTTCACATAACACCACTAGAGGAGAGACAACATACATCTCATCAAAATATCGAACGAATACCAAATTGACATGATTACTTATAACAAGACTTATCCCATGTCCTCAGGAACAAACGTAACTACTCACAAAGCATATTCATGTTCATAATCAGAGGAGTATTAATGATGATCAAGGATCTGAACATATGATCTTCCACCAAGTAAACCAACTAGCATCAACTACAAGGAGTAATCAACACTACTAGCAACCCACAGGTACCAATATGAGGTTTTGAGACAAAGATCGGATACAAGAGATGAACTAGGGTTTGGAGAGGAGATGGTGCTGGTGAAGATGTTGATGGAGATTAACCCCCTCTCGATGAGAGGATTATTGGTGATGACGATGGCTTCGATTTCCCCCTCCGGGAGGGAAGTTTCCCCGGCAGAATAGCTCCGCCGGAGCCCTAGATTGGTTCTGCCCAAGTTCCGCCTCGAGACGGCGGCGCTTCGCCCCGAAAGCTCTGTTATGATTTTTTCCGGGTCAAAACCCTCCATATAGCAGAAGATGGGCACCAGAGGGCTGCCAGGTGGGCCACAAGCCACAGGGGCGCGTCAAGGGGGGTAGGGCGCGCCCCCCTGGCTTGTGACTGCCTGGTGGGCCCCCTGATGTATTTCTTCCACCCAATATTTTTTATATATTCCAAAATAATAACCCGTAGATTTTCAGGACTTTTGGAGTTATGCAGAATAGGTATCTCAGATTTGCTCCTTTTCCGGTCCAGAATTCCAACTGCCGGCATTCTCCCTCTGCATGTAAAACTTGTAAAATAAGAGAGAAAAGACATAAGTATTGTACCATAATATGTAATGACAGCCCACAATGCAATAAATATCAATATAAAAGCATGATGCAAAATGGACGTATCAGGGGCGAGTGACGGCGGGTCAGGGTTCCCCGTCCCCTCACGGGAGCGGCCTGGGGAGCGGGGTAGCTAGCACCAACCCACTAGTAGTTTGCTGTACACTCATTGCAGCTATCTCCTGGCAGCTTCATCAAGTAATTTAACTTCATGCTTCACTCGCTCCCCGATAGCTTGCGACTTAGAGGGTATGTTTTCAATGTCCTGCTAATTTTCTCCTTCCATAGAGTTAATTGCAGAAAAGATCGACATTGAAGGCTAGGGTTTCAGGAACCACACTTCTACAGTTTTGTGCCAAAAACCACTAATATCGAGGCTATTTTTTTTGCAGAAAACACTAGTCGATGACTTTGGCCATTTTAATGATGATTATGACACGTGAGTCCCGCATTTGTTGACGTGGCATAACGGTTTGTGATAGACGACGTTAGACGAAGAATTTATAGATATATGAAACAATCCCTGTAATTTTACAAGGAGACCCTGGATTTGGGTTGCCCGGCGAGCAGAACAGCAACATTCCGCCATGGTATCGTCGCCGGCCACCAGGTCCAACGCGGCGCTTCAGGACGGCCTAGCCTCTGGCGAAACTCGGGAGGGCGAGCACCGAGCAGCATCAGCGTCGGCTAGGCACGGGCACAAGCAGCAGCCGCGCCGGCCGCGACGCGTGCGAGTAGCAGCCGCATCTGGCCGCACGAGCACAAGTCGTGCTCGCCGCGACGCGCGCGAGCAGCGGCAACCGCACGGGCACAAGCAGCAGTTGCGCCGGCCGCGACACACGCGAGTAGCAGCAGCCGCACCAGTGGCGGAGCTTGAACCAAAAGATTGGGCGGGCCGGGCTGACAAATCTATAGAGATTACCCTCTGATTACTGTTCCACAGCCCCAAACTAAGCATACAATAAAGAAAATCTTGCTGCGCTGGGCGGGCCGGAGCACGTGTTGGCCCTCACGTAGCTCCGCCCCTGAGCCGCACGGGCACAAGCAGCAGCTGCGCTGGCCACTACGCGCGCGAGCAGCACCCGCATCTGGCTGCACTGGAACAAGCCACGCCGTCCACGACGCACGCGAGCAGCAGCAGCCGCACGGGCACAAGCAGCAGCCGCACCAGCCGTGACGCGCGCGAGCAGCAGCAGCTCGGAGCGGTGGAGGCCGAGGTGCGCACGCGTAGCAGCCGCATCTGGCCGCACGTGCACAAGCCACGTCGAAAGCGACGCAAGCGAGCAGCTGCAGCTCGGAGTGATGGAGGCCGAGGTGCGCACGGGCAGCAGCGTGCCGGCCGCGACGCGCGCGAGCAGTAGCAGCTCGGAGCGTTGGAGGCCGAGGTGCGCACGGGCAGCAGCGTGCCAGCCGCGATGCGCGCGAGCAGCAGCCTCGCCGACCGTGCACGGGCGCGAGCTGCGGCGGCGCCGGCCATGCGTGCGTGCTGCGGATCAGCTCAGAGCTTGGAGCGGGCATTGGGAAGCGGCTCGGCGAGGGGGGGGGGGGTGGGGGGCGGCGCCGGAAGGTACGGCGGTGTTAGCAACCCTCCACGGGTGGGCCTTGGGCCGACATGAGAGGGGTGAGCCTAGCGTCCAGGCCATGGAAGCCAGCAACTACAAATACCCGACAAAGGGGATCGAGCAAGCATCCGGTTGGATCACGGCTGAAACGGCACGGCGGCTTCCTCTCCCACCTCTGGCTCTCCTCTCAATCCCCTGTTCTTGCTTGTTCATGTAATCTAGCTACCCAAATCCTTGTATCCAACAGTAATTCATGTGCTATTAGTGAGATCATAGGAGGTACCTAACACTTGGTATTCAGAGCCAGAAATTTTTCCCACCACCACCGCTCGATTAAGCGATGGAGCCCGTCACCAAGAGTGATTTGAAGGAACTGATAAAGGAGCTACGGGAGAGCATGAAGGAGAGCATCAGGGAGGCTGTCGCGGCTGGGTTCGGCAACTCGAACATCTGTGTAGCTACATGCTGCTTCATGTAGAGCCATGTTCATGCCTCGGTTGTGAGTTATTTTTTGTTGATGAGCCCTGGCAGTCTTGGAAATGTAAGCCTGGGTACGATTGGGCTTCAACTGAACACTCACTTGGTACAGTATCCCCGTTGCCCTGGGATCCGGGATCTCAAAATTCGGACATCCAGGACGAGGAAGAGTATAATTGTTGCCTTACGGTCAGAATATTGCAGCATGTTACGGGTACCTTATTTCTGATTCCGGGATGCTATTACATCTTACTTGGTTCAGTTGGAGAAGAATTGTGAATGCTTGGCCTCCTATGACATTTCTTTCAAATGCTCCAACTCAGTTCTCGTGTTCCAACAGTTGGCTAGAAAACCAAGGATTCTCGTGCATTTGTTTTTCAGTGCAAAAAGTTGAAAATGGTAACGATGCCCAACAATACCTACAAGGACCTCAGGCTTTGGTATTAGTGGAGACTATGGAATTGTTGTCAGCGGTAATTCTTTGTTTCAGTCTATCACCTGCTATGCTTCCTGACAATTATGGCAAGTGCATTCCTATTCTAGCTGAGTTGAAGTCTGGGTTTACAGTCAATTTGTATTTTGGGTATTTTCATCAATTGGATGCACTCTTCGAGCAATCTTTAACCGCCTTTCATGGGAGGTTCTATCATTTCTATGGAATCTTCAATGATTGCTGCATCCCTATTGTCCGTAAGTGGAAATGGTTGCAAACTGTTCGTGTACAATCGTGTCTCTGTTGTATGCTATGGGAGGTTGAGAAATCGTCGAAGTACTATTTCATTTGCCTGATAGAACTGAAGCTGTGGCCTTCCTGGGAGCTATCCATATGGTTTCTAACTTTGGCAAGAATTATTTCTGGTACTTGGCAGATGAAGTTGATGCTTCTAAGAACTGTACAAGAAGCTCTCATAATATCATATCCAGCGAAATTTCATGAGTAGTGTGTGTGCTGGTTCTTGCTTTCTCCGCATGGATATTATGGTGCCAACAATTACATAATTCTGTCAACAAAACATTTCTTGCACATTCAACAGCCTAGAACTCCTTGTCCTTCCTTACTACCAGACAAACCACCTGATAGTTGTGACACAAGTGACATCTTTATGGCTCATGGATGGCTGGGTGTTTTCCTGCTTGGAGTTTTGCGAGTACAGCCCTACCCAGCAATGGTTCTCTGTCCATGGGATATGAGATATAGAAATTATGCAATACAAATTGTGCATGGAAGAATTATACAGAGGTATGCTCCCATTTATGCTTGGAGATTGTTGCCTGATGGTTTTTTGCCAGACAGTGTTGCCTCCTACATCAGTGGACATTCTAGTCTATGTGGTTTTGAGCTTCTTCTGTGCGCATCTATACTTGGGTGCTTCGCCAAACTACAAGCTCCCTGGGATCCTGGTGGTTCTACATGGTGTCGGTCATTCTGTCCAGGCTACAATCAGAGCCTTTTCAAGGAGGGAGGAGTATCCTGGTCCTCGCCACCTTCGTCGACCACACCTACTACCTCGACTTCATCCTCGCCTTTGTTCCTATCGGCCATGATGACTACCCTCGCCTTGTTTGAGTCAACTCCGGCCATGACTGCGACTGCGAAGGCTACCTCGGCAACCCAGGCAAGCAAGTTTACTACTTTGGTCGAGTCTACACCGACCTCGGTTACTATCATGAAGACTACCATGGAGACCCTACCAAGATCAAGGGACTTCAAGCGTCATGGGATCCTGGCAAGTCAACCTTTCAGTCTTCTACTTCGGCTTGGGGTCAAGCCGAGTTTCAAGGAGGGAGGGGTGTTAGCAACCCTCCACGGGTGGGCCTTGGGCCGACATGAGAGGGGTGGGCCTAGCGTCCAGGCCATGGAAGCCAGCAACTACAAATACCCGACAAAGGGGATCGAGCAGGCATCCGGTTGGATCACGGCTGAAACGGCACGGCGGCTTCCTCTCCCACCTCTGGCTCTCCTCTCAATCCCCTGTTCTTGCTTGTTCATGTAATCTAGCTACCCAAATCCTTGTATCCAACAGTAATTCATGTGCTATTAGTGAGATCATAGGAGGTACCTAACAGGCGGCGCCAGGAGGACACGGCGGAGGCGGCCCCTCTGCCCAGGGCTGCTTTTGTTTTCTTTTTCAAAGAAGGGGGGTGTTTTCGGTAAAAAAAATATCTGTAACGACGTCCGGGATGAACAGTGATGCCACGTCAGCATTTGCGGGCCGTACCTGTCATAATCGTCATTAATATGGTTAAAATCATCGACTAGTGTTTTTTTTTTAAAAATAGCCTCGAAATTAATGGGTTTTGGCAGAAAACTGTAGAAGTGTGGTTTCTGTAATCCTACCATTCAATGTCGATGTTTTCTGCAATTAACCCCCTTCCATATATTTCAAGCGACATATATCCATTGCAGTGGTGTGTATCTTTTTTTCTTGTCTAAGCTGACATCATGAACCGTGCGAAATTTGAGCGTTCAGACGGCTTAAGATTTTTTTCACCCAAATTTTCTCAAGAAATTTCTGTAGCAAATACATGATTTGATTTAACCTGACCTGATCTCTTGCTACCAGGATGGCCCAACGATGGCTTGAACAGCGGCGCGGTCGGGAGAGCAACTAGTTAGCGAGCACTCCTTCGGGAGCCTCCCAGCGATCACTCCCACGCGCCGCCAATTGGCGCGTTCTCAGCCGTCGCCACGTGTCGCGCTCTAAGCGTTCCCTTCGGATTTTGTTTTTTTATTTTTACGCACGCGTTTTCGGCTTTTTGGAGTGGTTTTTTCTGGGTTTTTTTTGTGTTCCGGATTTCCACCGGTCTTTCTTAGCTTTTGGACGAAAAAAAATTTTAAATTTTTTTTTGCGCGAAAAAACGCGTTTTGTTTTTTGCGAGAGACACGGTTTTGCTTCCGCGAGAGGCACCGTTTTGCTATCGCGAGAGGCACGGCCGTGCCTCTCTGAAAGGAAAAAAAATACGTTTTCTGTTTTTTTTTCCGGGAGAGACACGGTTTTGCTTCCGCGAGAGGCACGGTTTTGCTTCCGCGAGAGGCACGGCCGTGCCTCTCGGAAACGAAAAAACGCGTTTTCTGCTCTTTTTTTTTCGGGAGAGGCACGGTTTTGCTATCGCGAGAGGCACGGCTGTGCCCCTCGGAAAGGAAAAAAAACGCGTTTTCTGTTTTTTTTTCTATCGCGTGAGGCACGGTTTTTTCGTCCGGTTTTTTTCGTGAAAAAAAAGTTCGTCAAAACCTATCAACATGGGATGTACTTTTGAAGATCTCGACGCGAGAAACCCAATGGTGAAAACGGTTCAAGATTTGGACGCACGGTTTATGAGATAAAACGTTTTGAAAATACAAATCTACTAAAAAAGGGAAAACTCTCAGGTTGCGATAAGTGGCCCGCATGCATTGCGCCACTTGTCGCAACCTGGGATGGGAGTGATCCCTGGAAGATGTACTCGTCAATTAGTGATTTCGCACGGTCGGGCCATGTAACCATGTTACAATTGTTACCAACTCCGAAACCAGCCTGCTAAATAAACATGGACATAGTTGCAAAGTCTTTGCGTTATGAGAATCTTCTGACCACTCGACCCCGCGAACATGCTAATTGTTGCCAGAGCGGCCCATTCGTGAAGAGATAATAAAACACTTTAATATCAAAATTATTGCTTTGGGTTGGGACTTGGGAGGCAGATTCAATCGATTGTTTGAAGCCAAGGTCTCGAGCTAGTCCATCTTTCTATACGAATTTCTGCCTAATAGGCAAAGATTGACCTCTGTAGAAGGACTGATTCATTTGGATCGACATGTTAACAACATTCTTAGCATCAATAACTACGTACTAGTACAGCTCCCGTCTGGAGGCATGTTAGCAATTCTTTCCTGATGGATCCGTCAGCTCTCCCCTGCTGCGCCGCCGTGAAGAGCAACCTGCAGTAATTCAGGCATCACACTTCTTTCTAACTGTCTAAGATGACCTGAATGGGCTTAGCTACCCTGCAATTTTGGTTTGGAATCCACTGCAATGAAGTTATGCGTATGTGTTCACTTCCCTCGTGACCCGATCGATCGATGCTCAATCATGCATGTCTGTAGCTACATATTAAGTTCGTTGTTAAATCGAGAGCTCCGATCCAGTCGATAAGTTAAGGAGCACTACAGTTGTCAGTTGTCACTAAAATTAAGTTGGAATGGTTCAATCTCAGCTAGCCTCGGCATCAATTTGGACAGACGTATACTGATCCCGGCCAGCCAAAACGACAACTCTTGGTGACTAACTGATTAGAAAATCAGCATCGACTGCGAAGTTGTCTGTAGTTAAGAAACTTAATTAGGCACGGCCGGGGAGAGCATATTGTCGCATCCCTTGCAAGATTTTTTTTTTAACATAGTACAGATGTAAGCATTCATATACACGCGCATACACTCACCCCTATGAACACACACACCTACCCCTATTAGCACCTCCGAGAGACTGATCCGGCATATCATCTTGAAATTTACGAAGTAACCGTAGTCACCTCGTCATCGACAGGAACGTCTCCTCCCACTGAATACGCATCGCCGAAAATCCTGAAATAATTCCAGGAATAAATGTGAGCACTAAGATTTGAACCCTGGTGGGCTAGAGATACCACAGTCCTTCTAACCATCAAACCACAGGTTGATTGCAAGATTTAATTAGATGCGGAAACTATATAATTATTGTTGCCGGTTGGTGGACGAATGCATTCTACGGAGGCAGGTCACAATCATTTGTGCCTCCCTAGCCGCAGGCGGGCATTATTTCTTCTTCTTTTTGTCTGCTGAATAATAAGGAATGTAATAGCTACTAGAATGATACGGTAATTCCTTTTTTTACCCCACATACGTGCCATAATCGGAGGCATCAAATCTAGCTGTAGGTTTCAGTATTTTATTTCATGGGAATGCATGTCTCATCTATATCATGAAGATCATAGTACAAGCCACGTACAAACCGATCTGACAGCAGAACGCTAGACTCTGTATAAAGGAACAACAGTCAATAAGTAAAATTACAATTAAGACCGAAGAAACCTTCGAACTTGACACCAACGGCAGTCACCTCCCTCTAAAATCACCACAACAGCTACCGAAGGAAAAAATGATGGATCCCCTTGACACCCGAGCTCGAAGCGGCTACATCGCTGATATGCAGATTTGCGGAACTTCAAGGTGGCTCATCAAAGACGAAATCATTACCGTTGAACGAATTAAACCGGGACAACACCCTGGACACAACAACGAACTCCAGATCTGGCAGCCCCACATAACTAAGGTGCGGGAGGAGAAAATCACACACATGATCCACCATTTTCCAGATGTCGCCGATGCAGACCACAATCTGCATTCGCTCCTGGACTACCTCCCTAGCTCCGCGCTAGTGCTGGAGCAAACGCCGTCAGAATGGTGGAGACGAGGGACACAGGTCCACCACGAGCATGTCGACGCCACCACACCATCCTTGCTTGAACAGAATGATTATAAATCCATCCCCAACCATAGGACCGATCGCCTTATCAGAGTAGGATCTAAAGAATCTTTATTCAACAATGCCATCGCCGTTGTCGAAGCCAAGACAATGAACATGCTAAAAGCCTAAACTATGAGAGTAAAAAAACATGGACACGCCTAGATCCGGTGACCTCCCCCCAGCACCAATGATCGAGGTCGCATGCGGAGGGGACTAGCAGAGGTCGGCAGGGGGGGGGGGGGTGGGGGGGGAGACTCATGTACCGATATCACCTTTTTTTAGCGGAAGAAAGAAAAGCGAACGTAGCTAACCTAGCTAGTTTAGATACCTAGTCCCTTTAGCACCACCTTGCATTCTTCTTTTTCGATCGCTTCCTCCTTGCATTCTTCTTCTTCAGCCCCCTCCTCCTTGCGTTCTTCTTCTTCAGTCGCTTTCTCCTCGCATTCTCCTGCAATAAATGTCGTTGTCGATCTCTAGCCACATGGCAGAGGGCCTCCACAGCTTCGATGGATGACTCGAACCCAACACTTAACTGGTGCTCGTCCTCATTGCACAGGAACGCATCGAAGCGCGAATCCTGGACAGATAGAGTGATGGGCATCAACATCCTATGCTGAAACTCGAGGTCATCATCGTCGTTAGAAACGACAGGTTGGCCGTTGTCCGCGGCCAGCACGCCAACAGGCTCTATGATGAAAAATGGCTCCCCCGCTTTAGATTATGAAGCAATGACAACATTCAACCACAACACCACACACAGTCTAGGCAGGATACAAAGATGATGAAGTTCAGCTACACCCCATACACCACCAAGCAAACAAAAGATAAACAACACAGCACCACTTGAGGTAAACTAGGACAACGCCGAACATCGATGAGCCGAGGCTTCCAAAGTGGTGCATTCAGGAAGGGCACGCCACCGGAGTGCCACCACCACCCGATGAATGTGACATGGGATTTCACCCGGAGTGTCTCTGAGGGAAGCGAGCAGATGCGACGGTGCCATCAAGAAGGGGGCGACGTCCACGGACACCGTCATCGTCGGCCTGCCCACAGGAAGACAAGGTTTTCACCCCACCAGGCATGATCCATGTCCGAAACAGGGTATGGACACACTGTTACACCACCACCACCGACCGCTTAACGCCAACCACCATGCCGCCTTCACATCCATGATAGTTAGCCACCACCCGATCAATGGGCTCCGCCCACGAGCACTGTGGCTTCCACCCCCAGCACCGCCGCCCCGGCATTCGCGACCATGCCATCACCCCTCGCCATGAACCACCGACGCCGTTGACTGGCAATGGGAAAAAGGATACTTCTTCCACCCCAGAACGCGCTCTTAGGTAAGATCGGGGCCCAGCTGGCCAGAACTGGGCAGGGGGAAGTCGTCGGTAACCGTGGACTAGGCCCCCCATCACACTCGATATGGCACGTCTCGATCATGGCAACGACATGGCCGGGAGGCCCGTGCCTCCCTCCTCGGAGTCCCCCCTCCTACAACCGCTCTGCCATGCGCGTGACTTGCGGCGACTCGCCGATCCCCACAATAGGGCACTCCTTCAATCGCAAATCGAGGCCCATGAGCTAAGGAGAAGAGAGATATCACACCTCCGCCACTACGCCGCCACCTCAACTAGCAGAGATGGCCACGACAGAGGCTGCCGCCCACAACCCTAGTCGTCCTCAGCCCGTTCCGCTGCAAGGTCAGGCAAGGATGAAGCTGCAGCCCCCGCCCTCGACCACCCAGCATGCACCTCAACCGCGCTATCCTGGACGCGCACAAACCACCACCGCCGCTACGCCACCTGCTTTGCCACCCACCGGCCACGGCAAGGCTGGTCGCCTGTGGCCTAGGTTGCAGATAGGCCCTGCCGCAGGACACGCCGCCGGCGCCAGATCTAGCAAGGGCCAACACGCATATCACCACCATTGACCCGCAGCAGCCGCGTCGCAGGAGCACACTCAGGTAGCCACGCCGCTGACCACGCACGCCGCTGCGTCCCGCGCAAGCCTAGCGCCCCCACGCTCCCAGGCTGCCCCATGTCAGCCGGGGATGAGCGAGAGGAGGGGGAACGAGGTCCCGCCGCCGCTAAAGCCAGCGCCTTCCGGCGACGACGAGGGGAGAATGAGGGAGGAAGGGCGCTATAGTTTCAGTGGCTGGGGTTTCCCCGTCACTCTTGGGAGCGATTGGGGGGGGGGGGGGGGGTGGAGGGGGAGAGGGGGTCCTCCACCGCCAGCATCCTCCACCATAATTGCGCGCCGGTTTCATTGGGTGTGTGTGTGATGGTGGCGAGCTAAGGGATGAGTGTGATCTTCCCCGGCCACATCCAAGATTTTATATATATCACACTATCAATATATTTTTAATGTACACAATACCATCAAAAATGAAGTGAAAGCAGCCCTTAGATCATTGTGTGTGAACGTTTGTAAACGATTGAATAAATCAAATCTCCACCGACAGCCCTGTTTCTATTTCAAAGAAGCTATATATGAATAATATGACCCCAGGTCTTCATTGACAATTTGGAGGATAGGAGCGTGTTCATGTGGCCTTGCATCTCCAGTACATCGTGAAGATAGATTACAAGAGTAGGTTTAGTGCCCCAGTGTCCATGTGGCCTTGCAGGTCGTGACAACACCATATAGATAGATTAACACAAAAGTAGGTTTAGGGGAGCCTCACCAGGTCACACACGAAGCTACGTGAGAGAGAGAGAGAGAGAGAGAGAGAGAGGGCTTTGCACTTGTTTTAAGAGTGCAGCGAGTAGGAGTTGGAGCACAACCAAGCTCATAGACTCCATCCAACTTCAAACCACAAAGCTCAGCGAGATGTCAAGTACCACTGAAAAAGGAAGTGCTAGTTCCTTAGTACCTCGGACAGTGCCCATGGATGCCAAGCTGATGGTGGCCACAGACCCTGGCGATGTCAAGAAGTTGAAGGAAGTCGTGAACAAGGAGGATGCCGTGGCAATGGTTGTGGTGACGGTAACGAGCAAGAAGCCTTCCGAGGAGCACCAATCCCTAACTGGTAACATCAACCCCCTACTGCTTTCATCTGCGCGCAGGGGTTTCTGCGGGACGTTGAATGTCCTCCTCGAGAAGGAAGACGCTGAAATTCCACCAAGAATTGTGGCGTCAACTGCTCACGATGTAGAACAGGGCGTCGACCTCCATCGTGGTGCTTCGCTTGCACCTGGGGCACTCCTCAAAGGCGTCACTCCAGATGGGGATACTGCACTACATGTGGTCGCCGGCAGTAATGGGGATGGCGAGCATTTCTTGAAGTATGCCGACATCATCCACCACAGGGACAAAGGGTTCCTGTTTCTGAAGAATTGCAGGGGTGACACGCCCTTGCATTGTGCTGCTCGAGCTGGGAACTCCAAAATGGTTTCCCATCTCATTGATCTGGCTGGACGTGAGGGTGCCGACATGAAGCTCCGGCTCTTGAGAATGGAGAATAATCGTCACGAGACGGTCCTGCACGAGGCTGTCCGATTTGAGAAAGGTACAATTCTGGGTCATAAGGAGAAAGAAGCATTACTTCGTGGTGCTGACCTCGCGGAAGAAGAAAACAACAAGGACGGTTGTCCCGGCGCACCAGAAGAAAAGAATATTGTGAAGCTGCTGATGCGCGCTGATCCCGATTTGGCCAATTATCCTGCAGACGGGGTTTCGCCCTTTTATCTAGCCATCTTGCTGGAGAAGAGTACCATTGCGCTGACTCTATATTATATGAGTGACCGCAAGCTCTCCTATTCCGGAGCAGATGGACAAAATGCTTTGCATGTTAGTGTTCTTCGAGACCCAGGTATTATGGTTATCTTGATCTATTTATACAACTTGTCTCCTTAGTATTTTTTCAACTCTAGATCTTTGCGCGTTGGATAGATAATTTATTATGCTTTAGAATAAAAGTTTATCGGGAAGTAATTTACTTATATACCCCATTTAGTTCACTTGGTTCGTCACATTTTTACCTATCTATTTATTTGACTGGTTTTACGCTAAGTCGTTTCCTATCTTTTCGCTATAAACTAGCAGTTCCTCACAAATGGAGCGATGCTATGCTGACGACGGATTACATCCGATTTCAGCATGATCTATTTGTCTGTGCCATCGGATCCTCACTTCCTTTTAATCTCTGTGACTTTAGTACCAAACAAATTGGACTAGGCTAGACCCAAAACCTATAAAATCTCGCAACCAACTCATGGTCCCGACACATGCACGCACCCATCTTCATGGCTAGATCTTTTGTGATACTTCAATCATTCAGATCTCTCTTTATGGACTTCTCCTATATCAAGCTCGATCTACCCCAACCTCTCTTGATATTATCAGCACGCTTTAACCGTCTGCTATGCATTCGAGTTCTTGAGGCATGCGCTAAATATGTCTTAACCATCTCAAACAATGTTGGACAACCTTGTCTTCAATTGGTGCTACCCCAAATCTATCTCGTGTATGATCATTCCAGATCTGGTCCTTCCTTGTGTGGACACACATCCATCTCAACATGCACATCTCCGTCATTTGAACATGTCACTATTAAACATTGCGGGTCGAATTGTCGTTCTATATAATCCGCCTTTTACCTTTTGGGCCACTCACTTGTCAGAGAGAATGCGAGAAGCTTGATGTCAATTCATCTATCTGGCTTTGATTGGATGGTTCACATCTTCATCGATATCCCAATCCTTGTACAACATTGAGCCCAAATATCAAAATGTGTCCTTCTGAGATACCACCAACCCATCAATGCTAACCTCCTACTCATCATGCCTAGTAGTTTTGAAACCGTACCTCATGTACTCGGTTTTAGTTCTACCAAGTCTGAAATCTTTCGATTCCAAGGTTTGTCTCCACAGCTCTAACTTCATATTAACCTCCGTTGGACTATCATTCACCAGCATCACATGATCCGCAAAGAGCATACACCATCAGATATCTCCTTGTATATCGTTAGTGACCTGGTCCATCACCAAAGCAAAAAAGATAAGGGCTCAAAGCTAACCCTTAGTGTAGTCCTATTTTAATCAGAAAGTCATCAGTGTCGCCATCACTTGTTCGACCAATTGTCACAACATTATCATACATGTGCTTGATGAGGGTAATGTATTTTGTTGGAACATTCTGTTTCTCCAAGGCCCACCTCATGACATTCCGCCGTATCTTATCGTAGGTCCTCTCCATGTCAATTAACACCATATGCAGGTCCTTTTTGCTCCATGTATCTCTTCAAAAGTTGTCATACCAGGAACATGACTTCCATGGTCGACCTCCAGACATGAAGCGAAACTGATTTTTGGTCACGCATGTAATTCTTCTTAAGCAGTGCTCAATGACTCTCTTACTTTTCAACAAAAGGCGAATTTGCTTTGTTCATAATTAAGTCTACCTTCATTTCTATATACAAGGCCGCTTCATTTTTTGTATCAAACTTTGAATTGTAATTTTGTCAACAAAATATGGGTTATGTATCTTAAAAAACATATCGTCACAAATATTCTTTGAAATGTGCATCCAATAACATACTTTTTGTAACATATAACTCCTTTTTTGTTGGTAAAATTAATGGTCAATGCTGGACCTAAAAATATGAAGTGACCTTGTAAAAATGAAGGGAGTATGAATAAGTTGTGATATATAGTTACCCCTCGGTCCCGTGCCCCCCCCCCCCCCCCCCCGCGGTGGCACCACAATGCCCAAATCCTCTTCTCCGGGAGCCCTCCTCCTCAGTGGTTCTCACCGCCATCGCCGATTGAGTCAGCCGGGACAATGGCGAGGCGTGCCGCTCTCCAAAGGAGGCGGCTTGGTGGGTTCATGCTAGGCTGTGGCATCAGGTGTGATGTAGATATGGAGTGGAGGTGGCTGGTCTACAAAGCGGCTCCTAGCGCAACATCTTGGGAAGCAGGAGGCATTGGATGGTCATGTCGTGGTGGATCTGAGATGCTCTGCAGCGAGAATCTCGCGATGCAGAAGTGCGGCGGATTCGAAGGCTAATGTTTGTGCGGCGTCAGGGGTGCTGCGTGCATGCACGGATGGCCAAGCTACGGTGGAGGAGAGGGCGAAGAGGCTTCCCGATATGGCTTCTCCATGCATGTTCTCTATGGCAAGGCGGATGTGTGGGTGCTCCGATAGGTGGCCGTGGTGTGTCGTGGTGGTTTGTGCCGTGGATGTTGCGCCTATGGTGTCGTAATGCGGGAGGTACTCAGAGGAGTGCTCTGGTCATGGACAGGGCATGGTGACTTGGTGAGATGGTGGGGATGCTGCATCTGCGCGGATCCAGTGTAGGTGATGTCGTCGGCAGGACGACATAGTTATGACGTTGGTATGGAGGATCATTGGGACACTACAGTAGCAATAATCCTACACCTACTAAAAATTACATAATTTGTTATGAAACATTCCTCCTGATTTTCTCCCCCCCCCCATTTTTTCACTCGGGTGGGGCCCATCCTCCCCCTATTTCCACTCAAAAAGGTGGCCAAGTGGACCTTCATAAGATGTACACACCCATCCCGTAGGTGTAGCATTGCTCCTACGGTAGGGATTGTGGAGGTTGCCTCAGCAACGGACTTGTTGGTGGACTTGCAGATGTGAGATGTGTGGCTCAGGAGGCCGACCTAGGTCAATACTTGTCTTCATTTTGGTGGCATCGTCATGGCGATATTCTCAACCACAACCTTTGAAGCTTTGGGAAAATCCTAGATCCATGAGATAGGATGATGATGACACTTGTATCTTATCCCTCCTTTGGGGCATCGTCTTTGAAGCGGGGCATCAGTAAGAGGGACCGATGGAAGATGTCGGTGTTGGCCTCGGGACTTCGGCTTTGGTGTTCGATGTCTCAGTCATGTCAATGGTTGCTCTGCTCCGACGTGTCCACATGGATTACTAAGGTTTTTTTGAAGTCGTAGCTGCGGGGACATGGTCTTAGTGGCAGGGATGACAGGAAACAAGTGGTCTTCAGTGGCGCCAGCCTTGCATAGTTCCTTTGTAGTTCTTCATCGAAACAGAAGTTGGTTTGTCCACATCACAGGTGGCTAAGTGCCTGTCATGGACATTCATATGACTTGCATGCCCTCTAGGGAGTGCGTTGGGCCGATGTCGTCTGCACCGAAGTCGGAGTCTCTTGGGAACAAAGAAGGGGTGGCGATTATGCGTTCTTGGCGAGAAGTGATGATCATGATGCTAGGGTGCTACCTCGATGATGCATTCATCGTAGTGTTGTATATGGAGTATTTTGTGTGTGCCTCCCAGCGTATTGTGACTGTTTTGGCCCAAATTTTCCAGTTTTTTACCTGGGTTACTATCTTCTGCTTAATCGATTGATGAGGCCAATCTTTTGCGTTCGTTTCTGAATAAAATAAAAGTATGAACTTGATAAAGAAACGATGAGCACACTCCCGACCACTACATGACTAGGATGCACACATACAACGAATCACGCTGACAAATAGGAAAGTCATACAAAACAAAACTATGCCTAGGCAAAGAAAAAGGATAAGAAAAACTTTGAAACGATCAAACAACTATCAATGAACTACAACAACGATCATCCAGACCAACGATCTCTTGACATCAGATGGACAATGAGTAATTTTATCCATCAGCAGAGCCTCTAGTAAGGGAACGACACTCGAGTTCTATTGTTGGCCGAATCCAACGACCAAAAACAAATGCTGGTTTTTCACCATAAAGATCAAGCCTAAGCAAATCGTTCAACAAGGCAACAATGCAAAACAACATCATTGTGCGAGACTGAGGTTTTTATGAGGATCTTGAGACCGTGTAGTGAAGAAGCAACGTCAAGTGTTGTCACCATCATTTGCCACGATATCAATAGCTCGGTCTTAATGCGAGATGCCACCTAAGTGAAGACCATGCCCGCACATAGCTTGATCGGAGATCTAGTGTTCCACCAGAGTGTGCATACTCATCGTTGAAGTCACCTCTTTTTTTAGAGAAAAGGCCTTAGCAAGACTTTAAATTAATAAAGCCCAACGGCACCAAGCCGAGTTCAGCATCCATCAGCAACATTCCAAAGGCTGACACAACAGCAGTTACCAGAACGGGCATGCATGCCTCTACCTATGACCAAAAGGAAACTAGCAGCAAGATCGAGATTAGGAATGAGAGGGCACCAACACCTCCCTAGGAAGACGCAACATGATCAGTAGGGCAGATATAAACTGTCAGAACCCTCACGCGGCAGATCAGCATGTCCATGGCCTCCAAGTCACGCTCCTTAGTCAATGATTTCCAAAGCTGGAACACGAAACAAATTTAAAGACAGGGTCAACACGATTAGTAGGCAAAATATGCTTGATGGTAAATTTGTTCCTCGTGGTGCACAACACCCAGCACCTCGCCGAGAACCCCACCCAGAAGATGCGTCTAGGAGACCCTGAGTGGGAGGCGGCCAGGCTACGCAATTGAAGGAAAGAAATCATGTCCCATTGAACATTAAGGATTGATCGAATGCGGGACCAGAAAACATTAGCCATGTGGCAACAAAAAATGATGTGCTCAGTATCTTCAGGTGCACGACACTACGTCACTACAGGAATCAACTATTTTGCCGATAGTTAAAATCTTTACCGTCAGCTTATTGACGGGGCAGACATCAAAGGTTTATTTGTCGTCAACGACCTGAAGGAAGGAGAAGGGAGAGGTGCGGGATTGCTGCTCAAGCGAGGCATGGCCGTCCAGATCGAACTCCTGTACTGTAATGCAGTGTAATCCATTTGTGTGTAATCCGTTCATCTTGTTAAATAGAGTAGTTTTGTTTTGGATCAACAAGTGATGATGAATAGTTTGTATTGTGAAATCCGTTCTTTCGTCGTTTATTCTTGGAAGAGCGATGTTCTTCATCAGTTTGTTCCTCGTCGCCTCTGCACTTGTTTGTTCAACTTTTAAAAAAAAAATTTTGCCGTCTCTGATGTTTGAGGCTGACGACAAGGATGGATTCTGGCTGACGGCAATGGCACTGACGACGTCCGTTAGTCACCCTGTTCTGTTAGGCGCTCTTTTCGCCGTCTGGCAATTTCAGGTGACCGCAAATTCGTTGCCATCTGCCTGACCAAATGCTGACGGCAAAATAACCCTTTGCCGACTTACTGTATGCTGACATGCTTTGCCGTCAAGGGCTGACAGCAAAATATTTGCCGTCAATAATCCTGCCTTTGCCGTGTGTAGCAGCCTGACGGCAAAATGCTAGATTCTTGTAGTGGGCGCAATATTCTGAGCCAGGGCCATTACGCTTCTTAATCTGGTCTGCATTAGGGAGCTTGCCACAAAAAGATTTTCACCTTGAGTGGCACCCTAGCCCTCCAAGTTTCTTTATATCTAGATGTCATAGAGACTCGAACTAACTTCGAGTAAAGATATTTAACAAAAAAACTTTCTGGAAGAGAAAAGGGGCTATAGCACGAAGTCCTTAGAGTCTGAGAGCACATGTAAACAATCAACGAGAGGATGCCAATCATCCAACTCTGCAGAAGACAAGACCCGACGAAAGCCCAGGTCCCAGAGAGGTCCAAGATAGAGATCTCGGGAAACGAGCAATGGACAAACCATCACCACACTAGGTGGATACCTGACATTGTTGACGTCTTATATCGGGACCTGATTAAATTAACCCCCGTTCTATGGATGCTATTCATACTAAGATAGTTCCTACTTTCTGAGAGTGACACCTATGATCCAAAGTAAATTTCTCCTACTTTCTCTGTAAACTAATGTAAGACATTTCAGATTACTAAAGTAGTGATCTAAAACGTCTTATATTAATTTACAAGGGATACATGATTGAATACACACATTGGATTCATTTTTTGATTCATTAATGTAAAATATATATTCTTTGCAGTGATGATAGAGTTCCTGGTACGCCGGAAGAAAAGCCTTTCTTCACAAGTGGACAATGATCGTAGTAAAAGCCTTTCTTCACAAGTGGACAATGATCGTAGTACGCTGCTTCACTTTGCTTCATCGACGTGGAATGTCCACACATCAGTGATGCTCCAGACAATATTCACAGCGAACCCCGCTGCACTGTATCAGTCAGACAAGGATGGATCTTTCCCTATACATGTGGCTGCCTCTGTAGGTGCCATACAGTTTCTCCATGGCAAGTGCAAAGATAGTGTTGGATTGCGTGATGCTAAAGGGAGGACGTTCCTTCATGTTGCTGTCGAGAAGAGGAGATTGTTCCTAGTCTACTATGCATGTCGAACTCCGTCTTTAGCTTGGATTCTGAATATGCAAGACAACGATGGGAACACTGCACTGCACTTAGCTATACAGGCTCGGAGCTTGAGGATGTTTTGTGCTCTATTTGGTAATCTAGAGGTGAATTTGAATGTTCCAAATAACAACGGGGAAACTCCCCTTGATATATCCAGAAGTAAGCTTCCACGCGGGCTGAATTATGCGCAGGTAATACACTCTCTATCTTACTTTCCAGTTCACTCAAATAAATAGATCACTCGTGGCAAATTGCTTCATTTGGTACTCATATATGCCAACCCGTTTTTATTCAGAATTCTGAGAATAAAATATGTCGGGTCTTGGAGTCTGTGTGGGCGAAGCATGGTGCTCGTCGCTGTGACAAGACTGAAGAAAACTACAGTTGCCGTGTAAAACCAGAGGACGTGGACAAAGAATCGGAGAGGCTAAGAAATGCAGCACAATCTCTCATCACTGCTTCAGTCCTAATAGCAACTATGGCGTTCGGTGCAACTTTTGCCCTTCCTAGAGATTACAGAGTCAATGATCATACAGATGGAGGCGCCCCAGTACATGCTGGGAGTTATTGTTTTGACACGTTCATGATGGCTACCACATTAGCTTTCATATGCTCCTCAATGGGTACTATTGGCTTCGTGTTTGCTGCAACTCCCATGGTGAGCTTGTTCACCCGCAAAGTCAACTTTAACATATCCGTGTTTTTCATGTGGAGCTCAGTCACATGCATTTCTATTGCTTTTGCATCGGGTGTGTATATGGTGCTAGCTTCAGTTGCTCCTAGTACCGCTGTTGCGGTATGTGTTATTACTCCTGTCATATTGCTAATTGCAAGTATGGAGTTTATTATTAAATTTTTTATTCTTGCACGGCCGTTATGCGTTAGGAAAGGTTTACTCCGAGGAATGTTACGTTTACTAGGTATGCACATGTTCATGCTGGCTATCATCTGTTGCCCCTTCGTGATTACCTTTGGTTGGGCAGCGTTGGCAAGGATCCACCGCCACCACTAAATCATAAGTATGGGCTTGCTCATAACTGTTTTTATGGCAGTATTTGATGTTTATTGTGTTGGCTTGTAACTTTCATTCTGTAAGACTGATTGAATATATGTAAGACATAATCATTGTCGAAATATTTTCCTAAATATATAGCTCCATTTGTGCTGCACCTGTGCTGGTCTTGTAAGACTGATTGAATGTATGTAAGACACGATCATCATTGTCAAAAATCGCAGAGATAGTGTACATTATTTATGTTATTTCCCCCCAAAGGTGTGGACCATGTAAGAAATATAAACGTGTTCAGAGATATAGAGATATAATTAGTTGAACATATAATGTCTTGTCTTGTATTCCCAAGTCTCTACCCCATGTTGTACTCTATACATACCCGGGAGAGTCAGATCAATACAGCAACAAATATTCTAGTGTTCTCATAATTTTCACGGATCATTGCCAGAAGATCAAGACGAGAAAATTCAATGCCCTAAGTTTGAACTTAATATTTGCACTTTGGTCCAACCAATAACTATGCCATGGTAATTAAAAGGATGCTTGAAGGACAGCATGCTATGTTCCAACGAAAATGGCTTGCCTTTAAAATGAAAATATAAAAATCGTTGACTCCCAAACCAGCATGTGGGACTCATGCAGAAGTACTTGCGATGTACAAATAGAGGGTATTTCCGGACGCCAGGACTCATGTACCACTAGTAAAAAACGGGCCTTTAGTCCCGGTTCGTAAGGGCCTTTAGTCCCGGTTTTCCAACCGGGACTAAGTAATCGGGACTAAAGGCCTCCACTTTTAGTCCCGGTTGGATTACGAACCGGGACTAAAGGGGCTCCGCGTGGCAGCTTTCTGGAGCGGGACCTTTAGTCCCGATTGGTGACTAAAGGTTTTCTTTTTAAATAATTTTTTTTTTATTTTTTTCGTATTAATTTTTTTATTTTTTTTCGAATTTTTTTATTTTTTTTTCTGATTTTCAAATCTTTAAATTATTTGACAATTTAATCTCTAATCAGCCCTCCCCACTGCTCTTTAATTATTTGATAATTTAATCTTTAATCACCCCTCATTCCAAATCGTCTAACTTCCCGGCCGGTCACCCATCCTCTCACTGTTCCAACCCCAGCACGCTTAACTTTCGAGTTCTATCACGCCCTAGTTTCCAAGTCTGCACTTGTTGTTTTCTTAACAATAGTAAGCTATCAATCATATTAACCCTTAGGTCTTGATGTCACATGATTTAATTTTTTGAATTCCAAACAATTATTAAAATAAACAACAATGATTAACAAACAACAATGATTAATTTAAAAACTCCAAAAAACTTCAAAAAGGGCAAAATTTTCAAAAATTCTCAAAAAACAAAAAAAACCAAAAAACCAAAATAATAAAAAGTTCAAAATAAAATAAGTAATAATAATATTGTATTTCAATGAAAATAAAATAATTAATAATATTATTTTATTCATTTTTTGCCATTTATTTATTTAATATGGCATAATTAATATCTTTAAATCTATAAATCGAAATTCGACAAATAATATATCCATTATTATCAGAAAAATGTGAGGAATCCAAATATGACATCATTTATTTTTTTTAAAAGTAAAATTAATTTTTCATAAAACTTTTTTTTCCGACATCGTATGCAAAAGTTATAGCCGTTTTACTTTTTCATGACACTCGTTTTAAACTTGTTTCAACTCCAGATTCTTTGTGCGTTCAACATGCACCATTCAAAGTCACATCATCAATTTTCAACCCTTTCCCACTTCATTCGCTATTTTTTATGCATTCATTAATTTTTTTGAGCTAAATGACCTTGAAATTGAAAAGCACTACAAATGAACTCTGAAAAGGTTGAAACTTGGCATGGTATCATCATTTCACCCACATAGCATGTGCTAAAAAGTTGAGAGGGTTACGGTAAAAACTAGATGCACTTCGTGTACAAACTGCACAATCCTTTTCGAAGTATCAGGGTTTCGGATGAAAACTCATCTGTTACAAAGGCATTTCATTTTTTTAACTTATTTAAACTCCAGACTTTTTGTGCGTTCAACATGCACCATTCAAAGCCACATCATCAATTTTCAACCCTTTCCCACTTCATTAGCTATTTTTCATGCATTTATTGATTTTTTTGAGCTAAATGACCCCGAAATTGAAAAACACTACAAATGAACACTGAAAAGGTTGAAACTTGGCATGGTATCATCATTTCACCCACATAGCATGTGCTAAAAAGTTGAGATGGTTACGGCAAAAGCTGGATACACTTTGTGTACAAACTGGACAATCTCTTTCGAAGTATCTGGGTTTCGAACGAAAACTCATCTGTTACAAAGGCATTTCATTTTTTAAACTTATTTCAACTCCAGACTTTTTGTGCGTTCAACATGCACCATCTAACATGTGCCTAGGAGCAAAAAAAATTAAATTAAAAACTATTTTTAAACTCAAGTTATTTCAAATTTAAACCATTCAAATTTGAAAACTAATTGCACAAACACAAACTAGACAAAATTTTGAATCTAATGCAAAAAGAATCACTTAAAAACATCAAATATCCTAAAAGATATAAGTAATTTAAAACAGAAACTAAAAACAAAAAACAAATAGAAAAACAAAAAAGAAACTTTCAAAACCCTTTAGTCCGGGTTGGTATCTCCAACCGGGACTAAAGGTCTAGCCTTCTCCAACCGGGACTAAAGCCTCAACCCCTTTAGTCCCGGTTTGTGCCTAAAACCGGGACTAATGGCCTACCCTTTAGTCCCGGTTCGAGACACCAACCGGGACTAAAGCGCAGCAACCCCTTTAGTCCCGGTTGGTGGCTGACACCGGGACTAAAGGTCCCAGTTGAACCGGGACTGATGCCTGCCGAGGCCCGGCCGACGTCCTAGCCGTTCGAACCGGGACAGATGCTCCTATTAGTCCCGGTTCGTAACACGACCGGGACTAATGCTCTGATCTGCCCAGTACCAAAGCCCTGTTTTCTACTAGTGGTACTATCATGGATACTTGTTCAACTGATGAAGTTTCGCTCTGCATCATGTAGCTATGTCATACTAACTTCTCTATTTGTCAGCCAAGATTTTTTTTCAGGTTTTTTCGAGATTTTTCAAAAGATACCAACTGATAAATCGGTGGCTGACACGTGTAAATCTGGGGATATGGACGTGTAGCTTTTTTGGGTGGCTTTTGCATTTCCCTTCACGATGTGACACCCCTGGAGATTCATGCATGTGCGCAAGTTCTGTGAGTCGGTTGCATGCATGTGGGTCCCATCTTCTTTTTATATCACAACGTACGGTGTTAGCTTGCTCACGTGCTTGCATGCATGCGGCTTTGCATGGCTGCCTTTCTCGATGGTGGTTCCCGTATATTTTTACTGCAAAAAAAAACCCTCTTACGTGTGAATTAAAAGTATATACGTGTCGTCCGTACCGTTGGTTGCCGCTTCAGAGGTTGGTTCTGGATGCCGCCGCTTTACACCGATTTTTTTTCCTAAGGTCGGTTGCTAGCCTATAAATAGGGAGATTAGTTATCAGTTTGTTTCCTATTTCCAGATCGTGCTCTCCTACTCTGATGGTGCGCCGTGATGCCCGTGCTCCCCGCCATCGTGGTCGCCCATGTACGACCCGTAGTGGGATTTGTGGTGCTGGTCGTGTTGGTCGCAGTGGTGTTGGTGGTTCTCATGGCTCTGTACGTGCTTCGTCTGCCGGGCGTGTCCGCTTGGGGGTAGTTTCTGATCGCTCATGTTCGCGTTCCCGGTCTATGGTCTCTGGGCTGCAGCGAGGTCACCAGGCAGTTGGCCCTTTATTGGATTTCCCTTCTATTGCTTCTTCTCATAATGGTGTGTGGTTTGTACCATTGTTTTCTTTTTACTATTTAGTTGTGTTGTGATGATTAATTATTTACGCGTTGTTTTTTAGAAGATGAATTGGCATCTTCGTGTGCTCGGGAGGCACGTCGCCGTAGACAAGAAATCCGTATGGGAAAGCGACCTGTTGATTGTACTCATGGTTGGTTTACACTTAGGTTTACAGTATTCTTTTATGGGTTCCCATTGATTATGTATAATCAGGTGTTTTTGCTTGATTTATATTGTAGGTGCATCTCCGTTAAATGTTTCCAGTGATGTACCATCACTTCCGATTTCTGATTCTTATTTTGGCATGTTATCTTTCCTATCTGTTTATTTGGCGTATTCATATTGTTTTTTTATGTTTTCACAGCTTCCTTTTTCTTCTGTTTTTTGCAGGCCAATTGAATGACAGTGATGGTGTTGAGGTTGGTGTCCAGTTGGTTGAAACAGGTGGTGGCGAGTGTGTTGAGACTTCTGTTGATGTGCTATCTGAAAATTTCACTCTTCATAACCATCAGTTTGGCGATGAGTTGATAGTTGTTCCTCCACGTGTTGTCCCACTGTTGAGCATGGGTCCTCCTTACTGGCCAACCCCTTCAGGTTTTTTCCATATATATTGATGTTTGCGTTTTTAAATATTTCTGCTATCTGTTCATGTGATTCGTTAGTGACACTTTTGTTTTATTTAGTCCTAGGTACACCTATTTTGGATCGATTGGATATTTCGTACAATCGGCACAAACGCAAGTTGAGTCGTGATTTCCGATCAGGACGGAAAAAAGGTATCCATTTACTGCCACAACGTTCTCTACTACTGACCTGTGAACAATGTTTAATTACTTTTAAGATTTTAGCATGTTTATGTTTTTTTATTACAGTTCCACCGATGCAGCCTCCTTTTCCTAAGGAATATATTTGTTTACTTAAAGGTAATATTTTGTGTTTGCTTATTCTCCTTTTTAATATCTGGCCTCGTTGGTTGTTCCGATTTATCAAGTGTACTAATTTATAACTTCTGCCAGCTGTTTCTCGGGGGAGGTCATATTACGGCGTGCCAGGTTTTACCTGTCCGAAATGTGGGGCATTTTATTGGTTTCATGAAGGGTCCACACGTCATAAGGATGCTAATCCTCGACATCCTATTTATACCGGTTGCTGCCGAGATGGCAAGATTTCTTTGCCAAAGTTTGCTGATTGGCCCCGTCCGTTGAAGGATTTACTTCGTATCAATGGTGGCCCTGTTTGTGTCCGTTTCATGCGCTTGATTAGACATTATAATTATATGTTTTGTTTCACATCTCTTGGTGCTCAAATTGATCATAGTGTTAACGTTGGGGGTGGTCCATATGTATTTAAAATGAACGGGGTCGTTTATCACAAAATTGGTCCTCTTCTTCCTTCTGAAGATGGAAGTCCTAAGTTTGCACAACTATATATTGTTGATTCAGCTGATGAAGTCAAAAGTAGAATTAATGTGTTTGACCGCGAAGGTGATAGTTCTCTCGAGCCTGATCCGGAGATAGTGGCGAGCCTCATTGATATGCTGAATAGGCATCATCATTTGGTACACAAATATAGAATTGCTCGCCAAAATTTGTCTTCTCCTGATGGGCCAAAGGTTTCTATCCGCTTCTTAGGAAATGATGGCGGGACTCACGGCACACGTTTTTCTGGTCCAACTGCCTCTGAGGTGGCTGCTGTGATTGTTGGTGATCTTACTCCCGAGCGAAAGAAATTTGACGTGCTTGTAGAGACACATGCTGGTATGTTGGAGCACGTGTCTTCTCTCAATTCTAACCTTATGGCTCTACAGTACCCATTGCTTTTCCCATATGGGGACAAAAGTTACCATTTGGGTATTAAATATGTCAACAATGGTGAGGATTCTTCCAGTGTGAATGCACGTGGTGTCCTGTTCGAAGAGACACCTGATACTGGTGCTATTGTGCCTCGGCGTTCTAAAGTGCCACGGAGCGAAGTTTCTATGTTGGAGTATTATGGTTACTATCTTCATTACCGTGAGGGTGAACCAAATCCTTATACCTGTTGTGGGCGACTCAGTCAACAAGTGGCTGTCAATGCTTATTCTTGCGTCGAGTCTGACCGATTGGAGTATCATTTTTGGAATCAGGATAATTTACGATCTGAGACTTACCAGGGCATATCTGATGCAATGGAAGTTTTACTGGTGGGCGTCGGTATATGTTTTTGAATTATCATGATGGAATGGCTATTTGTCGTGAGTATGGTGCTCCAGATTTATTCATCACTTTCACATGTAATCCAAAGTGGCAGGAAATTTTTGATGCTCTTGCTTCCGAGCCTGGACAGGTTCCTGCTGTTCGACCTGATATCGTTACACGAGTTTTCAACATGAACTTTGCTGAATTTCTAACTGATGTGAAAAATGGTTTGCTTTTTGGTCCTATTCAAGTCTGTAAGATACTTTTCCATGCTAATTTTCAAGCTCTGGCCTTTTGTTACTTATTTATTTTGATATTTAATGCCATCCAGTGTAGCTTAATGTACTTGGATTCTCTTTTTCCAGAAAAATATTTGATTCGTTTATTTTGTTTTATGTAGATTTGTATGTTGTCGAATTTCAGAAGAGAGGTCTTCCTCATACTCATACGTTAGTTTGGTTAAAGGCAAGTACCAAGGATCCTTCTCCATCTTTTATCAATGAGTTCATTTGTGCTGAATTACCAGACCCTTTGGTGGATCCTCTTGGATATGCTCTTGTGGACGAATTTATGGTACATGGTCCATGTGGAGTGCACAATGATAAATGTGCATGCATGAAGAATAATAGTTGTTCCAAAAGGTTTCCAAAACCTTTTAGTGATGAAACAATGGTTGATGACATCGGATTTCCTGTTTACCGGCGTCGCAACGATGGTCGTTATGTGCTCAGAAAGAAGGGTACTCTCCGGCTTGGTAATGAGTGGGTTGTTCCTTACAATATGAAGCTGCTTAAACGCTTTGAAGCTCATATAAATGTTGAATGGTGCAACAAAACAAACCTTTTGAAGTATTTGTTCAAGTATCTTACAAAGGGGCATGATGTTGTGCGAATGCGTATTGACACCACCAATGAACGAAGAGGTGTTTTTACTGTTCCATTTCCTACTGGTAGAAATGAGATTGACGATTACATCAAATGCAAGTTCGTATTAATATTTTATTTTTTGTTATTTTGTCCTTTTACTTGGTGTTTTATTTTATTTTATGCAGAATAAGTTGTTGAAATTGCTCCTTTTTACTCTTGTGCCAAGGTATCTATCTGCATGTGAAGCTTTGTGGAGAATGTTTGCATATGACATTCATGGACGACAACCTTCAGTTGAGAGATTAGTTGTTCATCTTCCTAATATGAATATAGTTATTTTCAGCGAGGAAGCCAATCTTGATGGAGTTTTAAATAATCCATCTGCTTTGAAGACAATCCTGATTGAATGGTTTGTTGCAAATTCTAAGCACATGTCTGCTAGATCGCTTACGTATTTGGAATTTCCTACTCAATGGGTCTGGAACGCTAGCGACAAGATGTGGACAAAGAGAAAACAACAAAAAAAGCTTGGTAGCAAGATAGGTCGTATTTATCATGTACATCCTGGTACTGGCGAATTGTTTTTTCTTCGGATGCTGCTCATGGTTGTTCCTGGTGCTACTTGCTATGAGGATTTGAGAACACACAATGGTCGACTTTATGATACTTTTAAGGAAGCGTGTCAATCTAGAGGATTAGTAGGTGATGACAACAAATGGTTTAAGTTATTTGACGAAGCTATTGTATGGGCAACTGCATTTCAATTGAGGCATCTTTTTATGACCATTCTTCTTCACTGTGAAGTTGGAAATGGTCGTGCACTTTTCGATCGGTTTTGGCCAAGTATGGCCGAAGATATATCACTTAGGTTGTCAAGGACTTTGGATAATCCTAGGTATAAAGTGCCAGAAGATTTTCTACAAGATCAACTCCTTTGTGAGCTATCTTCTATGTTTATTAAAAATGGCTCATACCTTGCTTCTTTCAACTTAATTTCACGCAAGATTCCTGTCAGAAGTGAATGCTTAAACAGGTTGATTCTAGAAGAGTTAAGCTATGATGCGGCTAAGTTGGCTATCGAATCAGAATCACTATATCACAAATTGAATGATGAACAAAGAAACATATACTTTGAAATATTGTGTTGTTCATGCAAACAAAGGAGGAGTATTTTTTGTTTCTGGACATGGTGGCACTGGGAAAACCTTCCTTTGGAATTCAATTATTGCTGCCCTTAGGTCTGAAAAGCAAATAGTGCTCGTCGTTGCCTCATCTAGAGTGGCATGCATCTCTTCTATTACCAGGTGGACGAACTGGACACTCAAGATTTAAAATTCCTCTTGACGTTCATGAACACAATCAATGTGGTATATCAAGAAGTTCTATGTTGGCCGGGTTATGCCAGAGGGCATGTCTTATTTTATGGGATGAAGCTCCAATGACTCATCGTTGTTGTTTTGAAGCTTTAGATAGAACATTGAGGGATGTTCTTTCAGCTGAGAATGAAGAAAATCGGTTGTTACCATTCGGAGGAAAGGTATTTTTATTCGGTGGTGATTTTAGACAAATTTTACCAGTCGTTGAAGGTGGAACAAGAGAAGACATTATTGGTGCCTCATTGATGAGCTCACCTTTATGGGCTCATATGAAAGTTTTCAAGTTGTATACCAATATGCGGCTATCAAATCCGAATCTCTGCCGGGATGAACGGGCTGAGTTAGCTGATTTTTCTAATTGGGTGCAAAATATTGGTAATGGCTCAGTTGCTACGCATTCTAAGAATGATGAGACTACGCCGTCTTGGATTTCCATTCCTGAGGACTTGGTGTTAAACCCCATGGGAGATCATATGCATGCTGCTGTTGACAATATATATGATGATTTCCACTTGAATTATGATAATGGTGATTATTTATCACAACGTGCTATTGTATGCCCCACCAATAATGTTGTGGATGAACTAAACGATGTAGTTTTCGACCGTGTTCTAGGAGATTGCATTGATTATTTAAGCTGTGATTCAATATCAAAATCTACAGATCCTGTCGATGAAGTGGAGTTATTTTATCCGCCTGAATTATTGAATTCTATAGTTATCAACAATTTTCCACGACACAAAATTGGACTTAAAGTTGGTGCTCCTGTCATGCTTCTTCGAAATATTAATCAGTCATTGGGCATGTGTAATGGTACGCGGTTGATTATCACTCGATTAGGCGACCGAGTATTGGAAGGAGAAATCATTACTGGTACAAACAAGGGTCAACGTGTGTGCATTCCGCGGATAGTTCTTAATTCGGCAGGGTGCAAATGGCCATTCACATTGAGAAGGTGTCAATTCCCAGTTCGATTGTGTTATGCGATGACAATCAACAAGAGTCAAGGACAAACACTATCAAAAGTTTGTGTCTATCTTCGAGAGCCCGTTTTTTCTCATGGTCAATTGTACGTTGCCGTGTCCCGTGTTACCTCGCGGAATGGACTTAAGTTTCTTATAGAGGATGGTAATGGCTGTTCCACTTCTGAAACCAGGAATGTAGTTTACAAAGAAATAATCTGTTGTCTGTAGAACGCCTTCCTCTTTTGTTTCAGTATGCATATCACCTTTTGCTTTCTTAGTGTGTAGATGTATGATGTAACTATTTTAGCATGTATTAATGAAATTGTATACGAAAGAAATCCACCGTTTCCGCGTTGGTACTTTGAGTGCATCTTGATGAAGTGTTGACGATACATTTTCATGCTAGCACTATTAAAAATAGATTTCTCCTTCACGCTGTAACCTTTGTGTACTTTATACGAAGCAAATGCAAGTTCTGTTTTTTCTACGTCACTGTTTAAATCAACACACGACAAGAAGTATCAAAATTAACCTTACTTCTCTCAAATTTCAAAAGAAAACTAATGCTTATTTAAATATGCTTTCATTCTCACGGGCGCGGCGTGCCGCAAATTGGCTAGTATTTTCTGTTCGTCATAGAGACTGGAAGCACCACACTTACAATCCCGAAAAGCCCCACCAACTTTGCACGACGCAACATTGAAATGGAATGAATCAGAAATGAACAGTTTTACCATGCAAAAAACAAATGAACAGTTTTACACTTACCAAGATACATGACCGATGAAATTTTAATTATTCTGTTTTTAGTATATCGAACGATGTCAAAGAAAAGTTATCTAAAAAAAAACAGCCTTGCAGCATGGATTATGTCTGCATGCGTGTCGTTTCTGTTTTCGGACAAAAAATAATAATAACTCGATGAATGTGATTTCATATTAGAGAACAAAATTGTGTCTGCTCTGTGTCCGTTCTGCTCCATTTTCAGATCAAATTTGCTTTGGACTTGAGTCAAAGAGAACAAAAAAGGGCAAAGTGAGTCCAACGAATGGCATAAAACTTCCTAATCAGTAATTCGTGTTTCTCTCGACCGAACTGAGTGCACAATAACGTAGTGAAGGACTCCCAATTAAGTCCAGCAATTTTGTGTTGCACGGAGTGCAACCAAATCGCGGCCGGACCGGAGAAATTCAGATGACACAGGTAACCAGTAGGAATCGTGCATGAAGAACATCTGAAAATATTGTCCGCACAGTGTTTTCCAGAGCTGTGGGTTTTAACCGGCAAAAATGGGAAACGTTGTCGGCGGTGGAGTTTGACCCATAGAACTAAGGACTTGGGATTATAACGGAGAGGAGATCGGAGATGAGATCATGGCCATACCCGTGATCGGGGGCATAGCCGGTGATTCGCGGGTGACCGACGCAGGCTCCCCGGTGTGCAGAGGCGCACCGCGGCATGGTTACCCTTGGATCTCACGCGCGACCATGGGAGGTGTTGCAGGCGACGGCACCCGTTGGGTGGTGCCGTGGAGACGATGCGGCCTGGAGAGCTCCAATTGCGTGAACCGCGCTTCTAACTCTGGCTTCCAGGTGACGAGAGCGTCAATCCGTGCGGTCTGCGTCGCCACGGCCTAGAGGATGCTGTTGTTGTCGTCATGTTGCTTGTTGGCGCGAGCGGCTGCCTCGTTGCTCATCTTGTTGAGGTATGCCTTCAACGCCGGATCCATGGTGGCGAGGAGATGTTCGTGGGCATGCTTCTAGCGGCGGGTATCCAGGACGGCAATCTGCACGGCAGCGGTGCGAAGAAGGAAGAAGAAAGTAAACGGTGCCGTGTTGTTGCCAGTGATCCAAGCCCGGATGCGCTTCCTCTCGATCAGCCTGCTTTTATATAATGTTGTTCTACTCTGGTCCCACGAATCTTCTGTTGACGTGATAGATCCTGGCTGGCCTTCCGATGATGTGGTCTTCTCCCTGACAGGTGCACTTGGCCGCCAGCTCACCCTGCTCCGCTAACATGGCAATTGTCTTGTTGTTCGCGTCATCGTCTGTAGTTGGGACGCTAACCGAGTGCGCCCATACACGAGTTGGGAGCACTACCAACCTCACACACTTCTTCCAACTGTCAAACCACACAATGGGCATGGACGCCAAGCCGATGGTGGCCATTGACGTGGCGATGTGATGAAGTTGAAGGATCCACTGAACCAGGTGGATGCCATGGCCATAGCTGACAGCAAAGGACAAGACCACAGATGGCATACACCTTTGTCGTCTGCTGGCTGACGGCACAACTTTCAGCACTAAAAGTCACGGTAATCAGCTTCTTTGCCGTCTGCAAAACCATAGCGGATGACAAAGACATTTGCCGTCCGCCTTCCCGACCTAGATGACGGCACAACTCCTAGCCGGCAAAGTATAGTCATTAGCCCCGTTAGGTGGCTAACGGCAGACTTTACCGTCTGCCTCCGGACGG